>CM049397.1:25999697-26164697 GCA_026929865.2 Hyperoplus lanceolatus
GAAAGACGAGGAGGTATGAAGCTGTTTTAACAAACAACGCTTGTTTGGATTTCTGTTAGAAGATGAGTTATTTCTCTAAAAGGTTTCAATTATAAGTCGTAAGTCTCCTCTGACATAACAACATGTGATGAAAACTCTTACTGAATGCCTGCAAAATTGGAGGTACATTACTTGAGTATTTCCAGTTCAAATTATACAGAACACATACACAAAATTTACCATTAAGCAAATGCAGGTGTCTGAAATAGCATATTTTCTGCAATACAACATCTTAATATGTGTAATTATAGACTAAAATCAAACTTTTGATGAACAATAGCCTGAATGTAATCATGTATGTTTAAAGCCAGTATCTCTGAATTATTTATCACTGCCACCATATTTGTTTAATATGTGTATTTAAATCCACAAGTGACCAAGCGTTGCTCTCTGTGTGCAGCTTAAGCGGATGCAGGAGATGCTGATTAAGATGCAGCAGCAGATGCACGACAAGGAGCAGTGACGTCTCCCGTAACAACGCTGGGCTGCAGCGCCGCCTGCTGTTCCTTTCCCTGAACGACAGGAGACTGTGGCTGTACATTTCTCCTCAGTTTGGTGCTTTGTATAGTTTGTCTGCCTGGAGGGTTGTTTGTAAGAGTAGGGTTGTTTTTCCTTCTCTGAGACTTTCCGTTTGCCCACTTTTGAGCCCCTCGCTGTGGTTTAACAGTCTTAACATAATATAATATAAATGCGTAATTTAAATTACTACTCAGTGTATCTAATTTATAAATGCGATGCTAAACTTTTTGGATATTCTGTCAGGGTATATTAGCACATGTGCTGCGAGATGTTTTGTAAAGAAGTTTAGGTTTGTTGGTGATGTTTAAATTTGAACATGAATATTGTTTTTTTATTACGTGTTTGTGTGTGTGCGTGTGCGTGTGTGGATGACCATGTGTATTTCATGAAATTTCCCTCTTATATCACCAGGCGTCCGTCCATAAAACTCCCATTTGTCCCTTTTGCCTTTATGTTTGTTGAAATCCAACTTTTGCTCTTGTTCATTTGCTCTCCAATTCTCATTAATACCTTCAAAGGACATTTTTTTCACATATGGCAAGTCAAAATATCCTCTCCCGGCATTTTTTTTATGTGTGCTGGCTGAGCTGAAAATGCACTTATTGCCAGTGGCTAACTGTGAACGGAGAGCCTTTACATAATGAGAGGGTAGGTGCAGTAGAGGGAGCATGTGGAAGCATGTCGGGTTAATTCATACACACTGAACGCTGTGGGCCTATTTTTACTGCTTTATAGCCGATGCCCTGTGCTTGTATTAAAGTGTATCTTGACCTGCAGTACGCTTTGTCGCCACTATTGGAGGATAAAAATAGATTTATAACGAGGAGCAATTACTATGTCCGTGCTTCTGTTTGAAAATGTCTCTCCTCTGAAGTGAGTTGCTGCATTCAGCCAGTGAAGATGTGAATTATTTGGGTGTGTATGTGTGCGTGTGTGTGTGAGTGTGTGTGTGTGTGTGTAGACTCTGCTGATGCTGAGAAACAGTACATAGCTTGCCTGAAGGCTGTGAGCTCAGCCCGTGCCCCATTTATACAAAGTGTGATAAATAAACTCTTGTTTCTCGTCAGACTGGCTCTATACTTTCTTTCTCTGGAGATTATGTGGTTTGTACGTTGAGGTCCATTGAACCCAGCCTGTCACTTCCGGGGTCTCAGAGCTGGAGCTGCTGCAAAAACATTATCTGCTGATTCAGGTTTATCTGCTGCAGACACTCTTTCCTACTGCGCTACACACAAAAAGACTTCTTCCTTCTCAGGGGACAGACAAGCAGAACTAACATCAGTATAAATGATAGAAATATCTTTCACTTAGACTCATAAATGTTTTATTAATAATTTTCCGTGGTTGAAAATGGTACTCACATCATTAACTTAAGTCAAAGTAGCGATTACACAGTATAAACATATTTTTAAGTACATTTCTTTAATTGCAACTAAAGTAAAAAGACAAAGATAAAGTATCACTCATTATGCAGAAGGTCCCTTTTCAGAATAATGTATGGGTTCTAATTATAAATGCATGCATTTGAACATCACTTTAAATTGTTCAAAGAACTCTGGCAAACCCTGGGTCCTACAATACATGATATTGTCAACCTTTCTTTAATGACTGGTACTGTTCCCACTTCCTTTAAGGCTGCTGTGGTGAAACCCCTCCTCAAGAAACCCAATTTGGATCCAGATGATCTGAGTAATTATCGCCCAGTGTCAAATTTGCCTTTTTTATCCAAAATACTAGAACGTGTAGTGGCGCAACAGCTCTCTGATCACTTGACTAGTAATCAACTTTTTGAACCGTTTCAATCTGCCTTTAGGGCACGTCACTCAACTGAAACCGCGCTCACTAAAGTAGTTCACGATACTCTGTTGATGATGGACTCCAATACGGCCTCGGTGCTTCTATTGTTGGACCTCAGTGCAGCGTTTGACACCATTGACCATGACATACTCCTGGATCGGCTGGAAAACCTGTTTGGCGTTACAGGACTGGCCCACGATTGGCTGAAATCATACCTATCCGGTAGAACTCAGTGCGTTTCCAACAACAACAGTACATCCATATTCACTGACGTGAAATACGGAGTTCCTCAAGGCTCTGTTCTCGGACCTTTGCTTTTCTCTTTGTATATTTCTCCAATTGGTCAAATTATTCGTAGCTTCGGGGTCAATTTTCACTGCTATGCGGACGATACTCAGCTCTATGTCCCGGTCAAAGTTAACGATGTTACTCATATCGCTAATTTAGAGTCCTGCCTATCCGCTGTTAAAAGCTGGATGTCACAAAACTTTCTGCTCTTAAATTCAGAAAAAACTGAATTGTTATTAATCGGTCCCGCACACGTTAGAAATAAGCTTGAGCAACTGACAATTAATTCCGACAATTGCGTTATCTCTCAAAGCTTAACAGCAAGAAATCTTGGTGTTAAGTTCGACTCTAACCTGTCCTTTGATCAACACATCAAAGAGATTACCAAAACTGCTTTTTTCACTTACGGAACATATCAAAAATACGATCCAGCCTGTCCATGGCTGATGCGGAAATATTAATCCACGCCTTCGTCTCTTCTCGGCTTGACTATTGTAACGTAGGCCACTACTGTCTGGGTTGCCCAGGGCAAGTACTCAAAGCTTACAAAAGGTACGAAATGCTGCGGCGAGGCTTTTGACCAGAACTAGAAAATACGACCACATTACCCCCGTTCTTGCGTCGCTCCACTGGCTTCCAGTTCATGTCAGATCCGACTTTAAGGTGCTGCTATTGACCTATAAGGCATTAAATGGGCTTGCACCTTCATATAAATGGGCTTGCACCTTCATATTTGTCTGACTTAGGGCTGCGTGCTCAGGCGTCTGCAGCGGCGCCGTGCTATTGCCTGACTGGACCGTTGGGTGGGGTGGAAATGGGGCATCGGGTGCACATTGTGTAATTGTTGCACTGGTAGGTGGGCACTGTGATGTTTTTCATCGATTAGATACGGGTTGCTTTTGACCGCCTCGGGAGAACTGCGGATTGATTGTGCTGGGGCGGTTAAAAGCAATCCATGCAATTTGCGTTTTAACTGTTTTTAACTGTTTTTAAACTGTTTTAATCATTTGTCCCTGCCTGGCGGTCCGTTCTGTGGCGTCGCTGTTGGCGTCTGTGTTTCGCGGTCCGGCGTCGGTGCTCCTCCGGCCGGTCCTAGCTCTGGGTGTGCCGATGGCGGTGGCGGATGCGTCGCGCCCTTTGTGCTTGGCGCCTCTGGCCTTGCCTCATGGGCTGGGCATGGCCGGTTCGGCCGGCCCGGGTGGGCTGTACGGGCCGCCCCTCCGGGGGTTTCGGCTGTGGTTGCTCCTCGTGGCAGCGGTGCATTTGGCTATTTCCCTATTCTATACTATCTATTCTCTATCTATGGCCCCGGTCCTCCACTGGACTAGTGCCGCACTGGGGCGTGCTCTCTGGGGGCGGGGTGCTGGGGGGCAGGCTCTGGGTCTGGGAGGATAGCGCCGATTGTGTGTCGGTGGGGAACGGTAGAGTGTGAATCAATGTTATTTAATGTTAATTGTGTTCATATTGTTGAACATTGTTATAGCGTTATTATCATCAGCCTGATGAGCTGCCTTCGGTCTCGGTTTGTCAGAGCCTGAGTACCGGCTGTCCTCCCACTGAGTAATTGTCCTGCCGACGCAAAATAAAATAACTGATACCATTTCTCTAACATTTGTGCTCTTCTGTCTATCTTCCATGATTGCTGAGCGATGCCCCGGGGGTTCTCTCCCCCTGTCTACCTGCTCGACTGACTCCGAGCTCTGTGTGGAATCAGCTGTCCTAGGAACGGATGCTCCCCGCCTGCTGTTGCCTCACATCAGCACTGATTCACCGTCCATCAGGATAGTACTATTTCTACTCGCTTGTTTGTTCAATATTTAAATTCATTTTTGCTTTGCTCATTGGTTGCTTGTCTGTCCTCTTCCAGTTTTCCCTGGTCGTGGTGAGACGGTGTGGATCTGGTCTCCCCTCTGGCAACATCTGAGAATGGATCGCCTACGCGTAAGATGTTGCAGTGGTTAAAGATACCACCTGGAGACGTGGGGTGAAATCCCGGTGCTGGAAACCTTAGTTTTCCCTGGTGGAGACGAGACGGTGTGGATCCTCTGGCATCATCTGAATTCGTCCTGCATCCATACTATTTGCACCTTACTTTAGTATTACCATCTAAACATCTGGACAATGATCAAAATCCTTCGTGATTTTTCTCTACTTATGACATCTATTGCAGCATGTCCGTCCTGGGAGAGGGATCATTTACTCTGTCAACTCTCCCTGAGATTTCTTCTATTTTTTTAATCCCGGTAAAGGGTTTTTTACTGGGAGTTTTTTCTCAGCCGAGCTAAGGGTGTAAGGGCAGGGTGTCATATTGTTTCATATTGTATCATGTTGTGTCATATTGTACCATACTGTATCATATTGTATGGACTGTAAAGCCCATTGAGACAAATGCTATTTGTGATTTTGGGCTATACAAATAAAACTGATTTGATTTTGATTTGATTTGAAGTTGGTAAAGGTGGAGTTGTATTTAATTACTTTATAAACTGATGGCAGCTTGTAAATTCCCCCTCAGTATCAAAAGAGTCGTATCTCATAACACATTTTGTCAAACTAATATGGACCTGCAAAGTAACTCAATGTATCAAATCAATGTAGTGGAGTTAAAAGAAAATATGTTGAATCTGAACTGTAGTGGAGTAGTTAACCACCAATGATTATAATCCATAATAATAATAATAATAATAATAATAATAATACATCGGATTTATATAGCGCTTTTCCAAATGCTCAAAGACACTTTAGAATATTGCACTTGATGTGTGATATTTTGTAAGACTTGTGTTCTATGCTGCATGTTTGAAATAAAATGTTTTCAGAGATCATTGATTGCCCAATAATTGAATACAGAAAAGAAGGAATAACTTCTTAAAATAAATCCAATTAAACATTCATACATTTTAATGTATTATTGGAAACAGCATTCATCATACAAGCTGAATTTCTTAGACATTTTTGCATTTTAAGGTGACTAAAACATTGCCTTTGCTACACTGAAACACAAACAAACTGTGAGCCTACTTAAACTGTCCCTATTTTATATTTAATGTGTACCAAACCACACCAACAGCTCTTTCGAGAGAACCCCCTGGAAATTAATCAAAAATTAAAGATCCCTTAAATATAGAGTCAATGAGATACTTCCCATGTCCTGTCATACGTCTCTGTGTGTGTGTGTGTGTGTGTGTGTGTGTGTGTGTGTGTGTGTGTGTGTGTGTGTGTGAGTGTTTACAGTGGTCTTTATCAGTGAAGGCCAGCCGGCTGTAACACGCACATTCGGCCTCTAAGATCGACAGTATAGGAAGCCAAGTCGCGTCCTGAAGACACGAAGCACTGAAGGTAAAAGACTTTCCTTACACTTTTCTATTTAGTTTTTCCAGCTGTTTAAACATTGTGTTAAGGGTTTCCTGAACTATGATCCAATTTCTTGCCCTCAAAATATTCCAGCAATTATAAAAGCTCTCAAGTTCATACAAATAAATTTGTCAGAATATTCTGTTTGTAAGACCAAGGAAGCAGCTTGAAAATTATATCTCTCAAATTTTATTTTATTATAAATATATCAAACAATTATGTATTGTTATAAACGTATCAAACCCAAATCCACATCATATATTTTGCTTGGGTCTTTTACCATTGTCTGCAAGTCTAAGTTAAATACATTATTTTTATAAAAATCTTCTTGCATCAGCTAAAAAATACATTGTAACAAAAGTTAAAAAGGGTTGTTGTTTAAAAAACAACAACAACATATGATGATGGATTATATATATTATAATACATTGGTGTTAATCCTACTACCCAACAATGTTTTAGATTATGTTTTTATATAATTTTATCTTGTTATCCTTTTAATGTTTAATCCCATGTTTATATATTATTGTATCCAATGGACTAAAGGTGGAAAAAAGCAATTAGCTAAAACCTGGTACAATGCATGTCTCCTTGCTCTAAATAAGGTTAATGTTCCTTTTGTACTTCATTCCTGTTCTGTGTAAAAAGGTATTAAAAAGCCAGAAAATTTAGCAGGAATAATAATAGGCCTACAAGAACATCCGATATGTAAAACACAGACAGAGAGCATTTTTCTGCAGAAGGAGTAGCCTACTTTTTCTTTGATACTTTAAGTAGCAAGTAGTAAGTAGTACTACATTTAGCTAATAATACTTTTATAATATTAAGTAAGTATAAGTAATACCAGAATGAGTTCTATATTTAAGGAAAGGGTCTGAATACTTTTTAAAACACTGCTATGACTTCTCATCTCTCCTGCAGTGAATGGAAACCATGAACGGGCTCCTGCTCCTGTGCCTTCTCCTCTATGTCGGAGGTCAAAGGTCGTCGGCATGCCAACAGCCCTGCTCCTGTCAGGGCAGCGCTGTGAACTGCAGCAGCCGGTCTCTCACCTCCTCCTCGCTGCCCACCAGTTTCGCTGTTGGGACCACCCACCTCCATCTCCATAGCAACCTGCTCACCAGCCTCCCTAACGGCCTCCTGGACAGTCTGCCTTCCCTGCGCTCCGTCACTCTTCATAATAACTCCTGGGTGTGCGACTGTGGCGTCCTCTATCTGCGCGCGTGGCTGCTTCGTCAGCCCACAACGTCAGTGTCACACCATGGTGTCAAATGCAGTTCCCCTCCCGAGTTGAGAGGGCGACTGGTGGTGTATTTGACCGAGGAAGAGGTGCTGGAGTCCTGCCACTACTGGTACTGTGACCTGGCTTTGGCCTCGCAGGTGTGTCTGTTTGTGTTTGTGGTGGTGCAGGCCGCACTGCTGGTGGCTCTCCTCGTGTTCCTGAAGAGGTTCGAGAGGCTGTCCAAAGAGGCCAGGAGAACGGCGGAGGAGAGCTTCACAGCCGGGGAGGGTCCAGGGGAGAACTGCTACACGTCTTTAAAGGGCGACATCAACTGAAGTGGAGCTGTGATGTCTTAAAAAGAGGAAAATGTGAATCATTTGTAATCTGTAAAAAGAAGAAACATATGGCAGAGGTTTCAGATTATATGTCCAAGGTTTTATGCAAAAGCAGGGGATTACATGAAGGTAAAACATAAATAAATGATTATGAGTAGAGAAAAATAACAAATGCAGGTGCTTCCATTAGTGCTGTGGTCAAAACAGTCTAAACTGAGGCCGTGTCCGAACTGCCATACTAGCGTCCTACATCCTACATACTCATCATCTATATAGGCCTACTGCATACTCTCTACTCAAAGATCGATTGTGTATGGGAGCTGCGTCGAAACGTTCTCAGTTGAAGTAGGCCTATACTCAAGCAATGAAGAATTTCTTCTTCTTCTTATAAGATTCAGGCAGTTTAGACACTGTTAAGCTTTTAACCGCCCTCTACAGGTTAGATATTGAACTAGATTTTTACAGTCCTGTGTTCATCATCTGTGTTTTAGACCTCTTGTTTTATAATAATTATATTTTGAGGCGGAGGATCCCTCCGACGCTCTCTGTCCGGCTCATCAGCACTCAGCTGTCTGTGAGTTGAGCTGGACGAGCCGCGGTGTGTGGAACAGCGATCTGTTCTAATCTCTCTCCACTATCAGACTCACTTCACTCATTTCACTTAGTGACTCTAATGTTGTTAAGTAGGCCTATTTATCTTCATCTCTTATCTATTGTAAGAGTTTATGAATGACTGCCAGATCGCGGAACCCCAAACAATGTTGTTGCCTAGCAACTTGCTCGAAAATATTTCATTTTCCTGGGCGGGTAGAATTGACCCAGTGCATTGTGGGGCGGTTGAGTAGGAAAAGTATACAATCGATTCATACCCAAAATCTTCCCGGAAGTTAGTACTCATCCGGGAATTTCTCACATACCCAAACTCGCATACCCAACCGTCACATACTCAAATTGAAGTCAAAATGAGTATGAGTAGGACGTTAGTATGGCAGTTCGGACACGGCCTGAGACCAAGTCATGACCAAGACCAGCTTGAATTGAGACGGAGACAAAGGTTTTAAACTGCATGACAAACATAGCCTAGATAAAATGTAAAACATGCAAACCATAGGCACTCCTCAAATGCCTATCTGAAAAAGCTGCATTCCTATGAAAACATCCACAAAAAAACAAAAGATTCCTTCATTCACCTCTTTTATTGCCATATAGGCTACTGTAAACGTGTAGCCTATATATATTGAGTGATATCCCTGCAGTTTTGAAATAATATCCAAGTCCTTATGTTCTAAGACCGAGACATGGCTGAGAAAAACACTGTCAATTATTGGACAAGACCTACAAAAAGTGGTTTCAAGAAACAGCTTGTGACAACACCTTTTCTGAGAAACCTTATGCTGGTATTTCCTTTAGTTTATTCCCAATCTGTTTGTCTATAGACAGCCATAGACCCATGTATACCCCCTGTAAATTGACTTACATAAACTGCTATCACTAGCACTGCTGTGCTGCAATACTTTTTAGAATAATCACATGAAGAAACACCAGTTTTCTATGTAAAGTTTGATAGTCTTGAACACGGACACTTTCTGCCTGAACCAAAACCAATGTTGTTGAAATATCAAATAGCAATTTTTTAACATTTTTTTTAAAGGTTTTATATGGTTGGAAAACTGATAAATAAAAATGTACATGTTTGTAAAAAAATTATGAAAGCTTTTCTTAAACATTTATGAAATGCTTTATTTGTAAATGAGACTAATAAAAAAAACATAATAGATGAATGAATGAGAAATGATTGTGACTGAAATACGTCAACTCAACTGTGGATAAGGGGTTTCTAAACATTTGTGTGATATTTTGCAATTTCGGATTTTTCTAATCATACGATAACAATTATTTCAGATGTAAAAAAATTGCCATTTTTTTCATATATTAATCAAATGGATATTCAGTGAAGAGATAAAACACATACATAATACATATATTTGTGCCATGTTTATGTAGGTCACACATACCATTTAAACAAATGTTATTAAAATGTTCATCCATTGCATTGCAATGTTGTGTTCCTTTTTTATTTACATAATTTTTTTGTGATATACATTATTGCACAATGGCTGAAATAAAAACTAAATCAAATATAAAAACTCCATACTTTGTTTTAGGTTGAAAGATATTGGATGATATAAAGATATTTCACTTACAAATTGCTCATTTATTTGAAACGACATAGAAATTGGGGATATTTTTTCTTGTGTATCTTTGTGGCGGAACCTTTCTGTGGGAACAACGTTTCAGCATCGGACAGTTTTACCGTACGGACTCTATTTACACGTGAGGTTCATGTAGGACTGTAAACTAACATCAAATGACATAGTTTGAGCTGTTATATTCAAAGGTATGTATTTTGTAATTTTTCAAAGATTGAGACGCTTTTATTTTTAAATTAAAAAGATAAAGTTTCATGTTAGGCTCTTGTTTCAACGCTTTACGCTCCTTTTTCCCCGCAGCGTGTAACGTTATTTAGTTATCAGGTATTTATTTTGTATTTAAGATACTTTTGGAATTTCCAGAGCTGAGTTTAAAATGGGAAAACTGAGAAAGAGACACAACTGGAAAGGCAGAGAGCAGCCGAGCGACAAGCAACAACCTGCAGAAGAAAATAAATCTGACGTTGTTTTGGATCTGAAAGGTAAAAAGAAAAAAACACTCAAAGATGAAATCAGTCAACTGGTCAAATCATTTGCTCTGTACATAGATTGTATATAAAAGGCATTGACACTCGGATGTGTTGCTTGTTTGGCGTTGTTTTCATCAGATGGAGACAGGCTGAAAGGTGTAGACGTGAGCAACGCTTTGGTCCTCCCAGGCAACAAAGCCAAGAAGAAGAAAGACTCGGTGACTCCTGTCTCCAAGAAAAGACCCCTCACCAAGAAACAGAGGAAGGAACTGGAGAAGGTCCTGGAGAGAAAGAAGAAGAAATCTCAGGTTAGTCTGATTCTGCCGGTGGTTCAGACACACAGTTAGAACCATCATTATGGCCAGACTAGGACATTTAAGGGACACATTAAGATGTTTCATTAGGACATTTAAGCTTATATTACAGACCGGGAGAGAGAGGGATAAACAGAAACAGTCATATTGTAAAAACTATTGTTTTTAGTATTAGCTCTTAGAGTCCGATATTTTTTTCAATTCCTTCTTAGTTATTTACAACAACTCACCCTGCATAGGATCATCAAGTATACTGGAGATTGTTAAACATTTAGTAACTCTGCCAACAAGAATTTGACATAAAGGACCCGATCTCTGTCCCTCTGTGTGTCCCGTCCAGAGAGAAGACATCCTGACCAAACTGGCCGAGGTGCAGCTTCCAGAATCTGAACTGAAGCTGCTCTACACCACATCCAAACTGGGAACCGGAGACAAACTCTACCAGAACAAACAGTAAGTGGTATATGAAGAGTGTAACATATCGGCTAAGACTAACCAACATAAACTCATCACTGGAGTCAGTTGTGTCAATGTTTTTGGGTTTCTTTCAGGTCGTCTGATGAGATCAAAGATGGAGACTCTGGGCTAAAGATCAGCAGCCTCAGTGGAGCCAACAGAAAAAGAAAATGGAAGTTAGACGAAGAAGAAGAGGATGAAAAGGCCAAAGAAAGCAGTGATTTGGACACATCCTCTGATGATGATGATGATGATGATGATGATGATGATGATGAAGAAGTAGAAGTGATTGAGCCCACAGAGATGAGTGAATCTAAGGAAACCAGCTCCCCTGGTCTGGAGACAGAGGACAAACAGGAAGTCAAGGAAGAACAACAAATAACTAAAGAAGATCAACAGAGCGACAGCAAGATTTCAAATCAAGAGAAAGTCCAGAAGAAGAAACCCTCACAGCCGGCCGTCTTCATTCCTGTCCACAGAAAAGCGGATATACAGGTGTGTGCATTTTCACCTTTATTGGGTAGTGGCAAAGAGAAGGGGGAATGACATGCTACAAAGGTCACCACCGGCTGTGTTTTCTGTGAGCTGGATGTAAGTGTGTTTTAAAATCTTTTGTCTGCAGGAGGCTCGTTTGAAGCTGCCCGTGCTCGCAGAAGAGCAGGTCATCATGGAGGCGGTGAGAGAAAACTCATGTATCGTCATCTGTGGAGAGACTGGAAGCGGAAAGACGACTCAAGTTCCTCAGTTCCTGTATGAAGCCGGCTATGCCAGGTAGGTTATTCATTCCCTTTTATTATGGTGTTGTCCTTAGATGTTACACCTGGGAAAATGGCTTATTATGAAAATAGAAGGCATGGAAAGATATGAACATTTCTTGCCACGATTTTCCTGGCTGAAATCATTTAGATTCATGAAACTATCCCGATTATCGTCCAAATATTGTTAAAACTCTTAAAATGGGATCACTTTACCTTCCATTTTGTCAATATGAGACATCATGTGGTCTTTCTTGTTTATTGTGTTTTTTCCCTTCAGTGGAAGTGGAATAATAGGAATCACAGAGCCGAGAAGAGTAGCAGCCGTCAGCATGTCTCACAGAGTGGCCAAAGAGATGAACCTGTCCACACGGTAAAAACTATTCAATCATTGTTGATATAAAACATTATAACCAAAGAACAGCTCTTAAAAAAAATACATCTTTATGAAAAGAATAGGATTAAAATAAATTCTGACAATATTTAGTAACTTTTATGGATAATATTTGTGTTTAGTGTGGTGTCGTACCAGATTCGATATGAAGGAAATGTGACCAGCGACACAAAGATCAAGTTCATGACAGACGGTGTTCTGCTGAAGGAGATTCAGAAGGTATTGTCTTTGCCTTCCATTCAGGCACTGTCATTGCCTTTTATTAGATCTTATTTTGTTGATTTTGTGGGTTTTGTTATTTTTGCTTATTCATAAATCATTTGAACCATGACATAATGATTAGTGACAAAACAAATCCTGCTCACATAATGTTAAGATACCATATTTATATTTCACAGTATTCCTGTCAAAGATTAAAGATGGTGAGACAGGAAGTTGACTAGATAGTCTAATATGAGTAAAGGGTTTGAAAGTTTTTTCATTTTACATCAATAATTGACTTTGTTGTGATACATGGTACATTTTATTTGTATGATCCTTAAATGACCTTCATGTATTCATATATTTTTTTTCTGTTTTGTAGGATTTCCTGCTCCAGAGATACAGTGTGATAATCATAGACGAGGCCCATGAAAGGAGCGTGTACACAGACATTCTCATCGGACTGCTGTCACGTATCGTACCACTCAGGAACAAGGTAAAGAAAATTATTATTTTTAGATTCTGATTCAAAGACATGCATGACATCATGTGTCACTGTGTTTCATTTGAGCCCCTTCTCTGTTTCATCAAATTCCTACCGTCCTTAACGTCTGTCCACAGAAAGGTTTGCCCATGAAGCTGCTGGTCATGTCGGCTACTCTGCGAGTTGAGGACTTCACTGACAACACCAAGCTGTTTCGAAAGCCTCCGCCCGTCATCAAGGTGGACGCTCGCCAGTTCCCTGTCTCGATACATTTCAACAAACGCACCCCAATGGAGGATTACACCGGAGAAGTTTTCCAGAAAACCTGCAAGATCCACCGGATGCTGCCCGCAGGTGCACCACACACACACACAGCTTTTTCTGCCAAACTAAATAACCTTAAGGAGTGAAATAAGACGTCATGCTCATTTAATGTTAGTTAATGTTTATAACTGTATTTTTTTCTAAATCTAAATGGAACATTTATAAGTAGTGAGTATGCAGTAAGTGGCATGAGAGACTACAGTAACTACACACACTCACTACCACCTTGACGCCTCTTTGCCTCAGGTGGGATCCTGGTGTTCCTGACCGGTCAGGCTGAGGTTCACAGTCTGTGCAGACAACTGAGAAAAGCTTTCCCCTTCAGGAGGGGGAACACAACAGCTGGTGAGTGTAACACAAACCTCTTTTCCCCATCACACTATGACTCTCTGTGCTAGTACATTGACATATTTTTCGTGTTCAGGTGAAGACGAGGAAGCGGAGGCAATGAAGAAGTTTAAAAAGTCCAAAAAGAAGATGCCTGTTGTGAGTCTACATTAAGTCAAATCTGCCTAAAATCCTCTGTCATGTCATAAGGTCCTTTTTTGTATGTGTTTGTGTTCCAGTCTTGCCAGATAATTCTTGTTTAAGCATTTTAAAGAGAGTTGTCTTGGTCTGTAGTCTCTGCCCCGGATCGACCTGGATAACTACTCTGCCCTGCCGGTGGACGAAGGGGACGAGGACAGAGAGGCGGGGATCGGAGACCAGGAGGACCTAGGCTCTGACGTGGACATGGGAGAAGATACCGCTGTGTCAGGCAAGCTGCTCTGAATGAATACATCTTGACATCCAGCTGGATGTATTTCACATGAACGTCCTCATTAATCCGGCTCTGTGTTTTGTTTGGTCTTTTTAGGGCACAAGGCCGATCCCTCGATTCCCCTCTATGTTCTCCCTCTGTACTCTCTGCTGGCTCCAGAACAGCAGGCTAAGGTGAGATTAATGTCCTACATTGTTGATCCAGGAGCAGAAGTAGGGTTTGTTTTGCAACATGTACAGGTTAAAGGGTTAAATATTTGGAATTACATGTTTACATTAGCTATTGTGTAAATCAGATGTAATAACAAGACATTATATGAAAACAAGATCAAAGGAGAAATAATCAGTTGTAGTCAAAGTAGCAGAAAAGTATATTTTCTCTACAGATTAGGACTTGACATACTTTTAGCTGTTTGAGCTTTTTACTCCAATAGCTGAGGAGTCTATATGACACAGTTCAATGGAGTAAATACATTTTTACTATGATTTCATGTGTGGCTCTCTCTCTTTTGTGTGCAGGTGTTCAAGTCTCCTCCGCCCGGCACCCGTCTTTGTGTTGTGGCTACCAACGTAGCCGAGACGTCTCTGACCATCCCCGGCATCAAGTACGTGGTGGACTGCGGCCGAGTGAAGAAACGTTTCTACGACCGAGTGACGGGAGTGTCGTCCTTCAGGGTGTCATGGACGTCACAGGCTTCGGCCAATCAGAGGGCAGGTAGAGCGGGACGAACAGAGCCGGGACACTGCTACAGGTAGGGACTGTGAAAACTGCCTGACGACTTTATTACATAGTTTCTTTCTTTGCTTGAGGAGGATATTCACATATGTCTGTCTCCGTTTTCAACAGGCTGTACTCATCTGCAGTGTTTGGAGATTTTGCTTTGTTCTCGGAGGCGGAGATGACTCGCAGGCCCGTGGAAGACCTGGTTTTACAGATGAAGGACCTCAACATAGATAAGGTCAGTAAAAAAAATAATGACTCAAACTTACCTGCAGGCTTCTAAATGTGAAATGCTCCTTCAAACAAAAACTTCATATCTTCTGTGCAGGTGGTCAATTTTCCCTTTCCCACGGCTCCGTCTGCCGAGGCTCTTGTTGCAGCGGAGCAGTTATTGGTGTCATTAGGAGCTCTAACAGAGCCGCCACGCACTGGACGGTAAATTACTTTCAACTCTAACACTTAACTCTGGTTCTTACAGGGATCCCTTAAAAAATAATGTCATGTCAAGTAACGTAGGGTTATTTTACTATGAGATCATTTTCAGTAAAGCAATAGCAGAAACCTCTACAAAATGTTATGTGGATGTTTAAGAGTGTAACAAAGCACTTCATGTTTAATAAATGTAGGTAATTATCAGTCATTTCATCCACAGTGGTTTCATATCGTATTTTAATTTTAAGGGTGAAGGAGATGGAGAGTGCGAGGCTAAGCTGTCCCATCACCCCCCTGGGCAGAGCAATGGCTTCGTTCCCAGTGTCGCCGCGTTATGCCAAAATGTTAGCTCTGGGTAAGCAGCAGGATTGCCTTCCCTACGTCATTGCTGTTGTAGCGGCCATGACGGTCCGGGAGCTCTTTGAAGACCTTGACAGGTGAGGAAAGATGTTTGCTCTGATGATCAGCATTCTTCATTCATATATAAACAGCTTAAACATGTTCAAACAGAAGCTTCAGAAGGACCATAGGTTAACTGACACAAATATGAGCTAAACTAAAACTAAAATCGCTCAAAAAAAGCAGTATTTCAACCTGTTGTTACATTTTCTTGTCACTTCAGACCTGCAGGAAGCGAGGATGAGGACTCTCTGCTCACCCAGCGTCGAGCTCGGATGATCCAGATGAGGAGGCTGTGGGCTGGGCATGGAGCGTCACTCAAGCTGGGCGACCTCATGGTCATGCTGGGTAAGTTTGCTTTTAGTTTAGGTGACTGCAGACTGAATGGTATCGTACTATGGATTGTAGCAGTGTACGTTATCTCATATTGTAACCTTTTAAAGGTCCCAGGACATGGCTTTCCTCAAGGTTTCAGCATATGATGCCCCAAAACTCAATAATCTCATCTATTTTGGTCAGCACTTTTACAGTCAACCCTGACAGCAAGATACATTAGAATCTTTTTTTTTTATCACTTTACTGGAAGATTTTTCGTGAGATATAAAAATGCCAAAAGTACTAAATAAGTAGTTTTTATTTTACAGGATGACAGTATTATGTTAGGTGCTTTAATGTTGTTATACTATATTTTTGTACTTGTGACTACAGGTGCTGTTGGTGCATGTGAATTTGCTGGTTGCACTACTAAGTTTTGTGAGGAGAACGGCTTGAGGTATAAAGCCATGTTGGAAATCAGAAGGCTCAGAGGACAACTGACCAACGCAGGTACACACACACACACACACACACACACACACACACACACACACACACACACACACACACACACACACACACACACACACACACACACACCATTTGCTGCAGAAACAAAACATTAATTTGTGTTCTCTCTTCTCAGTGAACGCAGTTTGTCCAGAGGTGGACGTGTTTGTGGATTCCAGGATGTCTCCACCGACGGAGCACCAGGTGTTTTGCCTGCGTCAGATTGTTCTGGCCGGACTGGGAGACCATCTTGCGAGGCGAGTGCAGGCAGAGGAACTACTGGACCCGAAATGGAGGAACGGATACAAGGCAAGCTGCTTGGGGCTGTAATTGTGATTTAGGAGAGTCTCTCGTCATTTTCCTTCACACTTTAATCTGTTTTTGTTTCTAGACACCTCTCATGGACGAGCCGGTGTTCATCCATCCCACATCTGCGCTGTTCAAAACACTGCCGGAGTTTGTCGTTTACCAAGAAATCATGGAGACCACCAAGATGTACATGAGAGGTAGATGAGCTCTGTGAACATGCAAGATGTTGTATCTGGTGTGTGATTGTCACTGCATCCTCATTGGGCTGGTTTAAGTGAGCAATAGAATGTGTAAAAACTGCTCGCTAAGTCCTTTCATAGTTTTCCAGATGTGCAGTGCAAAGTTAGGATTGAATGGGATTTGGTGACAGACATGGTGTGGCTGGTATTCATTATTGCTTCTCCTTTCAAGTCCTCAATCAAATTTGACTGGAAAAACAGTTCACCCAATTGTATGTCATTTTTAGATCAATGATCGGAACTTCTCAAAGTTTTCAAGTTATTACTGTTCACCATAATAATATTTCAAACTAGATTTCCAGACTTTACATCTTACAACTTACATTTTCAGATGATTTCGCTTCCGCTGTCCTTCTCAGATAAACGTCTATAAATCTACCTAAAATGAAAAAAACTGCCCCTTAAAACTTCAGTATTGCTTAAGAGTGATTACGTACATTTTTACAGTATTTCAATATTCTGCTAATACTCGTACATACATGAATTACATGGACTTACATTTCAAACAGACACTGCTTAAAAGCTCAATCCTTCAAGACCACAAAGTTTGTCTTTCGGATTATTGTTGCTGCTGTTATTGAAACTGGATGTGCAGGCTGATGGTTTCACCTGGTAACATGTCTTCTCTGTCTGTGTCAGGTGTGTCTGCAGTGGAAGCAGAGTGGGTCCCAGAGCTTCTGCCTCAGTATTGTCATTTCGGTTCTCCTCTGGAGACGCCCTCACCGTGGTTCTGCTCCTCCTCTGGCACCATCAGATGCCACCGCTCCAGCACCTTCTGCAAGTCTTCTATAACAGCAGCACTTTGACTGTGTTCCAACTGAAAGGTGTCTCTGCTTACATCTGTCTCATTGCTGTGTCTCTCTCCTGCAGTCCGCATAGCTTGGCAGCTGCCAGCGGTGGAGATGGAATATCCAGACGGCCTGGAGCGTTTCAAAATGTTTTCCAAGTTTTTCCTTGAGGGACAGGTACGGCCGCAAAACTTCAGTGTTCCCTTTTCTCTTCAGTCTTCATTCAAACCAAGAACATCACTTGTTAATGCATTATGCACTTTGCAATAATGACCATCATTTATCAAATCAATCCAAAGTAATGATAACAATTCAACAAGTGTTTTTCTGATTTAACTTAACATATTGACATGTTGTTCCATCTGCATTGTCCAAAATACACACTAAATATGAGTATAATTATTAGAAAAAAAAATTGAAACCCGGCACAAACTCTACAAAAGATTTAAATGTGATGCCTGCACTCCACCAAACCTGATATGAAAACTTTCTGTGTTTTTTGCTTTCTCTTGTTTGAAGGTTTGTCCTAAACTCAAGAAGCATGTTCCCCACCTTCTCTCAAACCCCTCCATCATGCTGAAAACATGGGCAAAGTAGGCACACACACACACACACACACACACACACACACACACACACACACACACACACACACACACACACTATTGTTCTATTTTTTTTTTTTTTTCAATCAACGAATTGACTTGTTTCCAAGGTGTGTATTTCTCTCTCTAACATTTTGTCTTTGCCGGTTTAGGCTGCAGCCCCGGACAGAGGCGTTGCTGGGAGCGCTGGTGTCAAAGAGGGTCGACTGCAGAGACGCCCTCCTCTCTGTCTGGAAAACTGAAGATAAATGTGAGGATTTTATGGGCTATTCATGACTTGCCTGTGTGTCTGATTTGGTTAGCCTTCACATTGTTTAATGTTGCTGTTTCATGTGCTTTTCTCCTGTAGTTCTGCTGTCTGCATACTGTCAGTGGATACCTGAATCCATTCATCAAGAAGTTGCTAAAAGTTGGCCTCCGATATGTCTGCTGTCATCCGAATAGAAGGCAGACAATGATCTACCGCCTATGTTGACCTAGAGATCCATGGAGCTCCCTTCTTTAACATCAGAGGGCTTCTACAGAAATCACATTTTTAAAAGAATGCATTTCTCAAAATCAAACCACAACACTGCCTTCTCTTAGTTTTGTATTTTATATACTGTAATTATGACTTGTACATTTTTTTAATACAAAACATATTTCAACTTTAGCTCTATAATGGGTTTTGATTTGTGATCAGTTTGCTGCTGTCAGTTATGTATGTCAGATTTGGTCTTCATAAGACTTATTAAAACTGTGTGGCTCTGAATAAGGCTTGTGTGTGATTTATTCACAATGAATCTAAAAAATGGTAAGGGCCACTGATTGTACACATCAATGTGAGTTTACTAGTAATGAGGAGTTTGAGTATTAGTATTATGTGAATGATTGCTATGCAGGCAGTGTCTAATGAGAAAATGATATTGGTTGAAATTGAATAATTATTTTTTAAAAGCTAACATTAGAACCAAATAAAAAGATTTTGATTTAAAAAAAAATGTCAACATTACGACTACAAAGAAGCTGTTCTGGAGCTCTTGATTGTTTCTCATGATTTTCTTCATCAGATGGAATTTGATACATTTCTCTTTTTTTCTGAGCTCTTCTCTGTGTATTAATTCCAAGGTAAATTTCTGACTATTTTGACAGTGTAAAAAATGTTGAGTCCTATCTCAAATAAAAATCTGTTCATCTTAGTTACAATTTAAATAGAATTTGAAATAGTTTTGATTATGAAATTATTTTAAATTGTATAAAGTTCCCTGAACTTCAGCCTTGATTAAATATATTTTGGGGTATCTTATAATTTTTTTTTACCACACTGTAACCAAACTACTCAACAAAAAGAACAGTATAATTCACAATACATATATATTTTTTGCCAGTATGCATTTCCATTTCATTAATAATGATCATAAAAAGATATTTCAAAGTCCTAAATTTAACCTTTGTGAAACCTTAATAAACCCCGTTTATTTTTGGAAGCCAAAAGAGAAGTCGTTTTCGTCTCAAAATGCAACTTTGCAGGAAAATTTGATCAAAAACTAGAAATTATTATTTTTTCAAAGCACTGATGTGATTGGTTAACGTCTGTCATGTCGTCATTTCCTACTGTCAGCTTGTACACTTCCTGAAGAAGCGAACAACAACAGTGGACATTCGCGGCTAATACTTGCGATATAGCAAGTAATAAAACAGAAGCAGACACTTATATTTAAGTCGTTCGACGACTAAACATCTGAGCTGTCGACATGGTGAGCAAAACTCTGATTTTGTCCAACGTTGACGATTAATTTTTATCGAAATAAATCGTAGGCAACTCGGAGCAGTTTAGCTCGCGAGCTGTAGCAAGATGCGCTGTCATGATGGGGATAATGTCCTGTGTAAACGTGAATATACCATAACCATGCGTGTTTTATTGATAGGATTTTCCTCAACAGTTTTCCTTCCACGTATTCGACCATCCGATGTCCCGGGGCTTTCAGAACCGCTTCTCCACCCAGTACCGATGCTACTCTGTGTCCATGCTGGCGGGTCCCAACGACCGATCCGACGTGGATAAAGGAGGCAAAAGTGAGTTTATGATCAAGATAATCTTTGGTTAAATCTCCTAAATCATAGTGATTTTGTACTAGCAAGTTTTTACTGTTTCAATTCGGTCAACGGTCTGCAAGGTAAAGGTGCAGATTGGTTCCAAAGTCACTAGAAACATGATCTGAATTAATAGTGAATCATCGCTGCTTTAAAGTGTTGTCTGCGGTTGGAATGTAAGTTTATAATGCTGCGTCTTCTCTTTCAGTTTGTCTCCGTGTCAGATAAATTAATAGATAGATACTTTTTTTTTAAATCCCCGAAGATGCTGCCACAGCAAAATAATAATAATAATAAAAAATGCAGTCATGCATGACGTTTTTTATAGCAGTTTCTCTGCAATTGACCCAGAATAATAGTGGTTTGGGCGCTTGTGGCTACGGTTATATTTGTCTGAAGACTTTTTTTAAATGTTGCATCAAAGACACAGTTTTTGTTAGGACCAATCAGGTAAACTCACTTTTCCTAAATTAGCTAATACTTTTTTGAAGACCTGGGAACCAGTTAAGCATGGAAATAATAAAAACATGGACACTGAATGCTTCTGTGAATGGCATCCTCTACTCCAGCATTATGCTATGGATTCTCTTTCACCTCCCACAGAGTCAAACTTTTCCTCATCATGTTAGACATACAAGTAAATGGTCAGTTTCAGCTGTCTAATTACAGTGATCTTTATATCATTTTCTATCTTATTGGATGTAGTGTACTTGTAAACAAGTGTACCTCCTTCCTTATATCTCATTTGTTTTTAACTGTCAGGGGAGGTGATGACCTAGCCTGGCTCCGCCCGCCCGCTTACTTCCGGCCAAATTTTATTTTCCCTTCAGTAGTCAGTCTGGGTGTACAGCCCATTTCCCAGTTTTGCCGGAGATTCGACAGCCGGTCCAATCAGCGAACAGAGCGAGTGGCTGAGAACGATGACGTCGAAGTCGCGCTCCAGTTTCAGTTGCCAGAAGCCGGCTCATGACACACGTGACGACCAAACGTTATGCGATTGGTTTGCTAATCCAGTGGCACTGGGCAGATCCAATAGCAGACACCCGCCTCCATGAGTGAACGTTTGCCAATTACAGCACTGCCAGACCTTCTGTACAAATGAAATGAAGTACGATGGTCTGGTAGCACCAGGCTAGTGATGACCCATGATATTATTTGTTTTTAATGTCTCAACTAAGTCCCTTTTTTTCTTTTTTTCTCTCAGTAATAATGCCTCCTTCAGCCCTTGACCAGCTCAGTAAGTGGAAGTCAAATAAAGCACCTCTTCAGTGTAAATGTCCTGAATGAATCCTCAGTGATCTTTACTGATTTCATCTCTTTTGCCCTGTTCAGGCCGGCTTAACATCACTTATCCAATGCTCTTCAAGCTGACCAACAAGAACTCTGACAGAATGACACACTGCGGCGTTCTGGAGTTTGTGGCGGACGAGGGAATCTGCTACCTGCCACACTGGGTGAGAAACAGTTAAAAACAAGTTTAAAGTCTGTTTCACAGGGATAGAATTGTCTGCTGTCACCAGTGGGTGAGTACTACAAAACTCTTAGTTTGTGTTTGTGTTTTTTTTATATTTTGTGCAAAAAACCACATATGTAAAAGGAAAAAAAATAGTTATTAAAAAAAGAAGTTTATAGCAATGTAGAAAGATTTCAGGCGACTAAGATTACATGACATGCTTTGAAAGTTTCAGTCAAGGCAATGCTGATAATTTGCTAAAAAAATAAATGTTTTTGCTGAGTGCAGATGATGCAGAATCTCCTGCTGGAGGAAGGTGGTCTGGTCCAAGTGGAAAGTGTTAACCTCATGGTGGCCACTTACTCAAAGTTCCAGCCACAGAGCCCTGACTTCCTGGACATCACAAACCCCAAAGCCGTGTAAGTAATATCACCTTTGATTTCCAGTTTTCAAATGATGTGATTAAGTGACGTGATCAACTAAGTCGTGGCTTGATTACAGGCTGGAGAACGCACTGAGAAACTTTGCCTGTCTGACAACTGGCGATGTTGTAGCCATCAACTACAATGAAAAGGTAATTCAGATTATTCCAATTAGCATTGGACTATACGTGAAAATGTTTTTGGATTTATTTCTTGACTGAATACCAGTGGTAATAAAAATTATTTGTGTATTTATTTCAGATCTATGAGCTGCGAGTCATGGAGACCAAGCCAGATAAAGCAGTGTCCATCATCGAGTGTGATATGAATGTAAGACCCAAATGTGTTATTGCAGACAACTGAATCATCCTGTCCCGACCTCCTCTTTTAATGTGTCGTGACTCTGTTTCTCAGGTGGATTTCGATGCTCCTTTAGGCTACAAAGAGCCTGAACGAAGGCCTCAGCGCCAGGAAGAACCAACAGTAAGAACCATCACCCTTAAGGTACCCTGTGTTTTGTGCTCTGAACACTTTAATCAATTCTTATTTCTTCACAGGAGGAAGAAGGAGAACCCCCCAGTTACGCTGACATGGACACAGGATTCAGAGTGAGTAAATATGGCTGCAGGTTTAGAGACAAATACTGATGACGGGGATGATTGGAGCTAAAGTGACTTCTGAACTGTTTCATTTCCCTCAGGCTTTCACTGGCAATGGCAATCGTTTGGATGGTAAGCTTAAAGGGATCGAGCCCAGCCCCGCCCCTCTTGACCCAAACGACATAAGAAGGTGAGAAAAATATTGTATTTTTGTATTTCTTTTAGCATATAAAGCTCTAAGTCACCAGCTCCCCCACACCATGTATTGTTGGCCATTTGGCTATCTTAGACAATATGTCTCAGATAGGACTAAATCTTCAATGGGCTGAATTTGGTTTTGTATCATATTCTCGTTTTTTGTTACTGTTGCTAAGGACTGGTGTAAAAAAACATTGTTAAGATATGATGCCCTGTGAGGGACCATGACGTTACAGTGTTAAGTCCTGATCTTAACCTCTAATATTTCCTCACACAGAGGCATTCCCAACTACGAATTCAAAATTGGCAAGATCACCTTCATCAGAAACTCGAGGCCTCAGCCCAGGAGATTTTTGGATGACGTAAGTAATATGAAGGATTTTATCATAAGTTTTTAAATATTTTACCAGGCTGTGTTTGAGTACAGTCCTCACACTTTTTTCCAGGTAGATCAATTTAATAGTGTGATTCATGCTTTTTCTCAGAAATGTCCAATTATATATTATACTTCTATATATCTCTTTCAATCCTCTCAGGATGACGCTTTGAACAGATTCACCGCCTTCTCTGGAGAAGGACAGTCACTACGCAAAAAGGGCAGAAACCCTTGAAGGATTTCAAGCGAAGAGACTAATAATGTTCACAGATTCACAATATCTGTGGTCACCTTCAACAACAAAGTAAAAGAAAAATGGCCTTCAGATGCATTAAAGTTTGTTGTGTCTCTGTCCATTTTGCAATAGGAGTTTTGCTGTTGAGTTGGGATTACATATAATTAAAATTCTGAAGGTAGTTTCCTCCTCAACAGGCATACACAATTCCATACAACCAACACAAAGAATAACTGGTGGAGAATTTGTATTACCTTTAACAAAGACCCTTTTCCATATTTTTTTCCATTTTGACAGTACATTATAAATATACTCTTATCCAGAGTCTGAATAATGGCTCTATACTTTTTTGTTTTTAATTATAGAGAATGTAATGCTATGTTTGATTTCTTTTTCTTTTTGAGTTATAGAAATAATTTGCAACTGTTTCTCCTTTTGGTTTATTTATAGACGAATAAAGGTGTTTTGAAAATAATTAATTGTAACTCATTATTATGTTTTAAATGACTGAAGCATGTATATGAAATGGGTGTTTCTGTATGTATGACATTTTTCTTGACTCCAGCCAGACCTATTTAGGAGTGAGTGGATTGTTAGTGGTTTGTTGTAAAGTACTAATTAGACAAAGTGTAATGGCATGGCTAGTTATGAATATTTATTACATAATCAGTGCTTTATAAAAAAATCTATATAGGGGAAGGTGGGGTGATTTGTGCATTTTGGAAGATGCAAAA
Organism: Hyperoplus lanceolatus; assembly: GCA_026929865.2. Classification (NCBI taxonomy): domain Eukaryota; kingdom Metazoa; phylum Chordata; class Actinopteri; order Uranoscopiformes; family Ammodytidae; genus Hyperoplus; species Hyperoplus lanceolatus. The sequence goes on from CM049397.1 coordinate 26,024,027, forward strand.
CCCCTTGTTTCTAGAAAACCGTGGAAGAAATTGGAAATGTGACCACATATTTAAGAAGAGCCATCCATTTGACTCATCCTGTAAAGAAGGGAGACACAAGGAATAAGATATAAGCACATTTAAGCTCAAAAAACTGTGTTTTGCCTTTCAAAGTAAAATTTCCATGATCAAGGTTTTTTGATTATTGTGTCTGAACAATTATAGACACGTTTGAAAACATTTGACACATGTTTAGTGCTTTGGTATGCTACACTTTGAGTCTATATAGTTAGCACAATGTCAACCCTAAATTGCTGCATCATGCCTATTATCCAAAATTCTGGGGATGGGGTGATTTGTGCGCAAGGGCCTGGGTGAGTTATAAGTAAGTAAGTAAGTAAAATGTATTTATAAAAGCACATTTATGACAGTTTGCACTGTCCAAAGTGCTGTACATAGTGCATTCAGTAGGTAAACAATGAAGGTACAATAACAATAACCAAAATAAAAGACGTAAAGCCCATACATACACATAAACACAGATAGTAGTGCAGAGGTAAGATAGTTAATGGGGAGGAAACACCAGGGTGTACATATGGGTTTTGAGCCTTGATTTAAAGGCAGAAATGTAGGGGGAATCACATTTGTCAGGTGGCAGTTGGTTCCACAAGCACGGAGCAACTAGTGCAAAGTACATTTCTGAGAGTTGTGCCAGTGGCATGGCTGTATATGCCGGTCACCAAAAGAAAGTGATTGTCTACAGTAGCTCAGAAGAGAGTGACATCTCAATTCCACTTAACGACACCACTGATGAGAGTTCAGATGGCCAGAAAGATGATGATGGTGACTTTGTCATTGTGACACAATGACGCACAAATCACCCCCCGTGGGGTGATTTGGCGTCAAGACAACTTTTTTTCCGAAAGCTATATTTCTTAAACAGTTTATTCCAGATCCAAAGTTTTTATTGCCAGGGATGCACAACATCCTGAAATATATGTACATATTTGAGTTGGAGACATAACTGTCAAGGCCTCACTTTAAAATCACTTTGAGTAAAAAGTTGCACAAATCACCCCACCTTCCCCTATATATTTTTCCAAAATATCCAAAATCTTAATTTAAACTAAATAAATACAGAGTAGGATTGTTTAAACTAGATACAATTAATAAGAATCATAAATGCCTTTTTGATCTCCGGGAAAAAAAATTTTCCTTACAGTAGTGTACATTTTGAAATAGAAAATAAGAATGTAAAATTCTAAAAGTTACGTTTCTTATAATATAATATATATATCCTAACAAATTGAAATATAACAATAATAGTATAAGAATAAGAAGTATATACATATTTTTTCTATTATAAATACACAATGTGGGCACTAAAAAGTAGAAATAAGAATGTATGAAATATAAAATATTTCGAATTTGCATCAACATGTACAGCATGTTTGTGTGTGCTCACCTTCAGTGAAACACATTCAGAATCATATCATCATATTCCCCTTTAGTAAAATTACAAATATTAAGTAAGTGTGACTACTTTATAAAAGTCCCGAATAAGTAAAAGCCAGTAAGAGAGATATTTACATGTATTTGTCCAAAACCTGTTTGATTTAGTTGGGATTATGGGATTAAATAAAGTGTGCTCACCATCAGTTATGCACGATTATAATTTTGTTTAATTTTGATGTTTGCGGTTCAAAATCATTTTTAGCCTTCAATTTGTGTTTTCAAAGTAAGAAGTGCTTTAAACATTTCTGGTTGCGCTTTTATTGTGTAATCAAATCAACCCGGAAGTACTTGCTCCAAATGGACCGTTCAGAGGAAAGATCATGGAGGGTTATTATCATTTTTATTTAACATTAAACTGTTAATTAAGTTGTTTGTAACATGTCCGGGTAGCATTAAATGTGCTTTGTTGTCGACAGTCGCGACAAATAATGAAAATAGTCACATATGAACCGAATGACTAGTTAGCGAGATGGTTAGCTACCGATGCTAAACGGCTGAAGTAACCTTAGCGAGAGATAATCAATGTCAACAAGATGATTCAACACAGATATTTAACGATCCGATTCTGATTTGTGTTCTGCAATGTAGCCAGCTCGCATTGCTTGAATGTTAAATCAATACATGTTGAAATACATAATTGTCGCGCTAGATTAAACTGAGGTTAAAGCAAAAAAGAAATACATGTGCAAAAGTTAAGCAGCAGCATTACTTACACACAATGTTTAAAATAGTATTATATTATCTACTTAGACGATTCTTTCATTCTAATATATCTGTAAGTCTAAAATGTTCAGACATTATGAATAAATCATGAAGAATAGACAAAATGAATGCTATACTGAAATGATAACAGCTCATTGATATTAAATGATCTTTATTAGTGTATTGCTTTTTTTCATTCCAGGAGTTTTTGTTACAGTGGCCTTTTCCCAAATGATGATGTAAAATGCCATTTCTTTACCAATTAGGCTATAGTTTTAATGAATAAAATCTCTTTTATTTGATCATCGATTCAACAAACAAGACTAACACTCTTAGATGAGTTTGGAAGCAAAAACCAAAGCCAGCTATAGAAGTTTAGTAGTGATCCCCAGGTTGATGTTTTATACACTCTTATATTCCTATCATACTGTGGCATTTGGAGCATGTTGGATTCAACCTGTGACACAACAGTAGGTGGTCAATATCTTTGGGCAGGCTGACTTGGTGATGATTCCTGACTTTGTCTGTTTGTACAGTCGCCTCGACCCTGTGATGACTATTGGAGCGAATTCAAACATTGCAAAAGCTTTAAGAATCGTTTTCACCACTTTTACACCTACGGCACCTCCCCAGCTTGCCAGCAGTGGAAAGAGGACTTCTACAACTGCAGTGAGTGGGAGAAAAACAGAGGAGCCGAGTCCAAGGTACATCTGCAGGATGTCTCATTGTTTATAGACAGTTGTGACGCTATCCAGGGAGTCTGAATGTTGAAAAAGATTAAAGGAATAAATAAAGTCCGCCATTTTATACGTAGTCTATCTGTATTACAGGAAGCTTTGCGGACGAGTGAGAAGAACAGACTGGCAGAGCAAAGAAAGTTCACCCCGGTGTGGCAACTGAGGCAAGAGCCTCCCAAAGACTGGCACATGCCCTTGAACCAGGAAAAGCCTCAGGACACTTGAACTATTTACCTGCTGTTGTTTAAAGCCACATGCTGGAGAGACTGGCCATGGAGATGAGCTCCATTGCGTTGTATACAGTGAACTGCTGTATGAAAACAGATGTAAAACCAGTGATGGCAGCACCCAGTGGTCAATGATGAGGATGACGGCATCCATTCAACCAGTAAATTCCAATATGATCTCTGCAAACATTTATGTTTTCAGACAATCATGAGTAATTCTCCTAAGCTGACTATACTCAGTTTATAATTTAATTGCCTTGTTTTTCTCTACTTTGTCTGAGGAAAGCGTAATATTGGGTGCATTTATGCTATGTCAATATTCGATACTAGTGAAGGATCTGTTGTGCATTATTTTGCTACTTAAGTAAACATTGATGCCCCACACACTCTGTACACATTATGTTGGCAAACAGGAGTTAGCCTGTCAACATTTCTCAATAACACCATATGAATTATTCTCTTCAACATAGGTAAATGTGCTATTTTCGATGCTCTAGAGCCCAATTAATATATTATTGATGCAATGACAGAATGCACATTACAAAGATCTTGCCTATTGTAATAACATGTGTTCAGCCTTGAAAAAATAAACATATGGATCAATTAAAAAAAAAGCACATTTTTATTTTCCTTTTTTTCTCATTATGTTCTATACTGAGATTGTGAATGTGAAAAAAATCAATACATTATTTCCATGAATGTTGCATTGAATCAGAAATGAAATGAAACAACTGAGATGACTGCATCTTGAAGTCTGCATCTTGGCTTTTTGCCTTGTGGACAAACAGACACACAGGAGCCGTTCCCTGTCCATCACTGTGTGTAAACTTTAGTGATGTCATGGTATTTTCCTTCAGGCGCATCATACTTGGTCTTTGGCGGGGTGTAGACGGGACCTTGTTTAGTGAAAGGAAACAGAATGGGGTCTGGCTTCAGGGCCGCCTGGTACAGCGCCTTAGATTCTAACTTCAGCTCGTCCAGTGCCTCTCGCTGCGCTTCTAGAGCGAGTTCAACAGCCTCCACTTCAGCCATGTGCTGCGCCTGTAGGAGCAAACACAGATGAGCGCATCATATATAGCCCACTAAGTGCACATGATGGAGCGCAGAAACGTTATGCTGTAAAAGCTTAAGTGATGGTGGTGAGAAAGGTTAAGTGGTGACCTGTTTGTACCGACACCACTCCTTCAGCAGCAGGGCTCGACCTTCACTTTCTTCAAACAGCAGCCTCGGAGCAGAGCGTTCCCTTTGTGAGAGAAAAATAAACAGTTATTTGTAGCACTTAAAGTCCAGCAAGCACCATGACAGCATGTGAACAGAACAAAAGGTACAGTAAGTCAAAGAAAGATGAATGATACATTTAAGAATGACAGTAATCATTTCAATTTCAAAAGCCCTCAAGAAACTGATTCTTATATGGATTAAAACTAAACTCACGAGTGTTAAGAACTCTGGTGAAATGAAATTTAAAGGAGAACTTTTTAACTGGTTGTGTAACACAATGTTGCTTCATATCCAGTGGGCAAAAAAAACCATTCATGAAATAATTCCACTGCTGTACCTTGATTCATCCAAGCATTTGGTAGGAGTGATGAGGTCCTCTATGGGGATGAGCTCAGGTGCAACCTTCTCCAGTTTCTTCAGTTTCTTCTTCAGCCTCTCTCTGAGCATCTGCTCCCTCCTTGGGTCTACTTTCTTCTTCTTCTTGGGCTCCGCTCTAAACAAAGTAAAGCTCTACATTAGCACATGCCATCACAAGATAGATTTCTAATCAGATCTTGGAAATAAATGAATATATATCAATACTGTTAATTGAAACAAAGTTCCTATGATTTTCATTGATCTAAAAAATAAATAAAAAATATATCAATTAAACTTTACAGTTGAATGTCAATTACATGTTTTCTAAATTGACTTGGGACTAAATTGTGTTCAAGCAAAGTTGTACACACATTTATGCTTTTATCATCTAGCTCCTTTTAAGGGATGTAATTAATGAATAATTGTAAATTCCATATATTGAGGTTTGTACTTTTGGTCAAACAAAAAAGGGAGAATCACGAAATGACCTTGGATTGTGCAAATTTGATTTTTTTAGCACTAATTGAAAAACAAACAAAACAACAATAAAACCAACTTTCAAGTTTGACCAATTCTTAAAATCCCAATTACAAGCCCTATCTATGCTATTTGTATAGTGGTTGAGTAGAGCATATTCACAAACTATTTTGCAATAAATTGCATTTCCAAAAAAGGAGTTCCAGGGGTTTATAATCCAACATTGATCATGAATCATACCTCAGTGGGGCAGAAGTCTTCAGTGTCATCACTGGTGCAAAACACCAAGGACTCAGTGCAGCATGGTGATGTTGTCCCAATAGGAAGCTGCTAAACAAACAAACAACAAACAAACAAATCAAACAGGACAGAGGTCTTGACAACCTGCCACCTGCTGGGCCCAACAGCACTGTTGCTCAACCACAGACCTGATAATGTAGGATACAGCAGCATTTCTCTAATGAATAACCTTAGCTGTGTTAGCTCCAAGCGGCTAAAGCCTTGCTACCTTTTTAGTAAAACATACGCTCACCTTGACTGGGGGCAGTGTCGTGATAACACCCTGCAGAGACCGCGCGAGAGAGCCACAGACATGTTTCTGCTTTGTGTTTCTTCACCTTAAAGTCATACTTCAGGTACAAATAATAGAAAATGTTCACATGTAGTTACAACTCATGACCCCTTTGCTTTGCCTGTGCGACTGAAGTGACGGAAATGACGTCGTCGAACGGTCTCGCTCATATTTTAGGGTCTGCACTTTCGAGACTTTTGTTGACGCAAACTCAAATAAAAGGTGTTAAATATCAAAAACTTTGTAAATACAACCCGTAATTAAAATTATTCGAGTTATTCATTATTTTTTCTAAATATTTAAATTCATGTTCAAGTTTTAGATTTAGTCTTTGTGTAACAATTTTGTGTCGAATCTTACCGGACGAGTGAAAAGTTATCGACTGCTTTATTTGGGGTAAAGGTCGTGCTGTGCATGGTTTATATTCTTCCTCGGACTGATCCACCAGAGCCACAGGAACATTTCGGTCACAAAGCTTGATCCTGACACCAGTGGTTAAGTTGAATCTGCATCATGGCACTTCTTAGAGGTAAATACACACAAATTTTCACCTTAGCAGACATGCATGAATGTGGACTGAAGTTGTGCTACTTTGACATACTGTTAATGCTAAGTATTTTACTATTTGTGTAGCTATGTAGCATTATCAGTGAACTAACCTTACTGTTAATCACTGTAAAGTCGAATTTACATAGAATGAGCTTTAAATGGTATTCCGATTACAACGTTGGTGCTAATTAGGCGAAAGGTGACATGATGGTGTCAAGATCAAAATCAGCTGCTGCACCCTCCTTTCGATCCATTTAAGTGCTTATATTGAATAATAATCTAACTTATTCTTTACTAAAGTACACATGTTATTTAGATACTCACGTTCAAATAAGATATCATGACAAATAAATAAGATGTGTTCATCCAAAGTCAAATACAGTGACTTATGTAAATGCGTTTTTCAAAATACACAATATTGGTCAAATTGCACACAGCCCTCCAGCACAAGTCAGGTGTTTCAGTAAGGTTAATCATAACCTCAGTGAAAACTCAGTGCAGACACATCAACACAGTATTTCAAGATGAATACTTTTCCTGTTAACAGAGTGACAGTTGTGCCTTGTTTATTATGAAGTCATTTTTGCATTGCTCGAACCTTTTGAGAAAATGTGTGCATGCTGTTCAAAAATGTTCTTCATCAAGTCAATTGAACAGGGTAATGCCAATAATGTTTAATTTAAAGGACATGGTTTATGCACCCTATTTGACGTTGTGATCTTGCTCCATGTCGCTGTACTAAAATGCACTGTTTCTCTGTAGGTGTATTTGTTGTGTCTGCCAAGCGCACTCCCTTTGGTACCTATGGTGGCGCGCTCAAGGATCACAGTGCAACTGATTTGGCTGAGCATGCAGCCAAAGCTGCCCTCGCTGCAGGGGGCGTGGCACCAGAACTTGTAAACAGTGTCATCGTGGGAAATGTCATGCAGGTAAAAAATCAAATCCAACAGATCAACAGCCACATTGAACAGATCAAAGCTACCATCACATAAGAAATGCCTTTGTTAACTGACCAGTTGTTTGTGCTGACCAGTGTCTTAGGCTATTTCCTCACCTTTTCATCTCTCTTTATCCTCTTTCAGAGCTCAGCTGATGCAGCCTACATTGCTCGTCACGTTGGTCTGAGGTGTGGTGTTCCCATCCCAGTGCCTGCTCTCACTGTGAACAGACTGTGTGGGTCTGGTTTCCAGTCCATCATCAATGGTGCACATGTAAGGCTTCCTTCAGCAGCAACAAAACATTCTGGGAGAAATACAAATGGAAAATAATCTATTATTATTTTATCATTCCACCTTTTATTTAACCAGGTGATCACTATTAGGTCTTATTTTATGATACCTTTAACACTATGATAATTTAGTTAATTTGAATTTACATTATGTGTTTTAGCATTGAGGTGCACTCTGTCTCACCTCACCTGTGACCTTGTGTGTTTTGTAGGAGATTTGCCTCAAGGAGTCGGAGGTGGTTCTGTGTGGAGGCTCAGAGAGTATGAGCCAAGCCCCGTACGCTGTTCGCAACGTACGATTCGGTACAAAGTTTGGATTCGATCTCAAGGTTGATTTTCTCTACTTCTCTAATCCCTAAACACAAATATACACAAGCTTGGTATTAAACTCCTTAAGCACTGACACTAAGATAAAAACCTCTCCATGTATAACTCTGACAGCTAGAGGACACCCTGTGGGCGGGTTTGACTGACCTGCACGTCAAAATCCCAATGGGCATCACCGCAGAAAACCTGGCAGAGAAATACCAGATCTCACGAGAAGACTGTGACATTTTTGCTCACCAGACGCAACAAAGGTGGAAGGCAGGTAAGGTATTTTTTTTAGCTTTTCAAGATTTCCACTGTCTGCTCACTTTACACGAAATGCTTTTTGTGAATATAGATCTAAATCTTAACTTTGTTTCCCTGTACAGCTCATGAAGGCGGACACTACACAGCAGAAATCGCTCCCATCGATGTGAAAGCCAGGAAAGGCAAGGTGTCCATGGCTCAAGATGAGCACCCTCGTCCACAGACGACACTGGAGCAAATGGCCAAACTGGCTCCTGTCTTCAAGAAGGGAGGCACGGTCACTGCTGCCAATGCTTCTGTGAGTTTTACGTCTCAAGTGTTGAATCTTAACTGATCTCTTTATGTTTAAATCATTGTAGTGAATGTCGAGCAAACTAACTGTTCTGTTTCTGTAATCTGAAAAAGTAAAAACATCCCTTTTAGTTATGAGTTATGACAGTTTGAGTGGAAATATATTTTAATGGAAAAAAAGTGCAACTATTGTCACTTCTTTTACTAAACCTAGCACTGATTTTTCTTTTTATCCCTAGGGTGTATCCGATGGTGCTGCAGCCGTGGTGATTGCAAGTGAAGAGGCGCTGAAGGAACACAAGCTCACTCCACTGGCCAGAATTGTGGCCTATCATGTGTCAGGCTGTGACCCGAGCATTATGGGAATTGGTGAGTGACACCCCTGTTATGGAGATGTAATTTTACCCCATTTTGAATTATAAGGAATTAATGACTAAATAATCTGAATTGGTATTTGGCAGGTTTTTCTCAAAGTACAACTGTTTTTCTTTTCCTTGAACCCTCTCAGGTCCCGTTCCAGCTATCACAGAAGCCCTTAAAAAAGCCGGTCTTACTCTCGGCGACATGGATCTTGTGGAGGTTTGTAACCCATACAAAAAACATCTGTGTTTTTCTGCCTGGGATTGTGTCATACGTGTTGGAAGAAGTACTCAGATCATTAACCCAAGTAAAAGTATAGATACAGTTATACTATCCAAATGGCCACAAGACAGAACTGAGGGGATCATGAGATGTTTGAGTTCAGATGCACTAAAAATGTATTTATTTTTTGGACTTTTCTTTAGTCTTAGCACTTTTTGAAATACTGTATAATTTGGTCTCAATTATGGAATTAAAACTATGTAAAAAGTTAAAAGGGGAAATGTCTCTTTGGTGAAATAGCTCATAGACGTCCAAAACGTGACTAGGGGACCTAACAGGAAACTGTTTTTTTTTTAAGTGATCACAAACTAAAAGAAGGTTGCAAACAACTTTTTAAAGTTTGAACAAGGTTATTTATTGGTGTGAATGCTGAAAGCATTCACAGCTTTAATATCCTACAGCCTTCAAATTATTTCTTTATTATTATTATTCCGCCGTTTCCTACGCGTTCCATATCTTCAACATACTTCAACCTTCAAACCTGATTCAAATATCTACATGTTCAGCTCTTCAAGGACTTTATTGCTCCCCTTCAACATTTAAAATAAAAATCATAATTTCATACTTCAACGTTTTATGCAAAATTATGCAAAATTTCAAATCCTATCTCCTCCTTCATACTTTATCCGACAAACTTCATTGTCACATATAACTGTTCAGAACAGTTCAGACATTAATATTATACGAATGGAATTTTCAGGAATTCCATAACTTCAAAGAAAATCAACCATTTATGAAATTAATATTTCTTGCAAAATTATGAATGCTCCTACTCGTTCATACTTCATAGTAGAAACTCGATTCAAAGTGTTCCATGTTCGTCTTGCACGGGAGCACGCTTCCATAATTCACTATTTTTTCATAAAATGCATAACTTCAGAGATAATTACAGGTTTATTACACCAAAAATCCTCATCCAGAATGAATGAGGAAATCGGCATAACGCGGCGCGTTTTGCACTGATTTCAAGCACTTCCAGCTCATTGATAATTCATCCTACAAAGTTCATTTCTTCGACCAAATATTCAGCTATCTTTCGTCTTTCATTGTTAAAATTCAACCTTTTAAAAAAAAAAGCATAGTTTTCAAATTAATCAGCCATGTTTGACGCATGTAACATCAATTTGAGTGATTTCTAGAGTGTGCACATCAACTGCCAGAGTGGAGAAGAGGGAATAAAAAAGAACACCAGACATTTTTAAGATTGCGTCAACTCACAAAAATCTAACTCCTCGTGGATGATTTTGGTCTCTAACTGTAGATATTATTGTTGCGGTCGCAGAAATGTTTCTTTGGAGCCAAATGGACATACATATTGGGAGCTGTGAGCTTCTAAGCTTCTTAAAATAGACTCTGCTTTCAACTAGGAGATTCAAAGTGTACACCATTTGCTTCTTGCTCTGAATTCCAAAGTTTTCAAATTACAAACACAAATTTGACACTGAATATTAATTGGAATCTTCTGGTTCTCACGGTATGATAATTTTTTCTGTCAGACAAATGGTTTGCGAGATAAAAGCAGCAGTTTGGGCTTATGCGTTCATTTGAAATCGCCTGTGTGTGAGATCCTCTTTGGGAGAGAAGTGATTGTACGTGTGTACGGTACCAGCTGTTTACAATTGACACTGATTAGCTGTCAGTCACTATGGAGACCTCTGCACCTGTCTGTGACATCATAGGATAATGTAGGTCACAGAATGGGAGAAGAGTCCAATCTCTTATGATACATCCAGAATACAAGTGAAATTTGCTGAACACAGGGTTGGGGGTTCGAATCCCCGTTCCAACACAAAATGTTAGACTTCACTGGATTTTCTTAAAAATTTGCACAGACGTTGATAGGCGGCTGCATATATGGGAAAAAAAAACACCTAACCCTAAAAAAATTCTAACAAAAGGTTTTTCAGCTGTTTTATGTAGTACTAGGTGTCCTTAACAACATACTAAAAGTCTACCAAAATTTGACCACTAGAAAGGGATAATTTTCAAGATGGCGTCCAAGATGGGCAGTAAGAGGTAAGGTAATACACAATGCATCCTCTATAGATGTTTTTGAGTATAAAAGTGGAATTATACTAAACCCAAAAAACTAAATTCACAATTATCAGCAATTCAGAAGATGGTGGAAGATAATATTGACCTTTGATATTGCTTTTGGCTAAAGGGCCATCGCCAATTTTTCCTATGGCACCATTTTAAAAATGGCCGCCGACATTATTTTATATGTAGCTTGGGTTCTAGACCACCTAGGATCTTGGTTCTGGTGGCTAATCCTACATTTTCAAGGATGAGGAAGACAGTGGCGCTATTTAAAACATGCTGGAAACTACTTAAGTACATATACCTGGCATTCAGGGAACAGAATTAAGGCAAAACCATTGAATATTAGCAGAATTCTACATATTTTCCAGTACCAGGCAAGGTAAATTGCCAGCAGTAACTTTTACTCACATGAAGTTGTATGAAACACCCTAAATACATTTGCATAAACATCAATTGAAAATAAAAAATTGACCTAATCCTACTTTTACAGGAATGAGAAATGCAGAGGTACTATTGACAACATGCTACTAACTACATGCAAACATATATCTGGCATTCAGGGAATTCAATAACTATACAATAATTAACACAAAAAACAGCCCACGACAGTGGCAGAGGGCATTGCACTGTCCACTGCATCCCTTTTGCATCCACAGCAGAGGAGTTTACAACAGGCCTTGATCGATCCTGGTAGTGCAGCCCAGTGAACTTTCCATCCACCTTCCACTTCCACCCCCATTCACCTGATGACATGAGTTGAGGGGCTGCAAGCATCATCTGTCCCAAGCATTGGCCAGCTTGGTATGGCAGCCCCCTTCTGTGTTGCATCAGTGCTGCTTTTGTTGGGGGGTCCCTTAATGATTGTACCTTTCTGGGTGAAGAGCTGATTGTGCGCCTGATTAACTGATTCCTGGCTGCTAGTGCAGTCATACAGCAATAACACACATCACTCTAGAGGCACCATCCAGTTGTCTATGGAGTCAGCCAAGACACAGAAATGTCTCTTGATGTCATCAAAGCTCCTCCATGTATCCCACCCTGTCTTCTAGTCCCTGCCACCAAAAGATGACGGTGTCACAACCAGTGAATGCTTTGAACACTGGTCAGGCTACACATTGATCTGGACCTAGTGCCCTCACCATCTCATGAGCATCTAAATTCCCAGAACACATAACTCAATTATGTTAAGGGATTTGGCTGCTGCCAGTAATGGCACATCCATTTCAACTGTGCTTATTGACACCTTGGTATAAGGGTATACCAAGGTGTCCTTCTCATCATCTCCCACGTGCAGTAGGGTGTTTAGTGTTGAGTGCTGTCACACCAGTTGCAAGGAATTTAACAGTTCAGTGCAAAACTTTGGCCAGTTTTCAAGAATGGAACAGGATGGCTCATCTCATTTACTAACTCCCTTCCCTCTCTTGCTAGCATTGCTGCAGGGTTGAGGCTTGTGGGCCTAGTCAATGGCATTGGCTAAGAAGAAGAGATCATTCATCAACTATTTCCAGCTGCAGTGTGATGGATCAGAAGTGAAACTTGGGACATGACGCAGCTCTTTCAGTGCACCTGTCTAGGGATGTGTGATTGTTTCTCTCCTCCAGGTCATTGAGTGTAGTTCTTCTGCAGGAGAAGATATAGGAGGCTGGCTGTGACCTGATGAGCATGTCAGGTACGTGTCACTTTGGAGACTTTCAGAAAGGGATCTATTGTCCCAGCAGTAGCAACTCCAGCTTGTACATGTGCTTCTGTCCCCCCACTATCCTCAAAAGGGGCGCCAATTACCTTTAGTGCTGACATCTCAATGTCAAATCCCACAAACATCACAAGTAAGTGATCTTCACCTTGAATTGCAGGCAATTTCCACATTCACAAGTTCTGTAGAGATGTCTAGCACCGGATCATATGAAATGCACACAGTACCAGGTCAAAAAGGATGTCCACAAGGGCTCGTTTGTGGGTCTTCGAATTGGATCATGATGCCCAGGTATATGGGCTATGGTGTCTCCCGGTCTTGGCTGTGCCTGATGGAAGACCAACATGTGTTGGAAATCTCCCTCTGGCGTACCAACCTGTTGTACATGATGTGTGTGCCATACAACACCATGGAAAGTAGTGTTGAGAGTGAAACTGGCTCTGATTCATCCTAGCATCCTCCTCATTGTCAGCATCATGCTCACATGCTTTCCCCAATGCACGAAAAGCACCTGTGAGCATCTATGTCTGGGATGTAACTCAGTATTCTATTTGTAAGGAGTGAACAGGCCCCTTCACATGCATTTCTAGTTATTCCAGTCTGTTACAGTACAGATTCACCAGGTTGGTTACCCTGCACATTGGTGCTAAAGGGGATTCTCAATGCACACCTAATTATAGGAGACAAGTGCAGCGAATGCAATGCCATGGTTAACATTGTCTATGTTATATTTTGTGCTTTCTTGGATCTTACTCTATTGTACAGAGTGAGAAGACACAGAGTTTGGTACTTGGCCTCTTGGGCAAAGAGGTCTACAAAGTTTGTTGAGTAGGGGTTTGTGCCAAAGCAAAATTAGATGAACATTTCGGCATAAAATGTGTGTCTTCCTGACACCGAACACATTTTTTTCAGGTCATTGGCAAGGCACTCTGATCTTTCTGGCTCATTAGGATCCACCACCTTCAATAGTTTGACCATGGTCCCTCAATGCACTATGCTACTTGAGGAGAATATGTACTAGTTCTAGCACCACCACTCCACCATACGCTGAACCAGAAAAGTATGACAGATGTCACTACGGTCACATGGGAGAGCAGAGGTAACTGCATCAGGCAAGTCCATTCCTGTTTATGCAAATGTATTTGGGGTGTTATATATAACTTTATGTGAGTAAAAGTTTCTGCTTGAAACTTACCTTTCCTAGTACTTACTTTGTGGTTACAGTTTATACCACTAAGCTCTTTAGGAACCAAGAGTCGTTTACTCAGAGTGGGTTACATGGTTACAATAGCAATTACACCGCTCAAACAGGCAAAACCAATGTATTGGTCGGGCTCTTGAATAGACATGTTAACATAAGAGGTCTATAAACAAATCATGGAATAATTCTGTAATTCAGGAAAATATGTAATATTCCGCTAATATTCAATGGTTTTACTATAATTTTGCTCCCTGACTGCCAGGTATATGTACTTTAGTAGTTCCCAGCATGTTTTAAATAGTGCCACTGTCTTCCTCATCCTTTAAAATGTAGGATTAGCCACCAGAACCAAGATCCTAGGTGGTCTAGAAACTAAGCTACATGTAAAATAACGACCGTCGGCGGTCATTTTAAAAATGGCCGCCGACGGTGCCATAGGAAAAATTGGCAATGGCCTTTTAGCCAACCATTTTCCTTGGGGCATGCTCTAACAGTGTGCCAAAGCTCATGTGTGTATCATCAAAACCACAATTCCTTCATATATTGCACCTATCTGCTGGACTTAAATGAGTAATGGTCACTTCAAGGACCTGACGGCGGCCATTTTGAAAATGGGGCCTTTCTAGTGGTCAGATTTTGGTAGACTTTTAGTATGTTTTTAAATACATCTGATACTACTGTAATCCACTGAAAAACCTTTTGTTAGAATTTTTTTGGGGTCAAGTCATATCTGCAGCTGACTATGAGTATGACTCAGAGATGACATCACAAGAGTTTAGAGGTCAAATTTCAAGGTCACTGTGACATTGCCTTTTGTGACTGCATTATCTCATGAACGCTTCCACGGTTTTTCTTCAAATTTTGCACAAATGTTGATTCTGACTCAAAGATGAACTGATTACATTTTGGAGGTCATAGTTCAAGGTCATAATTCATTCCTCAATTCAGCTAGAATGTCCATTGAAACTTCCAAATATTCCACATTTCTCAAACATTCTATTATTCAACCATTCTGTTGATTCAGATATATTCATCCTTCGTTCTTCATCAACATTCAGCAGTGAAGCGTCAGCTTCTTCAGCATCAGCTTCAGCTGCGTCAGCATTCACACCGCAATTTCTTCAAGGAATTGCATTTCTAGTTTCATATGTTTCTTTATTTTTTTTTAAATCCTCAATCTTAATATTCCATCTACAGTTACTAGTAGCTGCATACGTCAGATAATAGGGAGGAGTAAAAAGTCATAATAACCTCTGAAATATAGTGTAGTTTAATTATAAAAGTATGGAAATACTTGGGTAAAGTACCTCAAGATTGTACTTACAATACTTGATTAAAAGCTCTTACTTTTTTGTGTGTTGTGTGTGTGTGTGTGGGTTTTTTTTTTTTTTGTATTTCGTGTCTGTTTGTGTGAAGGGTGGGGGTGGGGGTTGTGTGTGTATTGTACGTGTCTACTTGTTCTGTCTTTTTTGTCTGTATGGGGGAAAAAAATTATAAAACCATTAAAATATAAGTTTAAAAAAAAAGAAGCTCTTACTTAGTTTCAAAAACTGAATTGTATTTATTTATTCAGATAGTTAACTCTGTCGTGTCATTTCCCTTAATCAGGTGAACGAGGCTTTTGCCGCTCAGTACCTATCTGTCGCTAAGGCTCTCGGTCTGGATCCAGAGAAAAGCAACGTCAACGGTGGAGCCATCGCCATCGGACATCCTCTTGGGGCTTCTGGAGCACGTATCACTGGCCACCTGGTGCATGAGCTCAGGTAGATTTGCCGTTTAGTAATTGTACGTACAGTAAAGGGGAGATGTGTGCACTTTAAGAATATTTGAATAATGAGTTTTGTTTTCGGCAGGCGACGAGGAGGCAAGTACGCTGTGGGCTCTGCCTGCATCGGTGGTGGTCAGGGCATCGCCATCATCTTGGAGAGGTGCTGATCGAAAAATCTGCCAATATCGGAAGATTGCCTGTAGAAGATTGTCATACTCTGCCGTCCACTCACATACAATTAAATACAGATGACACAAGCTTGAAGAGATAAAAGAATAAATTAAAAAACACTGTAGAATATGTTCAACTGCAAATGTTCTCTTAACATGAGGAACTGCTTCTCAGTTTTATCCTGGCCCAGGAAGCAATACTCAACAATAAGTTAATGCCGCAAACTTCTTTCAGTTGATTGAATAAAAATGTACAATACATATTTCAGTCAGTTTGCCTTGCTCTGTGAAGATACAGAGCAAACAAATTTTCCTGTGCTCATTGTACCATAGTGCCAGAGACAGTTTATGTATGTGCCTGAAATACAAAGCTAGGTCCTTGGTCACGGAAGCATGTGTGTAGCATATTATTAACAAATAATGAACAGTTTGTGCGGGGCTATAGCCTTAAAACTTTTCTATCACTCCATTGCAAGAGAATGTATCCTGTGACTTTTGAGCTGTGTTTGGCTTCAGCGAAAACTTTTGTATTTCTGTGTCAAATCCACTCAATAAAAATGCAATTTTCGAACAAGTAAAGTTATTTTATTTATTTATTTTATTTGTCAGACAACCATTACTAATTCGTATTTTAGTTTTAGTGTGTTTTTCTAAGCAAACACATTTTTCTTTAATATTTGACCTTGATAATGTTTTTAAAAAAATATTAGATAATGAGAAATGATTACTTAATTTGGGGTAATTGATATTTAGACCTTCATATAATAAATGTTTGTAAAGCTTACTCATGAAAATATGATTTTTTATGATTTTGTTTGTGTTTGACAGTGTAAAGCAGGGGAATAACTGCTTTGTCGAAGGAATAGAATGAAAACCAATCTCGAGTTTGCTGTACAACATTTTCTAGATTTTACTTTGTAGATTAACAGTTTATAATCATCTCTTTCTTATTTGTACATTAATTTAAAGGTGGCCAAAGTATGAGACATTGTTACTGATCTTCATGGATTGAATATGATATTTTTCTTAAAAATAAAGCTTTACCACAGTCATTTATTGTTTTATTTTATATATAGATGTATGGGTACTTTATTCATCCGAGGAAGAAAATTGTATTGTTGAAAGTAGCAGCTAATAATCAATTATCAAATGTTAATCAAAATTGAGAAAAGATACATAGGCCTACTTTTTTGTATGTGCGGATTAAAACGATAATATATATATAGAAATACATTTTAAAAAAGCAACTCAAATGTAATACGACTCGTTAAAACCACGTCTTGTTGGTTTTAATCACAATTTACTAGGAGTATAAAGGATAAATATATTTAGGACTATAAGGACCATTGCATCCTTGAAACTCGACGCGATTACGTCACCGTTGAGCGTCCTTATATACGTCACATGCCCGGATGTCTTTCTTTTTTTCATAGCAAAGGTAAGAAACCCTTGCCTTCGTGTGACTGTGGGGATATAATCTATGTTCATCTGTGTTACAGAATAAAAATAACTGTCTGCAAACAACAGGAGACGAATCCTTGTACATAGACGATACGTTACATGTTGATATTGCCATGAATTATCCGTAATGTGTCCGTAATAATGAATATCTAGTTGCATCCGCAGAGCTAGGCCGCCGGCTAACCTCCGTGCTGCCTTTAACATTAGCCAGCTGGCTAATTGAAACGTGTAGCTCTACATAAAATGTATGTGCTGTTTAGCCATACCATTTCGCTGTCGATATTGTAACCGTTTTAAGACATTTAATTGTCATTCTGAGAAGACGAGGGTGTGTGCAGCCAGTTAGGTGACTGTTTTGGGCTATGTTGCTAATTGTTAGCTCACATTTCTTGTCATGCCTCCTGTATTGGGTCTGTTGGGTTATCACTAAATCGGGCCGATCAAATGTTGGTTTGTTTTTATTCTCTTTACGAATGTACGGTGTCTTTCAGATAAGTACACTTATGCTGTAGTAGTGTAAGAGGCGGTGCAACTCTTGTGTCCGAAATCAGAACCAGTCATATGTCCTACAATTCAGTCCAACAAAACATGGAATAATGTTTATGATTATAAATGTATAACATCAAGGCAAATGATCATGTGGCCATAATGACGTTGCACACAACATTGTTTGGGGTTGCCACAGATCCTTTTAAAAGCATGAGACGGGATTTTTTTTTGATGCCTTAAAAAATTATTGGTAACATGGCACGATCCAATATGGTCATGTTGACTTCAGACCTCTGTGCAAGGCATTATCAGCTTTTTAACGTATTTTAAACAACTTGGATTGTCTTTTAACTGTTTAACAAGTCATGTTGTATAGCGTTGTCTTTTGGTTATTGTAAAATTGGGCTTTAATTTAATTGGCGTTTAAAGTAATTCTTTCTAATCTCGTAAATTTATTCTGCAGTTGGTTTACTAAATTTATTTGCCTTTGCTCTGTCAGATGGCAGAGGGAGACAAGAAGAAGAAGAAGCACGGGAGCCGTAACCCGGTTCTGGTCCGGGGCATCGGCCGCTACTCCCGCTCTGCCATGTACGCCCGCAGGGCAATGTACAAGAGGAAGAACAAGATCACTGAGACCAAGGTGAGGGTATATCTGTGACAATGCTATGTAATTATTAGGCATTTAAAAAACGCCATCTGAACATTACATTTGTCTTGAGTTTGTTGTTTTTAATAAACAACCCCTCTGTTTTCAGGTTGAGAAGAAACTTAAGGCGAGGCCCACAGCAACAGTGGTTAAGTCTGTCGGAGGAGACAAGAATGGAGGCACTCGTGTTGTCAAGCAGCGCAAGATGGTTAGTGTGAATTCAATATTTTTCACTTGATTAATGACAGTTGTCGCTTCAAATGTCATTGCACTGACAGGAAAATGGAAATTATAAATGGGTTGCACAGTAAGATTTAAAAACGTGTTTGATGGGAAATGACTCCACCATACATACACTATACTGATTTCTTTGAAAACATTATCACAAATGACATGCATAATTTACAGTGGGTCAATTCTAATCTCATTACAACTTGTGATATTAGCTGATGCAGTGCTGTAAAACTCTGACTAAGTTTGTCATTGCTGTCTACCGAGGGAGTGAACTTGTTTGCTTTTGTTCATTGCGTCCACTGGATTTTTGCAGCAAACCCTAGAAATAAGACACTTAATTTGTTTTTGTGTTCCCATCATAGCCCCGTTACTACCCCACAGAGGATGTTCCCCGTAAACTTAAGAGCCACGGGAAGAAACCCTTCAGCCAGCACAAGAGGAATCTGCGTGCCACCATTACCCCAGGAACTGTCCTCATTCTGCTCACTGGTCGCCACCGTGGAAAGGTGAGAACCATTTCTAGCACAGGTCATGAATACAAGTATTGATTAGCAGAAACTATTGACGCACATGTAAGCACATGTAACGTGATGCTTCAAGTGCATTGGAAAACATTTGAACATCAAGGCCCCCTGCAACAACTTAACAAATGATTGGAATCTGATTTTGAAGACAATCTGTGATAAACTAAAGGATACCTCATCTAAATGTGGAAAACTTAGGTTGTGGGTGAATGTCTAGGCTAAAGGGGAGATGCCACCTGTAGTAGTCTTCATCTTAGTCTATTAATGTCCGTCCTGTTGCGGGACATCAAATCCACTACACTAACATTTGCGGTCTCTTTACGGATTGTAGTTATGGTAGACTTGACATCATTCTTAAATTGGCAACATAATACTTGTTGTTCAGTTGTTGTCAATAACTATCAGTTTTTTAATGAGGAATATAACAGGGATTTAGAAGATATTACCATGCAAAAAAAATATGGTGCATTCATATTGTGCATGGAAATGAGAAGCTTGCTGGGCACCTTACCATTATAGCACACCCTATGTACTACAGACATAGACTCTTCCTCCCACACTCAAACATGGGCATGTTATGGAGGCATGCAAGTGTGCCCACACACTTTGAGCTGTGGGTTACCTATGTATTGCTTCAGCGATGAAACTGACAATAGAGCCCCATCGATAAAACAAGTATAGAGTAGCATTTGACCGGTGTAATTGTTAACAGTGTGACACAAATAGCTTTTTACTGATACTTGTATTTCGTTTTTAGCGTGTGGTGTTCCTGAAGCAGCTCTCAAGTGGTCTCCTGCTTGTCACTGGTGAGGATGGCTCAACATTTTTATCCAGAATTGAAATTAGCACTGTAGACGAGATGTACATCCCTTTTATTAAGAGCCTTTCTCTAACCATGTTCTCTTGTTTGTGTACTTGTAGGCCCTCTTGCTTTGAACAGAGTCCCTCTGCGCAGGGCTCACCAGAAGTTTGTCATCGCCACCAACACCAAAATCGACATCACTGAAATGAAAGTCCCCAAAACCCTGAACGATGCCTACTTCAAGAAGAAGAAGCTGAGGAGGCCCCGTCACCAGGAGGGAGAGATCTTTGATACAGAAAAAGAAGTAAAATAACTTTGATAATGTTACCAAATATAATACTGAACTTATTTGATATTGTGAACGGGACTCCTGCTCCTAGATTTATTCTTCCCCACTCACTGGTTTTCTTCTCCCTGTCTACATCTGCAGAAATACCAGGTGACAGAGCAGAGGAAGGAGGACCAGAAAGCTGTGGACGCTCAGCTCCTGCCACTCATCAAGAAAGTACCTCAGATGAAGGGGTACCTGCGCTCGTCATTCTGCCTGTCCAACGGTGTATTCCCACACAAGCTGGTTTTCTAAATGTGTTGTAATAAAGAGTACCATCTATCTGTCGTCCTCTATTGTCTTGTTTGTGCTTAATTGGTTTTATTGCCAGGTACTTAAACACTTACGAGCAATTTGTGTTCAGACGGTTTGCAAAACGGATGACGATAACGAATTGATCCTGAGTGAAGTTATGAAAAGATTCAAAGAAAATGCAATTCACATAAATGTAGAGAGACCCGGTTAGGCATCTGAAATATAAATTGAGAATGTAAAATATATAATACAAAAATATGTGCATTTTTAGTTAATGAGCTATATAATTGAATAAGATAAGGGGTGTATATATGGGGTTGACTGTCAAAAGACAAATTCCGTCCCATAGACGAAGCCCTGGGCCTTGAAGAAGCTTTTGTGGCTGACGGTTTTGGTCCTGATGGACTTCTGCTACAGGCGAGTGACTCACAAAAACTGTCCATGGTGAGAAGGTTCAGCCACAATCTTTCTTCGATGTCCCAGGTTCCTGTGTAGCAACATTTCCTAGCCAGAATGGCACAATTTACAGCATTTTATTTGCTGGCAGTCTTCACTCATCTTGCATTAGTGGGCTGACTTACCATCAAGGTTTTCTTTATAGACATCTTGTAGATGCAATTATTGCTGCCAATTTGACAAAGGGTTCAAAACAAACTAAGGTAAATACTATTCTGGAAACAGCGTTTAAGTTTGGTAAAGGCTTGATTACTAAATAGTGTTTTCAAGGTTTGAAACCTGTAAAATGCTGGATTCTTTGCATTGATCAGACTGATTAAGTGACCGTCAATATATCTAGTTTACACAAAATACCTTAATGCTGGCTTGGCATTATTAAATTATGAACATTTAACTAAATTGGGCTCATGTAGAACACTCATTTTGTCATTGTGGAATTTATCTTTCAACAAATATTTTGATCATTTATTTTAATAGCTTTCACATTGCTTCCCCATTTACTCAAAATCAGCTGCAGAAATTGGTACCACACAGGACACCTTTTTACATTGGATTCTTTTTAGTTTATTATCTTTACGGAAAAATCTTTTTCTTCAATAGCGTTCATTGGGTGATAGTCTATATACATTACTTGAATCTAATTACATTTTACAGACAGGGCCAAATGAAATATTAGGCATTTCTGAAAGGTGCCTGAACTTTACTCTTAAACTGTATGAACCCTGTGAAAAGATCACATGAGCTGCCTTCACAATGAGGCAACTTCATTGAGCTTGTTGACCTGATATATGGCATGTTAGACAATATTCATGTGCCAGAGTGGTTTATAGCCCATTATTCCACCTTTTTACGTGACTTTAAATTAACACATGGGGGAATATGAGTACAAACCTGGCTACAGCAGCTGTGAAATAGTAAGTCTACTGCAAATTAAATATCACCAACACCTCTCAAACAATACAAGTACCTGATCCAATGGTTTGGCATGTTTAATAGATTTACTGCACTTGGTTATTTTGGTGCATAATGCGGTGCGATGAAATGACAACACCAAGCATTGGACCCAGACAGCTTAAAAGCTACACTTTAATTAAAAAAATTACATGTCTAATGTAACAAGACAAAAATAAATACAAGTGTTTCATCTCTTTAACATGGCCAAGTTTTTTTTATCTTCAAAAACAAAGTAGAAAGCAGCACAGAAAAAAGGCAGCGGCCCCTTGCCAAGGAATGATAAGTGCCTTTGTCGAGTCAGTCAGTACTGTATATACCGTCGGCTGATGTTGAGAAAATGCGTTCCCTCATCCGGACTTGAACAGCAAGATTGCCACCTGACCCAAGTAGAAGTAGATGAAATGCTTGGTCTCATGAGTCACGTAGCTGCCAAAGTTTCTCCCAACGATGCAGTGCCATGTGGGGTTGTATTTCTTGTCGAACTCCTGTGTGGGACAAAAACACACTGAGTTAATCAAACATGTTTGGAAGTAAGTGATCCAAAAACATACAGATCTGCAAGAATATTTTTTTTTTATGTAGCACACAACATTTGACCATCAAACCAAAATGTTCCTATCACCATTCTGAGTAAAAATAAACAACTTAAGTTGAAGCTCCAAGAGTGTTCCCCAAGCTTGAGCTGGGTCATTTATTGCAACAGGATTTAAACCTGCTGTGTATAGAATTTTGGGTTTTATTTCCTAGCAGATTTTGTAGAAAGTAATTAGTGCATAATAGCTGAAAAAAATATTTTGAATTATTTATTTTTCCCTTAGAAAGGATCTCATATATGTCCATATTTCTGCATATCTTGGGCCAAGGCCTAGTGCAGCCATCTTGAAAGTGTCATAGTTGGAAAGTCATCAGGTGCATTGTTTAAAATTTAGAATTGTTCTTGTCCTTGAAGGCCACTGTAGCTTCTGTTATTATTCGAAAGGGTTGGGGTTATCCAGGAAGCGTTGCATTCTAGAACTTTGTAGAACTTTCTTGATGATGTCATATTACACACTGTACCTTTAACTCTGATGTTGGCCCTTGTGACATTTGTCAAATATAACTGACAATTCTGCCAACATAACTTCAAATTGTAAAACTCAGTAATACCAGAAGATATACACCCGCAAAGACTCGGAGGAATGCATGAAAGATAATATCCACACTTGTAAAAGTGGTTCATTACAGGTATGCAATGCATTTGCATCATAATTAGTGTTGTGCCCCTCCCACACTGATCAGGAATGCCATCACGGAGATAGAAATATGGTCATGTGTTTCCTGCAGGACAGTGAGTCCAAGAGGAACAGGTTTTCACAGGAAGAGTGGAAACAATTGCAAATACCAGGCTGGGTGTGTGTGTTGCACAGGATGCTTGATCAGAGTGCAAATTAGCTTAACACCACAGCAAAACCTGACAATTTATTAGCAGGGTTCCAACACCTAAAGGCAAAATAGATTTAAGACTTTGAAAGACTTTTATTAATGTCACTTGAAATTACATTTGAGACCAATTCCCAAAAACAAAACTAGAGAGTAAAACAACATCAATTGTTTTGGATTTGGGACAACTTTGCATCATAAAACACGACGTATTTGGTCCAGTGAAAAAGTATGGAGGTCCAGTACATCAAATGTACTGGAAAATGTTGCAAATGTTGGAAAATGTTGATTTAACAGCAATTAATTTATTTCATATGGCATTTTCTTTAGGTCATTCAAAATATACAACCAAAAGCCCAAAATAATGTGTTACCTAATGTTTCAACTTGGCCATATGGCTGAGAGGCATTTAAAAAAAAAAAACGGCAACCAACCATTTATAGTCTCGTTTAAAAAAAAAACTTCTCCCAATGTATTTGTATTGTGAGTAATTTTTAACTGCAGCGACGGATATTTTTGGGGGGTTTTCCTCACTCCTGGTATTAGTTACAATCACACTCAGTGGGAAGCTTCTTTAGTGAACTGGACCAGTTAGAAGACGTTTTTTGTTTTTGTTTTACCTTTTTGATGTATGCAGCGATGTCTTTCTCGATGTTGTACTTCTCCAGGGCCTGTGTGGCACACTCCACGGCATCCTGCTGCATGTCCTCCGACATGTCGGCATTTTTGATGACTGCCTTCCTCTCAGACATGGTTGCCCTGGGAAACCAAAACACAGTGGAGGATTCATCATCATCTTCGTTGGCAAAGACGCAGGCACACGCACGCGCGCGCACGCACACACACACACACACACACACACACACACACACACACACACACACACACACACACACACACACACACACAAAGCAATCGACTCTAAACCCCGAGGATCCAAACAGCAAGAATCCAAACAGTACTCATCTTCGAACGAGCAAAACGGTTCTGAATGTAGAGCATCAAAGGGTCTTGTCAGACAGGAAAAAAATATATATAAATGGCTCGTTAGTGACGAAGATATCATTATATAATAACTGACACATAATATTGGAACTAGCGAATCCTGTTGGTATTGCATAACAACTTCCATCGGCGTTGGACGCGCGCGCTGCGTAGTTTCTATGGATACGCAAGACATTTAAGACTATCGTGTCAAATTTACCAGATGTTTG
Organism: Hyperoplus lanceolatus; assembly: GCA_026929865.2. NCBI lineage: Eukaryota > Metazoa > Chordata > Actinopteri > Uranoscopiformes > Ammodytidae > Hyperoplus > Hyperoplus lanceolatus. The sequence goes on from CM049397.1 coordinate 26,048,753, forward strand.
AATAAAAAATAAATAAAAAAATTTTAATATATAGCAATGAGATGTAAACATATTTCTACAACCAACCAACGTTAGATTGACACAAAAAAACAAGCTTCAAGTACATATACCAAAATAAACACCACCCGATTTTCATATAAATTAACGGTTGGCATAGGACTCAACATTATCTGAAGTAAGGTGTCATAGGCAGATAGGTTTCTCTATAAACACATCGTTCGCCACTTTCATATTCAGCGATGGTGAGCTGTAAATTAGCTAACGTTAAACAACGATAAATTGCTGCTCATTCATCCCGAGAAAGGACAAGAAAAACACCGTCTGACAGTGATCACAGATGTTATCGTTTCGATACTACTCAATATAAAACATTTACAAACTTGTAATTTTCTAAATGCGAAAATGTTTAAATTTACCTTTTATTCCTCCTTGTACAGTTTGTCTAGTTTTAAAGAGACGACCGCTCCTGTAGTGACAACTCCCGCGAAGTGGCTGACACAAAAGTAATGTGGGTGTGTAGCGGTTAGAGACTGCTGCATTGACGCGTTCCTATTGGCTGATATTAATGCACTTGGCGCTTTCATTGGCTCATTCAGGCTTATCTTTCTGGTGTTTCTGCCTGCATTTTATATCATCCCATGATGCACCGCGTGATGCAGATGCAACCAACGCATGGATGGTCGCCGGAGCAACCGTTGTATACAACATGCATGGCCCTACTGGCATCGACCGCATCGACTAGCCTGGCATTAGACAGTTTTTCATTATTTTAATTTGAATAATTGTAATTATAGTATTTAATTTAATTTGAATGACATTTGTAAATATTGTAAAATAAAATTAACCTAACATAAAACAATTAAGTTATTACGTAACACTTTATAATAAGGTACACACAATTGTAGTAACTACTACATAGGTTTTTTTAGTAACTACTACATAGTAATTTTTTTGTTTTTGTTTTGTTACTACTACATAGTTATGCATTTAAAAAATAAGTGTTGTAGTCGATAATGCATACCTATATAGTAGTTACTAGAATTTTGTGTAGGCCTACCTTATTCTAAAGTGTTTCCCAAATAATAATACATGTTGTGTAAAGAAACTTTCATGTTATTATGACCATGGATCATAATAACATATGAAATATGTAATGACATAATGACATCTTACAACAAAGCCACTACAGCCGATGCATGAGATCAAATATAAATGAATTACTTTTAAGATGCTTGCTTTTTATGTTTTAGATCACAAAGCCATCATTTGAATGGTTGTATTTTACACAGAAATTAATCATGTTTACTCTTGCCAAAACCCATTTGACCCAAAACATTAAATAGTAGTAGACATTAAATATAGATGTATTAAAAGTACCAAAAATCAATTTTTAATTTCCCCCCTTTTCAAAGGTTCCAAAAATGGGAAAATGTAAATAGAAAAAAGCATACTTTTCTTTTTTATATCCATTTATTTTGCTCATACAAACAAGTAAACAATTGGGTGTACACAGCCAAAGCAAACCTACATAACTCAATGGTTTTCCATTTTTCACTTAAATATTTTCTTAAATGTTTGCCATCATCCACATACAAAATTAAACAGAAGTCCTAATTCTAACATTCAAGTTTTGTGTTACAGGTTCAAATATGAATCACCAAGATCCATTCTTTCTACTATTTGGAAAATGCCACCTGGAAATCACACGAGATACAAAATGTTTCACTACCTAAAACAGGTTATCATTTTCACACATGCAAACAACTAATCAAGTCTACCAGTGTAACAGTCATATTTACACATAAGTCAATAACTGAGGAGAATGTATATTCTCATTTTTGTCCGAACAAATCCATAATTTTTTTTCCCAAAGTTTTTTTTATTAAATGTTAGTAACAATGGAATTGTAGCACAGCGAGTACAGATTTTTTCCCCTTTTTCTCCCGAACATACCCCACCCACATCCAACCCTCACATCCAACAACACGAAACACACACCACAAGAAATAAAAACAAACAATCAACATGAAAAAAAAAAAAACACAAAGAAATAAAATTAAATCAAATAAAAGAGGGGAGGGGGTACAAATCGATCATTTTGACCGCAATAAGTGTCTATAACTAGAAACTGAGCCGGTTAGCCCCAAAAACTGTGTAGATTATAGTATTCATTGTAATTCTTGTTTTTCCCAGATTGCAGGATATACTCTCAGGTTAATAACGTTAAATTCCGATTGTAAATGAGAAATGAGCTCTGTTGTCTCTATATGAAATAACTATACCTTAAATAACCTTTGCACAAACTAGCCAAAGTGTTTAAGGGCACTGCTGTCAAAATGCCTTGATTATAGAGGTCATCATTGTAAACAGAAGCTATTCTCTTTAAGATTGTTCCTCTCAGGATATATTAAAAACCTTTTGGTAAGGAAATGTACAAGTGTGCCAAAAATAAAAATAAATACATCACTGTTGAGCATGATTTATAAAGTTCTTAAAAACTAAAGACTTTCACAGGGACAAATGGAGAATTTAATCTAGGTTAGGTTAAAAACCAAAATAAGAATTTTGATAAGGGCATGTTTGCATTTAGTTTAAATTGTTCTAATGGGGATGGTTTCCATTTAAAAAGAGAAAAAATTATCAAAACAAAGAAATAAATTTACTTTCACAGTTGTTTTCTTTCAATGACATGGTGAGTTAGCCTGGTCCAACCAGACCATCGTACTTCATTTCATTTGTACAGAAGGGAAAATTAATTTTGGCCGGAAGTAGGTAGGCGGGCGGAGCCAGGCTAATGGTGAGTATGGTATATAAAAGAATGACACAATAAAACACATTTGTACACACACGGCTGATCTTTTCTGCAGAAAAGCTTCAGCTTCAAACACAGATGTAACTATTGACTGATGTTGGCTTCACTGGCTGCGGTCCTTTGGCTCTTTGTATTTGTAGTGGATGTATTCAAAGATGTCTCTCTCACTTTCCACCATCAGAGGTTCCCCGGCCACACCTAGAAACACAAAAAAAAAGCTTGAATGAAAAGCTGAATGCATTAATCATTAGTTGTTGACTGACACCAGAAGTGACACAGGGCTGGAACAGAGATCAGAAAGTTCATATATCATCATATTTGACTGAGACTCACCAGTGACCCCAAGTGGTCGGATGGTGTACTCATTAAGAGTGAAGCCCTTCTCCAAAGCATGAGTTCTCATGTTCTTATTGAAGATATCACTTCCAGTGAAATACAGAACTCCACAGAAGTACTGGTCCTTGGGAATTAACCTAGGGGAATATAAAAAGTAGAGTTAGAGAGAAGGAATAAATGCTTGTATAATGAAAACTCAGTAAGAGAAGGTTTGCTTTAATTTTTTAATGTTTTGCAATATATCTAATTATACGTAACTATGCATGTTTAGTATTTTAGTAGATAGGAGCTTTTTTTTATTATTGGAAAACCGCAGATTTGAAGACCTCAACAGACATCATAGGTTGTGACAAAAACTGTTTTTGGCATCTCAATAAACCAACTGATTCAATCCAGTTGCTGTATTGAATAAACATGTGCTAAAAAGCTAAACAGTACATATTGAGCAATATAAAGTAAGGTACCTGATATCAATACGCCTGTGAAGGTATTCTTCCTCATCATCATCACTCCGCTGCAACTGGCAGACTCCCTAGGAAAACAATATCCAGCACACCGTCACCACAGTCATGCGCTCCACGGGTTGTGTATAGTTACTGTGCTAATTGCATTACCAATTGCATTACCCATAACAACATCAAACACATACAGCTGAGCTCATGAGAGAAAATAAGGACAAGCCTCACCATGAACTTAGTGTCACCCTTTGACAGTGTATCGGTAATGAACCCAATGGACTCAAAATGTTCCACCACTGCATGGAGGAGCTTGGGCTGGAAATAAAGATAGATGGAAATAATAAGCGTCAAACTTTCTTTGATGGCAACATTTACAACAGGAGAAGTGAGCTAAAGTAGTCGTACCTGTTTCTCAGTCTCAGAGGTGTAGTCCGGGTGGGTCAGCAAAATATCAATATCACCACTCGATGCAGCACCTGGAATTTATATTATGATCAATATCATAATTAACAGAGTTTGAAGTCCATCAGAAAACCAACATCAACAGTAATACACTTAAAAGGGAAAGTTTTACCTCTCCTGTAGCTTCCACAGATTGTTCCGATATATTCTGGATCAACATCCCTCAAATCCCCTTGAATCATCGTCTAAACAAAAACATCAGTACACAAAGAAAGAAAACTTGAAATAAAACGTATTTGAAGATGAATGATAACAATATAATTGCGTGATCTCACCTCCATCTTTTCCATTTCATCTCGTGGAATCCTCTTCTCAAATTCCTCAAAGTACCTGAAGGCAGCAAAATAATCAATTAGCTTATGTTTCAATAGAGGAAGACTCAACAGTTAACTTTGCTAAAGAGAAATTACACATTTAGAAAAAACAAGGTTTTAACCAACACCTGCAGCCAAACTTACCTAAGTCCAATCTGTTGATGATGGTTTAGCTTGTGCTCAATCTTTTTTAGATCTGAAGCAGAAAATAATAAAGACAATTTGAAGTAATACCAAAGCACAATGTACCTTGTGCACAACATTTTAAGGAGTGAGCCATGTACTGTATGTCAAATAGTATATTATGTAATAGACAATAACAACATTAAACAACAACTCCTGAACAAACCTTCTAATGTCTTCACCCCTTCTTCAAAAAACTTCCTGGCTGCTGCAGGGCTACAGCAAGGACACAAGGGAGGCAGTTTACATGAAGCACATGAAGTTAACATACTTTTATAAATAATCTCATAAAATCCCCTCCAGTAAATTTGTAACCCAATGCATTTCATTTTGTAATGATGTATTTCACTGTGAATGTCCATATAAAACATTTAATAAAAGATAAATGTAGATAACACTTGAGATAGACATACCCAATTCCAGTAACTCTGTTGAGAAAATTGATGGAAGAGCTGGTGTCATCATTTCGAATCTAAAATAGAAAAAGTATTGTGTTCAAATGTTGCTATTACTTAATGCATACAGAGTATGGCATCATTCATGTCTTCCCACATCCCGACCAACCTTTTCCAGTTTCCTTAATGTGCCAGTCTGTAGGAACTCATCAATTTTTTCTGCTATTTTAGCTCCAACACCTTCCTGTTGAAAAGTGAAAACAGACATGAGGGTGCTGAATAGCAGCAGTTATGTAAGATGTATAGCGTTGTAGCTGTTGACAATATTTCAGATAACAGCAGAGGGCATCACACAACACACAACCACACCAACATGAGAACATTAACGGTAGTGGAGACAATTAGTTATGGAGTCAACGGCAACAGGCAACGTTACACTTATCTCGCACAGCCAGACAACAACTACGGCTAGTAGGAGTACTACTACAACATTGCAGTGACATGAGGTGTCTTAAAGCAGCAAAACTCAAATTGTCTGTCCTAGTCAAGTTCAATATATAAATATAAATATTAGAGTATCTAATCAATTCAAGCATTGTCATCTTTATTGTGTGGATACTGTATCTGAGCTAAGAGTCCGATAGGAAATGTGAGGAGAGAAGCGGGAATGACATGCCCGAAACAAAGGCCAAATAAGAAATAATCTAACCAGTGATGCTGTGGTCACCATGGCAATGCAGTCATATAAGTAGTTTAATGGATGTAACTAAATAGTTTAAAAAGAAATCTAGCCACATACCAGTTTCTTGGCCTCTTCACCATTTTTGATTTTGTTAGGGTACTTGGAGATGGTGGATGCTGCTTTCCTGGACAGGGAATAATAAAATAATTTTCAAAAGATATTTAAGTACTAATAAGATATAAATAATACATAAAATTGCAATGTTGTGATGATGTGAAAGCTTCTGCTAAATATAACAGAACATTTTTGTTACAAGAGTTGACTTCAAATATATTAAATATTTAGCTGACGAGCTAAAATGAATGCAGTCTAAGAAAAACAGCCCTGCACTCCCTCATAGTGGTTTTGATTTACATTTTTTGAAACAATTTTAGAGAAGTATTTTGTAATGCTTTCAAACAGTGTGGCACTATAATACAGATAGATGATTTTGTTGTATTCGCACCATTTGCGTCACTGAGGGTAGTCTAATTGTTTCAAAAAGTCTCCAAAATCACAATAAAATAGATTGAGTTGTTGACACCTCTCTAAACCAGTTTCATAAAAAAACAAGTTATCACTGTTCTTCATGGCTTCATGGACTGCAAATAAAATAGGACATTATATAATCTTTTCTTCCTCTCACAGCAGGGAAATGTACATTGTCACAGCAGCAAAATGAATAGTGCAGCAGATCAAATAGTAAAAAAAAAAACGTATAAAAGAAATGTAGAATACAAACGTATCAAACAAATAATATAACTATACAAATATGTAATTGAAGAGAAACAACAACAAAAAAAGACTGTTTTTCTAGTGATGTGGCACATGACTACAGTGCATCCATCCATATCACTGCATTCCCCTAATCACATCGTCACATGCATTGGATATGTATGTTTTATTCAAATACCACTATACATACTGTACGTTCAGTTGAAACTCTCCTGGTTAAACAAAGCACATTTCACCGAGGCTTCAGAAACATACCTGTACGCATTGGACTTGTGTATTGCCCTGTTGACGTTTTTCTCGTAATTGGCAAGCTCTGCAAACATAAGCAGGATATTGCATGTATTTCCAATTTATCTCACGCTCACAGTTTATTGACACTATTTGTATGCTAACTGCCAACTCTCAACTACGGGCATTTAAACGACACAACAGAAAAACTCTGATTCTTAACTCCAATACAACCTAATTAAAAAGCATGAAAGATACAGCATCATTAAGCCTATAATACAAATATATACCAGGTATGCTAATTCATTTGGAGGTTATTTCTGACTCAAAAACATAATTACGCTGTCACTTTAGCTACTGTGAGCTAGCTAGGCTCAACCGTCTGACTCCTCTACACGTACCGACAAGAAAGTCTGTTATGCCCTCGTTTGGGGACTCCTGTGGTGCTTTCCTCTTGCTCATTGTAGACTTGACACGCTCTCAAACGTCTGCTCAAAGTTTATACAGTCTTTTAAGCATGCATAAAAAGGTAAACTCTTTATCTAATCTTGGCTAGCCTCTGATTAGCTACGTAGCTCCTACTTCTTCTTGTGTAATTTTTTTGGCGGTTGGCGAACAACTTAAAGATGCATTACCGCCATCTACTGGTATGGAGTGTGGCATAAATAACAACCTCACTTAAAAAAATAAAATAAATAAATAAAATAAATAATAATAATAATAATAATAATAATAATAATAATTCAAAAAAGAAGCTATATTTTCAAAAACAAATTAGTTACCCTAAGAAAATGAAATATAATTTGATGACACTTATTGTAATTCTTTTGTAAAATATCTATTAAATCAAAACTTACTTTTCTTTTCTGAATTTTTCCTTCATCTGCCTTCTTTCTTCCTCATATCTCTCACACTGCATTACAACATGTTCTACTGTTTCTTCTTGCCCACATTCACATCTGCCTGTTTCGTGTTTTCCTATTAAAAACAGTGTACTGTTCAGACCTGTGTGCCCAAACCTCAGTCGTGATAGAACCGACTCCTCTCTTCTGTTCTTACCTCCACATCTCATATCTCTCACTTGCCTTGGACTATGTAGAACCATCTTCCTTTCCGCTCTTCCTCCCACTGCTTTTGCCATCTCCTATTCAGTCTTTGCTTAATAATCCCTTTAATTTCAGTTTTACCTATATTTATACTTATATCAATTGTGCTTTTTTTGGTAACATCTTTTGCAAGCTTATCTGCCATTTAATTTCCTCTTATCCCAATGTGAGCTGGAACCCATAAAAAACACTATAAGCCCCATCATTTGTATTCGGTATAATGTTTGTTGAACCTCAATCAGAATATCTGGTCTGCTTTCGGAACGGTTGTACTGTAGGCTCTTTAATGCTGAACTGGAATCTGAGCAAACGGTTGACCTTAATGGCCTGTTGTCCTCCACCCACTGTACTGCCAACAATATTGCCAGCAGTTCACCTGTATAAACTGAAACCTCATTATTAACCCTCTTCCCTATTTTCACTTGAAATTCCGGTACAGTAAAAGCTACCCCTACTTTATTATCTGATGCCTCGTTTCCACCGAGTAGATATAAATATAAATATAAATATAAATATCACACACCCCCCTCCACTACCCTCACCCCCTATCTCTACGTATACTCACATACTCTTTAATAACAAAATCTAAGTTTGATTTAAGCCATGTTTCTTGAATGCAAATCACTTCTGGTTTGTTCTTCCAATCTCTTAAATCTCGCGTTCCATTGCAAGACAATCAAGTTGTCTTGTTGTCACCCGACCCTCCCTGCCTTCCTTCTGCCTCAAGCTTCCTGCTGATACCCTCCCATGACACATCTCTTAGTCCCAAAAACTTCTCGGCTCCCTTCACAATGATTTGAATTGTTTCGGTTTTTTGTTTGACCTGATCGTGCAGTTGATTACATATGCAATAAAAACAATAACCTGTTCAGCTGTCAGTTGTTCTGTTTGATTTTTAGCTGCTTGCCTTTCCTCTCCTCTTGCCCCCTGCCGCCGCTCTCTGCCATTCCTCTCATCTCTTTCCCTTTGTCCCTGCACCTTCCTTACTGCCTCAGAATAGCTTATGTTACTTGTTGTTTTTACCTGCTGGATCCCCACCGCCCTCTTCCTTACTTCACACCCCCCATATGTTACCCTGTGCTGCCCTCCGCAATTGCAACATTTGTCCTGATTACTCTCTCTGCACTCCTCAAATCGGTGGTCTCCTCCACAATTTGGGCATTTCTGTTTCCCTTTACACACGGCTGCTATATGTCCATACCGCTGGCATCTATAACAACGGAGCGGTGGAGGGACATGCCCTTACAGGAAATTCCACATTTTAGTTTATCCAGATCTTCCTCCACTGGTATACCTGTTATGACTCCCTTCGTCACACTATTCTCACCAATAATCCTTCTTTCCATGACAGTTTTCCTGCAGAAACTTTTGATTTTTAAAGCCTTATTTTTCTGCTCCTCTGTTCTACAAATTATCAACAGGTCTCCCCCTCTCAATATTTTCGCAGTTTCCACCTCCCCTATCCTCTCTTTTAGCTCCCTTGATATTGCTATCGGGCTTAGATTTACCTCCTCGTCTTCCTTTCTGAATTTAAGAATAACTTTAAATTCCTCCCTCACAACCTTCTTCCTTACAATTCTGTCTTCTTCTGAACTGTTCCCTTCCAAATCCCTTTTACTACTAAAAAAATAAGCATTTCACATAGGTAAAATGACATTTTGCATCATACGTTTTAATACCAGGAAAATATACATATACCATGACTTCACAAAAATATTCATTATTACAAACCACAATCCAATTATGTACAAAAACAAATAATTACATCCCAGCAGATGACACTTACTGTTGAGTTTACAGTGCATCAGCCCCCCCCCACCCCAAGAGAAACCTACTATTCAGAAGCATGTACAATTTTCCATTGGGGATAAATAAAGTTATTATATCTCTATTCTGAATCCTTAACATTAAAATAATAATCTGTTTTTCAAGGTTCAGTGTTATGTTACATAATGCAACTACAAAATGGAAATGAATCTCGATAAAAACCGTTTACAGGGATTTACAGGACCATCTTCTCCTCTTCCCCTTCTCTCCTCCCCTTCATACTCCCCATGTGTTAGGAATCTATTTTTATATAGACTTTGTCCCTGGAGAATATTTTAATGGCCTCTTCGATTTCAGAAAGCTTACAATCGAGATGAGCACGACGTGTACGAAGGCTCAGACTGTCAGCTTTGAGAGGCAGCGATAGCAGCTCCGTCACCAGGGAGCGATGTGCTGCGGAAAAGAATTAGAGAAGAAGACATTCACTTTACATGTTGAACTGTAAGGTGATGGGACCATAATGAATGTAAGGGCAGAGAGCAACAGAGACATACTGTCTTTGAGGGACTTTAGTGTCTGCTGTCTGTCACTCTCAGTCATTAGGGTGTGACCAGCTGGGATTGTAGGATCAGGTGCGTTCCTCCTCTTCTCTTCCTCCTCCTTTTGCCACTGCTCCTTCCTTTCCTCAAGACTGAGTATTTGTCAATGTGAGGGAGAATATAAAGGAGTAATAACAGTAAAAGGGTGTCAACATTTTAAAAAATCCTGTGAAGAATACGCTGTTTTGACCAAATTGGCTACTTTTGAGTTGACAAGCATTATGATAGCAAGGTAAAGAGGTTACATATGGCATACAATTACTCACTACTGAGGCACCTGTCCCTTGACTGCACTAGGGACAGGCTTTTCTCTGAGGCTTGTCAGCGACTGGGACCGACGCATTACAGTTTTTCCTGCAGCCCGGGCATTATGTTTGATGAAGTCTATGGACCGGCCTTGCACCTGTAACTTTATCCACATATAACCAATCATGTTAACTAAAAGTGAGGACACCTCTAACATCAAAGTGCTTAAAATGATTTCATGTATATCTTTCCATGTGACAACACTGAATAAATGACACTTTGATACAATGTCAAGTAGTCAGTGTACAGCTTGTATAACAGTGTAAATTTACTGTCCCCTCAAAATAACTCGACACACAGCCATTAATGTCTAAACTGCTGGCAACAAAAGTGAGTACACCCCTAAGAAAAAATGTCCAAATTGGGCCCAAAGTGTCAATATTCTGTTTTGCCATCATTATTTTCTAGCACTGCCTTAACCCTCTTGGGCATGTAGTTCACTAGAGCTTCACAGGTTGCAACTGGAACCCTCTTCACCCATTCATGACGACATCAAGGAGCTGGTGGATATTAGAGTCCTTGCGCTCCTCCATCTCCCGTTTTAGGATGCCCCAAAGATGCTCAATAGGGTTTAAGACTGGAGACATGCTTGGCCAGTCCAAAACCTTTACCCTCAGCTTCTTTAGCAAGCCAGTGGTGTTCGGAGGGGTGTTTGGGGTCGTTATCATGTTGCAGTACTGCCCTGCGGCCCAGTTTATGAAGGGAGGGGATCATGCTCTGCTTCAGTATGTCACAGTACATGTTAGAATTCAATGAACTGTAGATCCCCAGTGCTGGCAGCACTCATGCAGCCCCAGACCATGACACTCCAACCACCATGCTTGACTCTAGCCAAGACACACTTGTCTTTGTACTCCTCACCTGGTTGCCCCTCCACACTCTTAACACCATCTGAACCAAATAAATGTATTTTGGTCTCATCAGACCACAGGAAATGGTTGCAGTAATCCATGTCCGTAGTCTGTTTGTCTTCAGCAAACTTTTTGTGGGGTTTCTTGTGCATCATCTTTAGAATAGGCTTCCTTCTGGGACGACAGCCATGCAGACCAGTATGATGCAGAGTGCGGCGTATGGTCTGAGCACTGACAGGTTGACCCCCACCCCTTCAAGCCCTTCAGCAATGCTGGCAGCACTCATACGTCTATTTTCCAAAGCCAACCTCTGTGTACGACGTTGACCATGTGCACTCAACCTTCGTAAATTGGGCCGCAGGGTGGTATTGCAACATGATAACGACCCCAAACACACCTCCAAGATGACAAGTGGCTTGCTAAAAAAGCTGAGGGTAAAGGTTATGGCCTGGCCAAGCATGTCTCCAGACCTAAACCCTATTGAGCATCGTTGGGGCATCCTCAAACGGAAGGTGGAGGAGCGCAAGGTCTTTAATATCCACCAGCTCCGAGATGTCGTCATGAATGGGTGGAAGAGGGTTCCAGTTGCAACCTGTGAAGCTCTAGTGAACTACATGCCCAAGAGGGTTAAGGCAGTGCTGGAAAATAATGGTGGCCACACAAAATTTTGACACTTTGGGCCCAATTTGTAATTTTTTTCTAAGGGGTGTACTCACTTTTGTTGCAAGCAGTTTAGACATTAATGGCTGTGTGTCGAGTTATTTTGAGGGGACAGTAAATTCACACTGTTATACAAGCTGTACACTGACTACTTGACATTGTATCAAAGTGTCATTTATTCAGTGTTGTCGCATGGAAAGATATAAAGAAAAATGTGAAGAAATGTGAGGGGTGTACTCACTTTTGTGAGATACTGTATAACCAATCATGTTTAGAACTTAAACGATAAGGAAACATCGAACATCAAAGTGAGAAAAATGCATATTCATGTATTTTGTTTAATTAATAACTCTGGAGCAGAGAGAGTTGCAAGCCAGACTCTTCTCTTGTCAACAGAAAAAATACATAAGTCAATAAAATATATCGCTTATTTTCTGAGCATGTAAGAGAGAGTAAACCTTTATTTGTAATTCTCACTTGCAAGTTCAGGTCCTGTATAGAGTTGCAGGAGGTTTTGGACTGGGGCCTCTGTTGGTCATTAGATCCACCGTTAGAGTGGGCCTTCAGAAAGGTTTGGCACTTTGGTTTAACAGTTGGACTGGAAACCTGCATGAAAGAGACAAGATTAGAAAGTGAACTAGAGGAAACATTAAGAACATAAGGACTAACATCTTTGGCAGACATGCTCTTTACCTGTAGCTGGGCCATCACCCTGGATGGGGTGTCCAGGTATTTGGAGGAAGTCCAAAGAGCTTTGACTGGAACCGGTCGAGATTGTGTTTTCTCAGCCTCATGCTCTTTGCAGCGTCTCTGGATTTCCCTGAGCCGACGCACATTCTCTTTACCAAAGTCATGTACCCGCTTCTCTAAGGGTTAATAATTGCAAAAGTGTTCTTAAATAATACTTCAGAATTTTCATACATGGTTAGTGAGCTCAATCCAACTTTCTTACTTGCAATAAACCTTAGAAAATGTAAATCTAAACTGATACCATCCTCCAAGACAAAACTTCTCTTGACCTTTTTTGAATGTCACAAATTTAAAGACCTAAAAAATCAATTGCACTCACTCTGTTTGGGAACAGGGGTGATAGAGATACCGTCTAGTTGGAGCAGTTCTCCCATTACTCCTTTCTGTCCTCTCTCCAGAATATGGGTGGCATTAGGGCCAATGCGGGCAGGGCGTGGTGGGGTTCGAGCACTGTAGTATCCAGGGTGCAACACAGGATCTGGAGCCAGTGGCCCAGAGAGCAGGGCCAAAGTCCCATCGAGGTTCCCCTCTAAACGGCCGTGAGCTGGACAAAGAAAATTATAAATAAACAAGGTCACTTAAGGCTAATTTTAAGCTCATAAAAGAGTAAGTTCTGCAAATGTTCAAGCACAAGGAGAAAAGATGTGCCTCTAAAAAAAGTGGTTTTCTACATGTGATGGACGTAGGGCCATGTTCATTTCATTTAACTTTTATTTATCCTCGAGAGACCAATTGAGGGGTGACCCTCATTTACAATGACGTCAAGTTCAAACAAATTCAAGGGAAAAACAACAATACATAAACAATATTCAATGCAAATACATCAAATACACAACAACAGGTGAAGAGAAAAACAATTGAAACATTTACACAGTGGCAGCGAAGAGTGGCAGCAATTAAAATGAAATGGGTGAAAGTACAATATAGCCTAATTAAAACAGTTACAGGTAGAGTTTGGCAGATTTAAGATAGTTTGTTTAAATTGGTTAAAGGATATGAAGGTATTTAGTTTAATGTGTTGCTGTAAGTTGTTCCAGGAGTCAGGGGCACTGAAGCTAAAAGCTGTCTTTCCCAGCTCACACCGGGCTTGTGGGACATAAAGCATAAGCATGTCAGTGGTAATTAAAGTAATTAAAGGTACCCATTGAGTGTTGACCTAACAATTTGCAACAAGTAGTCTTGGCGTGATACCTAACAAAAAGAGACATCCTTCCTGAGCTTATAGATATTAACTGTGGGCCTACCGCCCCAAGTATCACTGGAAAATAACATAAACTGCAAACTGGTAGCTGTATCTTACCTGAAAATGGTCGTTGGTAGTATTGAGGAAACAGAGAAGGATCCGGGGGGATTGGCCCAGATATGGATGAAGGCCCTTCACACATCTGAAGCTGTAAATTGTAATAAGAATCAGAATCGGTTTTATAGCCTGGTACAATTCACGCATACAAGGAATGGTGCACACAATAAACATGCAATAAGTGCAAACAGAAACACAAAGAAAGGCCAGTGAGATAATAAGTAAAAACATTTTTAATTTACGTTTAAAGGTGGTGTGATAACAGTACGCATATTTTTTAAGCACTTTTTGGCAAATATATGCCGGACCAAATCACATAGACTGACTGCATGAGTCAATGCAGAAGTGTTTTGATCAGTATGCGACGTGGCCACAGTAGTTAACGCCGACCAACTACAGCCATTGTTTATTAGCTTGTTGTAAAGTTAGCTAACATTGGTATTAATTCACACGGCACCCATAGACGAATTCCTGCTCAGAAGCGAAACACATCCGGGAAATATTTGCAACAGCTTCTCATACAACTCAACCTGGTTAAGTGGTTTAAATAAATCGAGTGAATTACCTCTAATATGATATCGTTTTCTTGTTTATCAGTAGAGGATTTTGTTCTGGCAGACTGATGACGCCAAGGTATCAACACTTGTTGCAATATTCATCACCATGGCAACGAGACAAGTGCACACAGAACTCGACCTGATAGAAGAGAGACGTTCACTGAGAAGACAATTACATTTTATCCAAATTTCACCAAACCAATATACACCTTGGGGGTTATCAGACACATGACACGAACACAACAGTGGGCTACTTTCAACAGCTTACAAATAGCGTTGCGTGGTTAGTATCAAGCCGTTGTTTACCTTCCTTTGGAGAAGTGTTGGTTCTAGCAGGTGTATTTCTCCTCTAATCCCGCAGGTTGAATTGCGTAGGCTATTTATTTTCCTGAGTAATGCCTTTCAGGTTCAATATATACCCCACTGATTCAGTACGACTTCCTAGCCCAAATCCGAACTACGGGCCTTAGTTTTCACATTAATCAAAACATTACCATGTGATTGCTGGAGCGTGTTGGGAAGGTACACTACTGTATACACAGTACAGTCTGACAGGATGGTCATTCTGACAGGCTAAAGTCAGGGAAATAATTACCCTCGTTTGTCAGGGACATTAGCTAGAGGTCATTGCCTCCGAGTGGTGAAAAGGTTTCATTACACCAAGGACGCAAGTCCATAGTCCCAACTATAACACCAAAACAAATGCAGCATTTCCACAGTTGTGCCTCAGCCTGTTTCACACCGGTGGCTATAATACTATAAAGAGCTATAATAGCATTCTGATGACTGGTTTCATCATGCCTTTAGCATTTTCCTTAAATATATTTTTAGTTTATGGCTTATGTTCATATCATTATTTTTTACATTGGCTTATGTATGTATTTTTTATTTATCTAGTTTTAAACTTTTATTCGTGTAATGCACTTTGTGAATGTTTATTTCTACGAAAGGTGAAATTATTGCTAGGGCTAGTAGGCCTACTTATTAGGCTATTATTATTATTATTATTATTATTATTATTATTATTATTATTATTATTATTATTATTATTATTATTATTATTATTATTATTATTATTATTGTTGTTGTTGTTGTTGTTATTCCCCGCAGTAATGTGGTGATGCAGTTCATTAATTAAAATTTACCACTACAAAAAAAATTTTTTTTCGGAATGAGTAGAGTTGTTCATGTAGAAATAATGCATGGGGGCATCAGACCTACACTATTGTACAGATGCTTATGAGAAGTGAACCATAATATAACTATAAATGCGTTATTTCCTATTTGTATTATCGGACAGATCCTCACGTAAACCTACAGAAGGCTGAAAACAACAGATCTTTACCATTTTAACATGATGTAGGCTACAGATTTGAATCATTTACGAGAACAGTACCTATATATATACTGCTTGATAAGTGTTTTTGCTCAATGTCAATTGCACAATGCCCCGCCCTCTGCCGGAGGTCTGATTTGCGCATGCTCAGTCTGTGTTTGTCTACGCTTTCTCCTTCACTGTGTCCCGCTGCACCCAAACTGCCCCGAGAAACTCTTCACGCTTTGCCCCACAAATAAAGGTAAGAAATAACTGACTAGCAAATTCCCATTTTCAAAAAGCTACTGTCTTATAGTCGGTTTTTCTGCTAGACGATTTTGCTGTTGTCAACTGTCGCTGGACTGTCAGTGAGACATGAGTCACACATAGGGGTGGGAGTGCAGTAGCGGGTTGGCCAGGGATTTAATGCCAGGCCCTCTGTATCCATTTAGATCGTTTAAATCCACAGCTGTAAACTGCATGAAAGCTAATCCCATTCAAAGGGAGTTTCATTGACCCAAATGTGATGGCGAGAGGGCACTTGAATGGGGACTATCTGCGTAAATGTTGTAAAGAAGCATATGCCACCATTTCGGTGCAACATCAAGAATTTTATATCTGAAAAAAAATATTTTGTGTTTTTAAAAGTTAGGTTTTGCTGTTGCAGTTTGATAAACTCGAGCAGGCAACAGACGCATCTCAGGCGCACGAACAATGGAAACCATAGGTGGACGTAGCCTAGACGGCAAAAAAAAAAACGTTATACACGTAAATAGGCCATGGTGGCGTGATGCCATTAATCATGTCTAAACTTCTTATCTGTAGGTAGGGCGCCTATGTGTTATCTAAAAGCATATGCACCGCTACAATAAGAAGCACCGTTACCTTTTACGCACCTTACGCACGCCCTTTAAAGGGACACTGTGTAACATTTTAAGTAATTTATTAGCTAAAATCAATATCCTCATTCATAAATATGTCCTCATTGGTGTAAAATCACCTCTGCAAATAATCTGAATTATCCTCCTGAGTGGAGAATTACAAATATTAATATTACATTTTGTACATTGAGCAGGCAGGTCTTATGGAGGCATCCATGTTGGTTGGAATGTCATCAGGTGCATTGTTTAAAATTTAGAATTGTTCTTGTCCTTGAAGGCCACTGTAGCTTCTGTTATTATTCTAAAGGGTTGGGGTTACCCAGGGAGCGTTGCATTCTAGAACTTTGTAGAACTTTCTTGAAGATGTCATATTACACACTGCACCTTTAAACAAAGAGTGGCTTTGACCACCACTGATACTCATCAATTATCATGGTCAGCTTGGGGAGATGTGTTAAAGTGAAAACCATATCATCATCATCATAATAATATAATAATAATATTGGTAGAATATTGTTGTTAGTTGCTTTTTATGGACAAAGCTATCCATAGTCCTGTTGATCCAAGTGCCAAAGCTCAAAACCGTTATAATTTTTCATATCATAATTCAGGGGGTTGCAGAGGGCATTATACGACCCAAGCCCACTGGTAACCAGGTATAGTCTCAATGATGTCAATGTACACTTTGAAACTCGCTGGATGTGAACAAATCTTAACTTTACATTCCAGCTATAAATTGTTAGTGTAACTTGACTGCACTGCTCTTGTCCTTATCTCACACCCACACATTCCTCCCTTATATGCCACACACACACACACACACACACACACACACACACACACACACACACACACACACACACACACACACACACACACACACACACACACACACACACACACACACACACACACACACACACACACAGAGTCTTCGGTTTCACGTTATCTGAAGGTTCAGGACCAGTGTTGGGCAACTGCCTGTTTACACAGTATCTTACCATTATGTCACCAGTGAACAGTAGTTGATGGCTTTACTTCAATTAATATCAACACTTATGAAACACTTGCGTTTGATACATTTACAGTATGTGACACAAGTGGCATTTCATAGACAGAGGTAATTGAGTAATTACTCTAATGAATGATTATAAAATTATTTCTCAATAATTATAATTTGAGTCAGTATCACAATCAACAGACTAAAGATACTGTGCATATAATTTTTGACAGCCGCCACCACCACCATTTTGTTGTTTGTGTGGTTGCTTTTTTTCTTTTTGGGTGCCATTTTGACCTTTGAGCTCAGTCAAGGCTGTCATCTGGTTGCAGTCCGTGAAAGTTTTAAAGACATGTGACTAGATTGTGTTTGTATATAAATACAGTGTGGAGGTACAATACAGGCAAGAAAATAAATAAATCCATATTCATAATTTTTTGTTTATAGGCTGAACCTGGAGAAAGACACACATTGAAATCCTAGTCACATGCGTTGTAGTGTTGGGTTCACCTGAGCTAAATTTAGAGGCAAGTGTAAGAGACTGAGGGATGAATGCAGGGAGGGACAGCGTCAAAAATGTACTGTGTGGAGAAGGTGGTGAGGGGGTAGAGGCAGGACAGCACACATACTGAGATTTATGGTCAAGGGTTTGTGTGTGTGAGGAAGGTGGAGGCCTTAAAAAAATCTATTAAGTCAATCAGCTTCTTACAAGGAATGACATTGTACTACAAAACCACAACATTATCTAAATATAAACAGAAATTTGTGGTCTTGGGAATAAAAAATTAAAATTGGACATTCATTTGCCAGGCAGAAAGAAATATAACTAAATTAAATATAAGGTTGTTCTGTAACTGCTGAATGTGTAGAAAGTCAACTGAATGCTACGTTCGCCATGTCAACTTAAAAGGTGGTAATTTGTCAGTGTTGAAAAACTGTTTCTGAACTTCAGCTCTGCCTGTTGCTTATTTAGTCATGAATATTTAATGCTATAAGGATATATTTATCATTTAAAAACCAATGTTGCCGGTGCTTAAAACACCACACCACACCTGCATGTGGAAAAGTCTCATTTGGAGAGAAATAGCTTCTCATCTTGCCTATAGGTGTCATGCTATAAGTGAATGACAATGTGACATTAAGTTCACGGCAGCTTTATCTAACCATTGAGTGATATTGATATAATATGTGATATATAAACAACGCCATTTCTCAGTGCCATACGACGGCTGCAAGAAGGCCTTATCGTATTCGAATGCTGTGCGTATGTTCGCCTATGAACACACAGTACAATGTGATGCAATAGTTGGACAGTTCTTTGCAAATAAAGGAGGACACAGATTCTGACTAAATGCTAAAGGAACGTGTTGATATTCACAACAGCTGCAAACAAAGCCACATATAGTGCGCATAGTGTTGCTGTCAAAACAGCGCTGGACCACTTGCCAAATTTTTCTGTCGTCCCTCCTCTGAAGAGACATGGCAGAGAAAGGAATGGAGAGTGTGGTGCAGCCCGACAAGACAGGAAAAGCTAAGCAAGCTGAGAACAAAGGCCACTGTAAGACATGTGAGCTACCCAAGAAACATGGTGAGTGGGGGTGTGTGCATAGAGAGAGGCATATGACGCATCATCAGGGTCCCTAGATTCAGTTTTGCTTTAGGACATTAGTCTCATCAGACCAGGCTTAGATATCTGTGAAATATTCATCTTTAGACTTTGTCAAAACGTCTCTGTTTGACTGCAGTGATAACGTTTTGTTTCACTGCTCTGGCTCAGTCATTAATTCATTATCTTTATAGAGGTTTCATTACCTTAAGCAAAGTCAGAGTCTCCATCCGCCTGCAAACAATGCAGCATTTATGAGGTGGAGGAAGCAGCAGGACATAAAGCACACAGAGGAAGGCCAGTTAGGAGTTAAACATTAAACCAACTCTAGGTTGTGAGTGAATAGAGGATATTCCTTAAGCTTCTGCAAAGTCACCTTGTCAGAAATTGAAATTTCTTCTTCACACACACACACACTGACCCACGGGACCCTGATGACAGTCTGAAGCCCGGCGCAGTGCAGTGGTGTGCAGGACCGCACAGTTGCTGACTAACCAAACCTGCTTCTGCTTAGGTTAGCTCTGCTGCATTGGCTTGCATAGTATTTCTTTACACATCATACATATTAACTAGGTTTTCACACAAGCATAGCCTAGTGGGGCTATTATTAGTATTGAAACATAGGGGTGAATCTTACAGCGAAATGTCCCTGTTGGATGGCTTTGTGATCTTTGAAAATCATCGCTTCTACACATTTCTCGTCCCTTCCTCCCAAGAGGATCAGTCCCATAAGTTAAACAACCTCTGCTTCTTGCCTATGGCCGGGTGTCAGGCAATCGATATAGGGTTCACATGGAAGACGGAGGGGGAGGAGAAAAGCAATCGGACAGGCCCCCTCCAGATGGCCAGTGACCCAGGCTGAGATGAATATGTATACTGATGGATACTGAAACTGAGTGTGTAGAAAACGCTAGCTGCAATGCTTTGTGTGTGTGTTTGAGAAGGAATACAGCTCTTTATGTGTGCTTGTGCCTCCAGTGCTCTCTGAGTGGCATTGGCCTGCTTGCACAAAAGGTGCAGAGCAATGCAGAAAGAGAAATGCAGTGTGTATTTGTTTGTATTTGTTCCAGCAATTTGATTTAAAGGGGAAACTCAATGATTGTATCAGTTTATTCCTAAGTCAGTGATAACACTTGTATAATAACTATAATAAAGTATTTTGTGGCAGGGTTTTCTCATTTTGGGCAACAAACTTCTACCAAATTTCCAGGTATTACGCATGAAAGATGTTGGTGTTCTACTTGGAAGGGAATGACAGACACAATATAGTTGCATTATGGGAAATGTAGGATCCATCATATTCGAAGGAGCTGCATATTTTTATTTTTTATTTTAAAAACATGTTCCTTGTTGTTGCTCCATCTTAATTGAGGTGTGTTACTCAATTGCTGGAGAATCACTTTAAGTATGCATTTAGACAGATCAATGCAGGGATGGGTTCGTTTCTATTTGTGTTTTATTGTTGTGAAAAATGATAAAATCTCAATTTGCATGTCTGTTTCCTTAGGCACAATGGCCACCCCTCCCGCATACGCAGACTTGGGGAAATCTGCCAAGGACATCTTCAACAAGGGCTTTGGTAACTCAACAAAAACTTCTCTGTTAACTGTTTGAACTGAAGCAACATATGATATAAGAGAGCATTGTGTTAGCCCTGAGTCGCTTTATTTGTGCTGTTTAGTTATGCTGCAGTTGTTGCAGTAGAGCCATGCTGTGCAGTTTGAAGATGTAAGTTATTTTCCCACCCTTTCTGTCTTTCTGAATTTTCCCTAATTTCCTTCCTCCCCAGGCTATGGCGTTCTCAAGTTGGACGTTAAGACCAAGTCCCAGAGTGGTGTTGTAAGTACTGCAGTTGTTCAAGACTCACTCCACTGTCTTTGCTGTGTAGATCAAATGGCTGACTCATGGCGCTGCATGTCACTTCATGTCAGAGTGCGTTTGCTGCCTGACATGTTATCAGTCCAACCTACAGAGTCAGCAGGATGACACTGTCTGCCCGATAACTTCACACCTTACTCTTTTTCCCCCTCAAGCAACATCAGTCTGACATGATGTGCGTCTGTGTTGATATAAACCTGTTGCCTTGGCAATACCATAATGAGCACTTGCATACAGAGTTGCCCAAATGCCACAAAACTCTAACCCTCATTGAAAAAAAAACAAGAACATATAAATCCACTCCCTCACAGCTTTCCGCTCTCTGTAGCACTGTTTTTCATATTTCCCAGTGAGCAGATTACATTTCCGCATTGTGTGGTGTGTTCTCCCTAACTTTCTCTCTTTTCTCTTTCTTTCCTGCTTTCTTCTTTGGACGTTCCTGTCAGATGGTAAGAGAGAGAGAGCGTGTGTGCTTATGTAATGATTACTTTAAACACAGGTTCACTGCAGGGTTAGCCAGTGATACCAGTTGCGTGTTTGTGTGTGGTAGCTTGTCTGGGTGGCACCATTATCCCATCTGCTGCACCAGCCATAAACAGCACTGATCCTCAAAAAAAAAAAAAAAAACTCACAACAAACCTTTCCCTCACAGCACTGCATATATTTTCATCTCCCAACCTATTTCTCCATCTCAAAAGGTGAAGTTCCTCTTTTAAATATCCAGCCATGCAAACCTGAGAGGGATTGTTTGGCAGAGGGAAAAGCAGAGAAGCAATGCTTGTTTTTCCTCCCGTCTGAATGCTTTCTCACCCCTTCTGCCTCTAGTTCCTGTAGTGAATGAAGCAATGTGTCATTCTGCTTCCATTCCCACCTCCTTCTCTACCTCCATCTCCCCCTCATCACTCTATCCCTCTGTGTCCTGCAGGAGTTTGCCACCTCCGGCTCCAACAACACCGACTCGGGGAAGTCGGCCGGCCACCTGGAGACCAAGTACAAAGTGAGCGAGCTGGGCCTCAACTTCAACCAGAAGTGGAACACAGACAATACTCTCACCACAGAAGTCACCATGGAGGACCAGGTTAGAGTCAAACAACAAGATATTAAGACATTTTAAACTTTCAAAACATACAATATTGTTACATTTATACTAGAATATTGGCTCATTGTTTTTTTCTGCTGTCTGGTTTTGTTTGTCTGTAGCTGGCCAAGGGCCTCAAGCTTAGTTTGGACACGTCGTTTGTGCCCAACACCGGGTAAGAGCAATCCTGTCTAAGTAGTTTTTCAAAATGTCTTCAATAAATCAATCAATGATATACAGATATAACAATGCTATCTGAATGACTGACCCTCTTTCCTTTGCTTGTTGTTACTCCTTTAGCAAGAAGAGTGCCAAGCTGAAGACCGGCTACAAGCGTGACTTTGTCAACGTGGGCTGCGACCTGGACTTCGACATGGCCGGTCCCACCGTCCACGCGACCGCCGTGCTGGGCTACGAGGGCTGGCTCGCCGGCTACCAGTTGGCTTTTGACACATCCAAGTCTAAACTGACCCAGAACAACTTCTCCCTGGGATACAAGGCCGGTGACTTCCAGCTGCACACCAACGTGTGAGTCACAGCATCAAAGTAAAAAAAAAAAGAGAGGAAAAAAGGCAGGAAATGGAAGTGATACATGGTTGGATGAAGCGCAGGAAGCATTTCCCCAGGATGATACATATAGAGTTCAGACTAATATCCACTGTTGCTAATCTCCACCTTTTGTATCTGTGTTCTGATATTGTATTTCAGTAACGACGGCACAGAGTTCGGTGGCTCCATTTACCAGAAGGTGAACTGCCACTTGGAGACAGCGGTGCAGCTGGCCTGGACAGCCGGCAGCAATAACACACGCTTTGGAATCGGTGCCAAATACCAGCTGGATAAGGATGCCTCTCTGTCTGTAAGAACTGACCTCAAAATATCTAAAGTGATAAAAAAATACCCGCATCAGTGGTTTGGAGTGACAATGGCTACAGTGCATAAGGAATTCTACCTTCACTAACACTCCAAAATATCAATCTGTCGTCGGTGCTGAAGGAAATACTGAGAGAATCACTAAAGTTAGTAGCATACATCCTTATGGGACGATTAATGTCTGCACAGCATTTCATTGCCATCCATCCAATATCTGTTCGAATGATTCAATCTGGACCAACGTGGTTGACTGATGTACCACTACCAACAGGCAGAACCATTGCCATCCCTCATAAAAAACCTATAACTCCAACTAACTCTGCATCTCACCTGAAATACATTTCACGCCATTATCTTACTCTTCCTTTACATATATGAAATTATTTATCCCAGTTGTCATCCATTGACTTTCCTGATGTTATGGTGATCTAACCTGTCACCCATGTTTCATTTTCTCCCTCACAGACCAAAGTAGACAACGCCTGCCTCGTTGGAGTCGGATACACACAAACTCTCAGGCCAGGTGAGCTATTATTGACTTAATTAATTTCCTGTAACAACAAGAGCACAGGCACGGTTACCTGATAACATACTCTGACACTCCCTCCCTGCAGGAGTGAAGCTCACTCTCTCAGGTCTGATCGACGGAAAGAACGTGAACGGCGGCGGACACAAGGTCGGCATGGGCTTCGAGCTGGAGGCATAAAAGGAGGGATGAAAAAGGAGAGGAAAGCAACGCAGGAGATGAATAAAGAGCCCAAATGTGAAAATACCGTAAAAGGTCCACTCAGCGACACCTAAACACACCTTCCCTCTGAGTCCTGCACACACACATTCTTTTGCCTTAAACCCTGAAACCCAAACTCCAATACCTCCAGTACTGTAATTTTTAAGAAAAAAAAGTATTTTGTTGGCTATTTTTTTAAATTCTAACTTTATTTACACATCTCACAACCAACTTTTGAGCATAAATTATTAGAATACAAAAAAAGAATTGCAAATTGCAAGTAATTCATGCAAAACCCATGTGCAACAAATAATGTGCCACATTTTGAAGCACCTTTATACTTTGACTGTGTTTTCAGCTCAGATTCCTTCAGATATACTCTGGGTGGGATTCTTTTTTGTTTTGGTATATTTTGATTTTGTTTTTTGCATGCTTTAAAAGCTAGACAGAAGTTTGTGACTTTTCAGTATCACATTGAAAAGTGCAGTGACTGTAAAGAGATGCAATAAACACCAGAGAGACTTAAGCAGAGAAGACAAAGAGCTGCTGATCCCTCTCAGACTTGAGTGGGTTGACATTGATTCCACCATTTGACCTCAGTAACACAGTTTTTAAACTGTGAACCTTAAGTTGCCTAAATGTCTATTTTTCAGGTCCCGAGGCCGATGGCATTTTGGAGCTCTTTGTCTTGTTTTGTGTCCTGTACCCATTCAACATTTACCACTACACTACACTTTATCTGTGCTGTGCTTTGTATAGGAGAGTTAGTCAACAGTTAGGACCTCAAAATGATTGTTGTTGAATTAATGGAATAAAGAATGTTAATCACAATGATCTTGATGGTTGATGTTTTTATTTTTTTTATACTTCGGTCGACATAAAACAAAACAAGTGAAGGATTAGGGAACTTTTTTCCTCATTCCCAGAAAAATGGAAATTATTTCAATGAAAAACATCACTTACAGTACAGAAACATACTGTATTTAATAAAAAAAATTACAAGTTTTGTTTTGATAACAAATTTCTCATTCTGTTATTATCGCAGACACTGACAATATGTTACATCTCCAATCACTATGTACACTCTATATACAGTTTAAATACCTCTTGAGTTTGATTACAATGAGCACAGCAAGAAACTCATGATGCAGGCACACAATATTGAAATGGTACAGTCACATCTACTGTAGATTTAAATATAATGGAAATTAATGGTATTAAAATGTTGATTTATACGGTTTTA
The DNA here is from genome assembly GCA_026929865.2 of Hyperoplus lanceolatus. Classification (NCBI taxonomy): domain Eukaryota; kingdom Metazoa; phylum Chordata; class Actinopteri; order Uranoscopiformes; family Ammodytidae; genus Hyperoplus; species Hyperoplus lanceolatus. The sequence goes on from CM049397.1 coordinate 26,073,894, forward strand.
TTAAAAGCTATTTTTAAACTTTTTTTTCAGTCCATAGATTTGACTATAATGTACAGCGTGCATTTGGTCGATAAAGGGAATGTTTCAAAATTAAGGTTTAGACCACAAATCTGTATTTGTCACCATATTGGACCAATGTGTATGTGTTGTCTTAACATGAATTTAACATCATAAAGCTTCACTTATTGCAGGACACTGGATGGCACCTAACTGTTCAAGTGTTCCTGTTATTATGTCCACCTTCAACATAGTTATCAGTGGATGCACCACAGAAAATTGATAGTCATTCAGCATAGGATTATAAACATCAACCACGTCGTCTTACTAAAATAAAGATTATTTGCAATAAAAAAATAATGGTCCTGTGAGACACACATACTGTATATTTGGTTTCATAACACACACACTTCAAGGGCAGGGATGTTTTTAGAGCATGACATGTTTTAAAATATAATCTGTATATCCCTGATAAATGTCCACAGAGTACGATGAAACAAATGTAACTAAATATTTAGTTCACTTCAAATTATAAGAGAAATGCTTCCATCTGTCAATTTCATTATTTACATTTGTGAATTCTCTCACTTTTAAAGCGTGTTCTGAGAGACTTAGTCTGATGCTGCTCGCAGTCCGCATGCCTCTCTGTACACTGTTAGACTGTAGCAATGTGTGCAGGTATGTTCTGAGTGGGATTTTATACAAGGTTCACAAACGTCATATACGATCCATGAAACTAATGGAATGATTGATCCGTGCATAATGAAGTGCAATTTTATCACAAAATGTATTTAAAAATGTGTTTACATTAAAAATGGATGGATAAGTAATATAATTTTTTAATAAATCCCTCTGATGTTTGCTACAGTGCACTTTAAGTTGGCATTCATTTTCCTCTTTTATAATATCAGACAGGAGACCTGAGTAGATTTACCTACTCCTTAATCTCATTAAGATAATATGTGCCAGCGGCTATTACTCCATCCATCCATTCACATTGTCAAACAAACCAGCTAGCGCTGCTTCCTAGTGTGGGTTGACATCCCATCCACACGGAGGCAGTAGAGTACCGTATGTAAGCAAGGAATGAAGTCCAGTTTAGGAAAGGTCGCTGGAGAAATTCTGGCCTCCGTGCAGCCACTGCCACTCGCTCAACATCTACGACCATAAAAAACAAAGGTTGGTGTATTCATTGTTCGTAGTTTACTTTTTTACTTTTTCAAGTAAAAGCAGATAATAAGAAAACCCTAAACTAACTGCATAATATCTCATAATTGCAAAACACAATGAAATGATCATGAACAACACTAGGCAGCTGCTTGGCAAGCCGACACAAGACGAGTGTAAGATAAGTTCCCACATACCTCCATGCCGTTCTCTGATTCGTGGATGGTGTCGTGCAGCAAACTCTGAAGTCGACTCTCAAACGTCCTGCTCTCCTCCACCAGAGACTCGTCACTGCAGACACACCCAGAGTGATTCATGTTACACAAGTTTGATAGTAGTTTATCTATGGATATACAGTATAGATATAGGAACTGCACACGTGCCATCTGGAAGGCTTTGCTGATGAAGTCTGTCTTCAAAGTTATATGGAAAGCAGTGTGGAGTGTATGATAGTGACATTTTAAGTGTCAGGTTTTTAGGAGGCTTGTAGGGGGAGTCAAGTTAATTTCCTGTTGTCCTAAATAACATTAACACACAAGATGGGACCTTTGACCCTGGATGGAAAACTTCCTTTTACTCCCCGGTGTGTGCGTGTTTGAACTGTAAGTGCACTCACAACTGCTGCAAACTGTGCCTGGGGGTCAGCAGAGGCGGCACAGAAGAGGGGGTTCTTAATCCATCAGGACTCCCACTCACCGGGCTGCGAACTTTACTCTACAAAAAAACAAGACAATGAGGACGTTATTGTTTTAGTTTACACAGTTGACAGAACCAGCTTTTTGTGGAATAAATGAAAGAAAATAATATGGTTTGTTTTTGACGATTATTACAGCCAATTTTCATCCCTAAAGGGCAGAGTCTGTTTCCTCACACAGGCGACTTTGAGCAGGTTCCAGAGCTCTCTCTGTCGTTTCTCCTGCAGACTCATCAGGACTTGTTCGCTCTCAGCCATCTTCTGCACCACGCCGTCCACCTTCGGCAGCAGCTCCATCACACGCTGTCTGCACACTGCCGTCTTACTGCAGGATACACACAAGCACACAAGCACACACACACACACACACACACACACACACACACACACACACACACACACACACACACACACACACACACACACACACACACACACACACACACACACACACACACACACACACACACACACACACACACACACACACACACACACTTTTTGGGGGGGTTCTCAAGTAGTGAACATGAGCGTCTCGCCCATCAACTACGTAATCGACTTGTTCCAGACAGAGATCCAGGCCTTAAGCTATGAGACATTAGTAGCCGCAGACTGGATGGTTTATTTTAAAAATGAATCTTACATTAATGCGAGGTTGAGACTTTTTATATTTGTTTATAAATAATACTTTGCCTCATTTTTATACAAATACACAAATTCCCAAAGGCAACAACAGAGCAGTTCATTCATCAGATCACTCCCCCCCCAAAAAAAAGATAGGTATGAAAACAAGCCTTGTACTAGAAAATTGTTTCAGACTTGAAAACAAACAGTGTTTTTTGTACCTGAGGTGTGTGTAGAAGTCTCTGAGCTTCCTTTCGTAGAACTGCACAGCCTGTAGCACCAGGCGCACCACCTCCTGACTGTCCCCTGAACTCCTCTGGTCTGCGCAGAGCAAGGGCAAAAGAAAAGGAAACATAAAAGGATGTTTATTCTCACAGGAAAACACCGTTAACAAGACGTGTTATCTAAGGAGTCATCCGAACCTCGGGGTTTCTCTCGGAGTTTGCGGAACAGCTCCATGGCCTTTCCTTCACTGAGGAACAAAGAGGGGAAGACAGCAGAGGGGGGCCCAAGATCACAACGCTGTTTGTTGTTGTTGCTGCATTTCATTACAGTTAAGCTTTGGTTCAGACTTACAGTGTGTCTAAGGCCTCTCCGCTCCTCCACGGCTGTCTCTGCACATCCACTATGTCTGGCTGCAGCTGCATCATCTCCTCCTCCAGTTCGGTCACCCTTGCCTTCACACCCACACATGGGTTTCAGTCTCTTTAAAGCACACTTTTATTTTCCTTACACACACACACACACACACATAGACACATACACACACTCAAAGAAATACACACTCAACTCTACCTGACCACAGCTGACAGCAGTTTGCTCCATCTCCCTCCACACGCCCAGGAGTTTCTCTGACGCTACAAAAAAGGTCAAAAGAAAATTAACCGACCACCAGACTGAGCTACAAATAAATATGATAAAATCAAGAGATTAAATGACTTTTTGGCAGCTGTAGTGTAAACTTCCTGCTGCTATCAAGACGTTTTTGTAACATAGTACCGATCCCGGTGGCTGTCTGCTCCTGGTATTTGTCCATATCTATGTGAAGGCTGGTGGTGAAGAAGTCCAGCTTGGCCATGAGTCTCTGGTGCATGGACACCATCTCATTCTTTTGTTTGGACAGTGAAGAATTGTGTCTGAGCAGACTCATGCTGAAAAACAAAAGGAGAAAAGGGAATTGGTTTGGTGTTATCAAACAGTAAATGCATGTGTGTTTTGTGTGTCTATTTATGTAAATGGCCCTACATGGCAGCTTTCTGCCCCTGCTGCAGTCTTTGCCAGTCTTCCTTCAGGGAGCGGATGGTGTGCCACGCCTGTCCACATGTCCTCCTCAGAGGGCTGTACGCCAGGAGGTGCTTCGGGTCGGTTTCTATGAAAAACAAAGAAACAGGCAGAGAAACAGAGAGGGAGAGAGAGAAAGAGGGAGAGAGATGGTAGAGTCAGACCAGAGCAAAATATGTTTACGTTTATTGTTATTTTATCAATTACTTTTTGCCATACAAAGAGCTTTTTTTCTCCACAGGGTCTTCAACTGCCAGAAAACATGGTTATTTAAGCCTAAAACAATTTTTTATTTTCTTCAACGTCTACAGTCATACCTGTAGATGACCCAAACCATGATTTCTGAGGGTGTATAATGTTTGTTTTCTCTGTATATTAACAGTATGTGTGGCTCAAATTTGGTAAATGTGGAGATTATGGTTTTGAACAAAATACAAGTCTTTATCTGCTACAGGCTTATTTCATTTATTCAACAAAATCTCAAAGCAAAATCTTCGCTGGAACGCTCATGTGGAAACCCTGAGTGAAGCCTCTATCCCAGTTGACCCACAAAGAAAGAAATATCTGCCTGAGAACTCAATTAATCAAAAAGGAAAGCAGAAGTGTTGAACACAAAAAAAGCTTTGAGAGAACTAGAGATGGAAGGAGTTTTTAACTATCGTTTGCTTATTGCTGTGTACTCACGGGCGAAACGGATGTTTTCTGGAAGGGTGCGAGGAGCGAACTGAGGCTCGTAGCTGCAAGAGGAGCGATCAAACAGGAAGACCAGAGGCAGGTCTGTCCGTCGTCCATCTATCTCCTACATGGCCAAGAAAACAACAACGCTATAACTCAGTCCATTTTTACATTGTGCTGCTGACTATTATGTGAAGGCATAGCTTCTTTACATGCTTATTGTGTGTGTGTGTGTGTGTGTGTGTGTGTGTGTGTGTGTGTGTGTGTGTGTGTGTGTGTGTGTGTGCGCCGATATTTATGCCAGATATTACAGTGTAATCTACGGCGCATTGTGTGGCCAGTCCGTGAGGCTCCAGGGCTAACCCCGCTTCCAGCAGCAGCTCCTGATTGGCTGCCGGGATGTCTGTGTCTTTCTCTATCCTGAGCTGCAGGTCTGCCACAGTCTCCTCGTCTGAGACAGAGTAGGTCAGGATCTTAGCAGACATCATGTTCAGGACGTGAACCATCTGAAGGGGGAAAGAGAAAGTACCGGGCACATTGAAGAAGGAAAATATAGATGTGTTATATGCCTGAGCAATTAAAAGTGCACAAAAGGTAGTTTGGTACTTGGAAAAGTTTGTTTGGACCAGTGACTTCTGGGTATAATTTATTATACATTAATATGTCATACAATACAAAGACGAAGAATAAACCAAAAAATGACTCAGTGGACCTTGAGCTGCAGTATGAGCCCCAGCTGGGAGAAGCAGTCGCTGGGCGTGGCCTCGGGGTCTTTGCCTCTCTCCTGAGCAGACCACTTTAACATCAGCTTTAGCCATCTCTCCAGCTTCTCTAATAACAGACTGTCAACCACAGTTAACAGGTTAGACTGAGATAATGAGAGTCTTAAGTGAGCATCTTTTCATGTGCGTGTCTGTGGCGGATACAATTGTTTACCTGTTGAGGTTGTTGGGCTGAGGCAGGTGTTTAGCGAAGCGGACTTCCCCTGAGAGATCCTCATAGACGGCAATGTCATTGTCCTGCTTCAGCCTCAGTTTATTGTGCCTTAAAAAAAGGATGCAAATGGAATAAATTAGTGAAAAGACCTGAGCATTTTGGTTTTAAAGAATAAATTAGTTAGTCTTTTTGTCATGGTATAAAGGCTTTTTTCCTACCATTTAATCCTGCATTGAATCATGTTCAAGTCTGACCTACAACTGAACCTGAGTTTCTGCAATAACGGGAGAGTATTTTTCCTTTATGTAACTCCAGCCCTGTGGGAGTTCATATCTTTAATTAATCACATTAACGCGGCACCAGGGGCATTGATGTTGGCATAACCAACATATCCTGCAATTCTTTTCTTGGGCAACATGTTTGTTTAAATGTTCCTTGTGTGTTACGATTCAGTCATGCAACAATAACACCTATTCGGAATTTTCAGTGTTGCTTAACATTGAAAAACGTCATTGTTCAGATCATATCACAAAACGCTAAACTAGTCATGTTGGTGCAAAAGCATAAATAATAGAGAACATTAAATGCGTAAAAAAAGGTAAAATGGTGAAAAAATTGGTCACGTATCAAATTTGTTTTGGAAAATAAGACTTCAATTTTTTCCACTTCATGATGACTTTCAGGAACAAATCCCAAACTTGTTTCAGAAAATTGAACTTTTTGAAAGGTGGTACTACCAAGGAACAGGTTGCCAGGTTGGTAAGAAAGGGCGAAATCCTGTGATACACTCAAACACCAGAGTCCCGAAGCTCCAGTAGTCCACAGTGACCGTGTACTTCTGTCTCTCAATGAGCTCCGGAGCCTGCAAGATGGAAGGAAATAAAGAAGTTTAGCTGCTTCTGATTAGAATAGGATGAAAAAGATTGTGTGGAAAATGTGTTCAACCGTGTTTCACATAACTTACCAAGTACTGAAGAGTTCCCACAAATGAGGTGCAAAGGCTGCTCTGGTCCAGCTCTTTAGCATAGCCCAGATCTATAATCTTATGGATCAACTAAGGTTAGGAGAAGAAAAAAAAATGTATTAGCAAAATGTGATCGTATTAATTACAAATAACTTCACATTTAGCAAAATACACTTACTGCCGTACTTCTGTTGTAAAGATCACACAAACAAGATATGACATGTTAATAAGTGAGCTTTAGATGTGCCAGGCTTGATGTTTTCATTCTTCCCTGCTATGCTAAGCTAAGTGGCTGGTGGCCCTACAGTATCTAAGGGAAAGATACAAGAGAAGAGAGTATTTTTTTAAAAGCCATTAAAAGTATTTCCCAAAAGGTAACATTGTTCCTTTAAATCCTGAAGGACTCAAGAATACACAAGTAGAAATCAACTTTTAATAGGCTTCTGTACATTTGTGCACGGCCCATTTCTGTTTCAATAATGTCCCAAACCAAAAAACTAAGTCTGTATATATTCTTTTTGTATAACAAAAACAAGTTTTCAGGCAAAACTATAAAATATAATTGGTTACAATTTCTATAAAAGCTGCAGTGTGTATAAACATGGGATATATATCCTATTTAATATGTCTGGCCTCATTTATGTAACATTGTTCATTTTGTCCTATAGTGAAGGCTTGTGGGGAGGGGATTACATAGTATTATGGGATTCGTTACAGGACAAACAAAATAAAGGGAGAACCAGAGAGAAAGATAGGATCCCAAAAGTTCCTTGTGGTTTGGGTGTATTCGTCATAACAAGATGCTTCACAGGGTCTTTAACTCACTCTCTTCTCTCCCTGCTGCAACACAATGTTTTCTGGTTTCAAATCTCTGTGGATGATCCTCTTCTTGTGGAGGTAGGTTAGAGCCGAGGCTGAAGAAGTAGAAAAAGATGGAATAGAAGTCAGAACAAAGCCAGAATGTAGAGTTAGATTTGCATGCATTGTTTATTATGTGCTGAAAATTCCTAAGAGGTCAATGTTGTGGGTAAACTAGAACTAGACCGATAAATCAACAAGGCCGTTTATGTATGTAGGGCGAAAACTAACAAGAAACCAAATACAATCAGTAAGGACGCCATACCTATACAGATAGAATTTAAGTTAACACATTTATTAAAAGCACAGTCAGGACTAAACATGGTTGGACTCACCCTCATTTTCTATTTCGCGCATTCTTCTTTTTGATTGAACTGACGTCCTAATTGCCCACAATTCAAAATGAGGGTCAGAGATTTGAGTTATGTACTTGTATGTATGTTATATATGCCAGAAGTGGCTTACATATTATAGTCTCCAGCCAGATGCATGTGATAAAAGTGTAATGATTAATGTCACACTGTACTGACACAACCTTGAGTACACTTCTACAACACTGCAGAAAGGTGGGAAGTTAGACCACAAGAGGTCAGCAAAAACAAGATTTTGAGTCAGCGCTACATTTCTTTTTTATTTTGAAAAGTAAATCAGCGCTCCTCTGAATGTCTTGTTTTTACTGACCCTCAGGTATTTCATCTTCTGATCTGGTTGCAGTGATGTACAGGTGTACTCCAGAGCCCAATGACATCACTGCTGTCTGTGGTTAAAGGTGTTTGTTAAGACCAATAAGAGGATAAAACTCACTAAGTACATTCTATAACCTTTAAGCTGTAGGAGTTGAGTGAATAGGTTATAATGTCGCTTTACTTATGCGTCAAAGGGTGACTAGTGTGTGTGCTGGCAACGAGAGTTTGACGAAGCAGAACACATAACTGTGCTTCTGCTGGTGTGTGTGTGTGTGTGTGTGTGTTTGGGTGCGGGTATGCAGCATGCCTGTGTCTACCCTCGCTTGGGAAACAGTTTAAAGGGGATCACTCATTATCAGGAAATGTCCAGCTGTGGGTAACAGGAAAAGGAGTTTGTGTGGGTCTGTGTCTCTCTTAATGTGTGTGTGTGTGTGTGTGTGTTACTCCGATCTCTACTTGTTTCATGTGTGATCCATACCATATGCTTCCTCTCTCAAACCTGTTTAGACAGTGTGTAATATACATGTGTTGTTGATGTGAGCATTCGTAAATTATGTTCGAGCGTGAGTGTCCAATTGTTGACGTAGGCCACCGTCCGTCTCCATGGTGACTAAGAGGTTGGTGGTTTCAGGTCACTGATGACATCATGACGCTGGTCACCATGATCATTTCCTCAATACTACAGGAAACTAATCACACTGTCGGCTCACTAAATTAATCACACGATTAATCTATCACTCTTACATGCGCATGATTGAAAATATTACAGAGCAGGATACTCACAAATGTCACATAACAGAATCAAAACGGAGCCTTCCCTCATCCCACAGCAGTTCTCCATGAGGTTCAGGTACTGCAGAGAGCACAATCGCACAGACTCTTGATTCTTGAGTAACATGAACAATGGGAATAAAAACCGATACAATTTTTTCACTAGGCCTTTTTAGATGGGCATTTCTAGGAGCGATGTTGAAAGGTGTTTTTCAAAAGGGCAAATGGGCTCTATTGTTGTAAAGCCTTTGATATAAAACAATATTTAAAATGTTCTACAGCTAGAAAGTTGTAGCCGGCCTGACAAAAGGAAAGAGTATGGTGCCACTCCATCTATCTCTAACTCGACTGCTTAGTTTTTCAACCATCTGGGATGCTTTGAAACTTTTATGACAGTGCGGTTTTGTGATGGTTGGCATTTTCCTCCCCTACTAGCTTCCTGGGTGCCAACATTGTCTATCGCCTCAGGCTGCGGTTTCAGATTGAAACCTGCTCCAGTTTTCTCGCCCCGAAGAACAATTGGCCGGTTGTTGGAGCAAAGAATTGGACAGGCACATTCTTGTGTGTGTGAGTGTCTTCACAAAGTATATTTTAACCATGGTGATTTGTGGTTTCAGTTTTGAGGTGTCTAGTATACTTTCTTTTCTTTTTTGATGAAAAAATTTCTTATACAGTTTCTTATACACACACAACACTTATTTGAGGGTCATGAAAGCGGTTCAAAAAGGTTTGCCACACATGGCTACCGCTCCCAGTTCATTTATTTGATTCCACACTTCATCCCGAAGGTTTGTGAGCTCTAATCCACAGTCCTAAACCACTCATATGAGTAAAATCTTCTGCAGTCTTTTACCTTCCTCAGATCCCCTCCCTGACAGTATTCCATTGCCAACAGCGGCAAGTCATTGGTGGCCACCAGTTTCTGCATTCCTTCAGGAACTTCTCTGGCTGCAACAACATTAACATGATCCAACCTGTGTGAGTAACGATGAGCAGACATAAGTCAGTGGAACTGCACAATGTGTCGTAGTATCATATTTCTATCATTGCTGAAGTAATGGCAACAATCCTATAGCCAAGGGATCACATATCCCAAGATTGGTAACAGTGGGACAGTCACAGTACAGTCCTCCTTTGCTGGGGTCGAAACAGGTGTTGATGACAAAAGATAAGCATAGAAAGATAGTACAAATCTAGGCAAACTATTCCCAATGTTTTTGGCTTGAGACTCATTATATTTAATCTCAAATTCACCTTCTAAGAGATCATTTTCTTTGTCTTATTTGAATACATTGAAGAGGCATGAAGATACAAAATGATCTAGTTATTTACAAGAAAACAGTCAAAGACTGCGAGGATTTTGTGCAGCCATAATGAATTTTTCTGCTTCCTTATTCAGTTGATACTCTTCTAAGATATATCTTACGACCTCTTGAGCATCATGTACTGCAGGTAGGAAACCACTGATGTTGACCAACTTGTTTAAAGCAACATGAAACTTTAGGTAACTTCCTTAACCCCGGTTCTCTGAGTAACATGAGTGAGACATCGAAACGAATGTTAAGAAAGAGAAAAAAAAAAATTCCGCATACACCTGCGTCATAAGAATTAGAGATAAAGAATTCAATCTGTATCTGTTCTCAATTGTTGTTTCCAATACTGACATACTTTCACACCTTTGTGAGAACCTTTTCAACAGATAATGGCTTCAAAACAGGTTACATCAGTTGGCCTCCTCACCTTTCTCCCTCTTTGATTTTCTCAGTTTCATATCTCTTATTAAAACAATGTGTTTCTGATAGTCACAGGGTCAAGCCTTCTTTAAAATAGCAAAGGAGAAATAACTAAGATAATAAAACTCAAATTGATACCAGATCCACAAGGGAGAGGTTTAACATTGTAACCATAACATTGCACAGCACGTAATCAGTGTGAGTGTGCTCACAGATGATAGTCAACACTAGTATGCACTAGTAGTTGGTTATCTTTAACGTGTATTATTCCTGCAAATCTAGATGATCTTGCATGGTCAAATGAGAAAACACTCAAACTAACATAAACATAGTATAATAAGACTCTTGGGAAACGCCCACACTTGATCTGGGAAAATATTTCTCTCATCTTTGTTCAATTTAACTTTGAAAACACATTTTAGGGGAGCGTGGATGTAAAAAGTATGGCCACACGTGCAAAGAATGTTAAAAGGCTGATATCTCGTGATACAAGAAAACAACCTTTTGTTTCCTCAAAATGATAATGGAGAACTTGAATAATAGTGTAATGATCTTACACAACATTGTTCTTATCTTTATAAGGAGAAAATAAGCTTTGTTTCCTTGATATCACGAACAATGAATGAACAATGAACATAAGAAGAAACTTTTTGCGATAACGGGTTGATTATTGCGTTATCTTGTGATAACGCTTGTCTTCTTGAGATAACATATAACCTGTGATCTAAAGAAAACCTCAATTAATATTATATGTTATAAGAGGAAACACCTTTTCCCAACGTTATCACTAATAGTACGGCCTTTCCTAAATTATGCAAAAATTGTGCAATGAAATAGCAAACCTGCATAAGATTGTGGAATAAATGTATATTTTTCTCTTGGTTTTGATTAAATCATTCAACCAATGACAAAATAAACACAACACAAGTTCCATAAACACATCAAAACTCAAAAAACAATGTTAAGTGATATATTTTTCTGTATATGTGTGCGTTTGTGTTAAGTGGCTTGATTGCTATAATGGTAGGTTGCCATGTATTGTGTCGCCTGCCCTGTGTTTTTTTTCTCCACGAGTTGAGCGTGGGTGCACGGGAGGGTTGTGGTTGTGACCATGTCTGTCTGAGAACAACACACTTGTTAAAATGGGACTAGGAAAGAAATTGGTTTTATTCTTATGTTTGCACCCGCAAGGACAAAACGCACCCACATGCATTTCTTGCATTTCATCAAAATCTGCATGCGCTGCCATCCATCTCCAGTGCCCCGACTGACACCAAAACTCAAACTGTTAATAGACAACACAGACGAGTGGGGAAAAGAAAACACACACCAAAGCAGCGCCAAATGAGGAGGCGGCACATTATGCTGTCAGAAATAACCACCAACACACCAAAATAACCCCAAATTCCATGATGTTCTAATTAGTGCTGCCTTGTGTGATTTTTACTATTCAAGGACACAAATTTAGAACTTGTATTTTGAGAAAACTTGCAAAAACAGATGGGTTCATAAATGTCAAACTCATAAGCATGCAGCTTGTCATGGAATGTACCACGGTGAATCACAACGGGTCAAACCAACACTTGCCTCCCGTGCTAAAAAGAGCTTTGAGGCAGAGCACTGAAGTGTTTGGACGGTAAAAAGTAGCGGGGAAATCAAAGGTTTGTTTAGAACTGAAGGGTCACACACTTGATGCGTCACTAAGGAGGAAAAAAAGACCCCAAAATTATTGTTAACAGAGAGACAAGCTTAGGCAAGATGGAGTGGTCAAACATAACAAAAACAAAAAACAAACCAAACAGTTGGGAAATCTGGTACATTTCACTGCCCGCATGTGACAGAAGGAATCCCTGCTGATTGATATGAAAGACAACCTACTCAAGTTGGTTCTGTTCTACAGAAGCCATTCGTAAGCCTTTATAAGAGTAAAACTATGAGTGAAAAAATAGGGCAAACATAATTTCTACCCTGTGTACTTTGTGTAAGGTATACATATTAAAATCTATATATCTGACTCCTTAAGTTACTATGATCTGAGCATTACCATAAGGCAGGTCCAGTGAGTCAGTGCAGGTCCACTGTCCAAGTCAAAACTCATACCATAACAACACACATACAGGGAACTTTGTTGCAAGTCATCCCCCTCTCTCTTCCATGTTCCCTGTCGCCATTGTACACTCCCTATCTAATGAAGGCAAACCGCCAAGAAAAGAAAACTGGCTGGCATCTGGAGAAAAAAAAATATATAATGAGGCTGCCATGTGTCTGTTGTGAGTATACTGTACGTGACAGTATTTGAAGGAGTGGCAAGAAAGGAGCCAGAAAAAAGCACTCGATTTTTCCCTGCTCTTAAGTAGGTTGATTCAGGTGAGGAGAGTGAAACCGACCTTTTCATGATCTGGATCTCCAGACACCATCTCTCTTTGTTTCTCTCACTCAGCTCCTGACGGCACTGCTTTATGGCGACCTGCTCCTCTGTGTCCTGAAAGCAAGCACAAGGCTCATTTAGAAATCGGCCTTATATTTGGGAATTAATATGACAGCTCTGGTGTGTTTCCATTTGGGGATGCAACTCATGATTATTTTGATAGTCTATTAATCAGCTGATTCATTTCTAAAATAATAGTTTTTGGCCCAAAAAACATCACAAAACTGGAAAAATGTCCGTCACAATACATTTTTTTTTATTTTTATTTAATTTTCTCAAATACATTTAAATAACTCATAGTAAACTTAAAATAGTCTAAAAACTATTTCACTAATAAATGAATCGACTGATCTTTGCATCTCTATAAAACAGCAACACATCAGTAACATTTCATTTGTGAGACATTTGTTCAAAATTAGAACATTTCTAATGGCGCTTTTCCACCGCACATGTAGCTCGACTCGACTCAACTCGACTCGACTCAACTTGGTTTGGTAGCAGCACGGGTCGTTTTCCACCGCAAATAGTACCTGCTGAACGTGGGCGGGGTCGTCGTAAGGGGCTGAAAGCCTACTCGGAGCAAAGTAGCAAAGCAGAAATTACGAGCAGTTGTTGCACTATTAACTGAACCAACCGCCAAAAACACGGATGAAAAATTTTTAAGAAATACCCCCCTTGTATCTGTTTGCTAAAAGAAGTAGAAGAATATTGCTACGGGCCATTAGAAGGGATGGTTGTTGTCCCGATGTGTGACTCTGCCACACAGTCAGCTGTAGGGATGCGTCACGTACATCCCTATGCACGTAAACACGGGCATGATAAAGTTGACTGTTTAGTGCTTGTTTCAGGATACGTGTTTTCAAATGCAAGCCGTGTCTCAGCCTGAATATTTTATTGAGGTAATCAGTTCAGTCCGAGGCTTGTAATGTAATCGCTAGCTATCATGTCTGTCCCAGCTGGCTACTATTTAGCCTAGCTGCTAGCTGCCCTACATGTCTCCTCTCGTATGTATGTAACTTCCCCAACAACCAACACTGGGTGAGCTTAGCGAATATATGGAAAATAAATTCGGATCTGTGATGCAAATCAAATGAAAGAGAGCCAGAGAAGGCTAGCCTGGCTCCGCCCGCCCGCCTACTTCCGGCCAAATTGTATTTTCCCTTCAGTAGTCAGTCTGGTGTACAGCCCATTTCCCAGTTTTGCTGGAGATTCGACAGCCGGTCCAATCAGCGAACAGAGCGAGTGGCTGAGAACGATGACGTCGAAGTCGCGCTCCAGTTTCAGTTGCCAGAAGCCGGCTCATGACACACGTGACGACGTTATGCGATTGGTTGGCTAATCCAGAGTGGCACTGGGCAGATCCAATAGTTTTAAACTTTAACAGACACCCGCCTCCATGAGTGAACGTTTGCCAATTACAGCACTGCCAGACCTTCTGTACAAATGAAATGAAGTACGATGGTCTGGTAACACCAGGCTAAGAGAAGGCTGCACGCGGCGTAAATACACTCAAAAGTCCCGGAGAGTTGGGGAGAATAAACAACAGAATGAAGCCGGTAGTCTGTGGCCACTGATTGGCCAGACAATAGTCTCTGGCCAATCAGTGGCCGGCCGTCTGCCGACGTCACCTTTTAGCATCGGCTCAGCTCGCTTGGACCCTAGAGCGAGGCGATACCAAAAAAGCAGCCGCTACGTGGTACCAGGTACCATGAAATTGCGGTGGAAAAGCCAAAAATGCGAGTCGAGTCGAGTCGAGTCGAGCTGATACCATGCGGTGGAAAAGCGCCATAATACATGTTATAGGTGCTCTATTACGTTTTTGATGTAAAATACGTACTTCAGCATGACCAAGTTAGTCTTAGAAACTTGATTTTATTGCTTTTCTATGCTAAGGTATACAAAGGTTTTTCTGCTGATAACAAACAAAGACAGACAGATAATGAAAGGGAATGAATGTAGTAAAAACCAAATACACAAACACACAACATGGTTGTTGAACCAAAAATATACTGATCGAGAAACCACAGAAAAGATGAACAACACAAGTACATGTCACTACCTGTCTCTCATGGCATCATCAGGGAAATGGCACCCACCCTGCTTCCCATAACTTCCTATATGACCTAATAATAGCCCACAGTATTGTCAATAATACAGGAATACAGGAAACTTCTTCCAGAGGAAGTGTAGTCATCGCAGCAGCAGCAGTGCCCTCTTCAGTGAAGTGATTTTCCCATCAGTCCTATTGGCCCTTTAAACCCAGTCTACAGCGGATGCACCAATGATCACTGATTAAACTGTTGAACAATGCGTCATTGACTCTAGAACCCTTCCTTGATAGCTCCACAAAGGATTAGAATTTAATGAAATTACAGCCTTAAGTTTGTTAATATGTATTCTTGAAAACGCTGAATTTCTCATCTAATACTCGTATGATTAACACCTAACTATACTGATGGACAATATGATGATATCACAAATGACTGGAAAGATGCAGTGCCCCTTGAGGCAACTAAATATAAATCAGGAAATAACTAAAGGACTGTACGTTAGAGAGCTAGACAGCTTTTTCAAGTTTCCCATGTGGAGAAAATCAGATGATCTCCATTCATGATAAACAATGTGAGTGTCACTTTTCAAAATTTATGAGCATATCCAAATGTCCTACAACTCCAACATATGTTCAAATAATGTAAACCAACACTAATCTACAGTATATCTAAGATTGCAATGCCAGATTTCAAATAGACAGTTTTTTATTCAGAAATCACATGTTAATAACGAGAAATGTAGACACCACCAAGGAAGCAGTCAATAGAGTGGTCTGGTATCCTCACTTCTAGTGATGACAAGTGTTTGTGTAATGATGTTCTATATTTGAAACCGCAATAGAAACTATTTCCAAGGAATCATTTTCTCAAGTGCTTTACTATAGTTCCTGACTCTCCATCACTGATCATGCTGCCTGGAACTAAGCCTAGTACGTTCGCCTTGAAAGTGAGTGAGTGAGTGAGTGAGTGAGTGAGTAACACAACTGATGAAAGGTCTTAAAAAGAGGAAGCGGAAGGTCCACTAAGCGGGCGTGTTCATATTCCCATAGTATTTACTTGCAAATGATTCTTCTCTGCAAAGCTCTCATCCGGTGACTTACAGTGATATCATTACAATAGACGGCGTGTCCATAGGACTCAGGTGCACAGGACTGCTTCCTGGATCGATGTCATGCTATTTATAGAAATGACTGTAGGGGAAAACCCCATTTTCAAATGCTCTTTTTAGACAAATTGTTTTTCTGATTTGTACATTATAAAAATGTCACATCAGAGAGGGAGAGATGAGAGGAATAGGCCACAATTTAGCTATATTGTTGTTTTTGAGTCAAAACTCAGTCACATATTAACACGCAGATCCACATATTACTAGATTCAGCGTGACTTAAGACTTTCTCAGGATGTCATTATCTCATTCATCAGGATTTAACTTCCATATATCTGCTAAGAATTCATATAGTGAATATGCTCTTATGGCCTGAGAATTTATTCAGCATCAAAATGCATCCATGGGTATACTGCAAACATGAATTGTCAAAAAAGATATGCTTATAAAATGTGGATTAATTTCTTGCTGATAGCTAACTCAATTCCCCTGAAGGTCCACCAAATGGAAAATGTGAGGCAGCTTTGCCTGTTGTCTCCTTATTTTGTCTGTTTTAAGTTTGAGAAAACTGAACTCAATGAGCAAAACACTGAAGCATCCCTTTTGTGAAATTAGATTTTATTCTGCAGTTTAAAGTTCCTGGATTCATTTGCAAATAGGACAAGAAAGTATTTGTATGTATCTCCCGTTACACACATTTTGATGGTAAGTCAGTTACGCTGATGTTTATAGTGATCTTGTTGATGTTTTCTTGGAAACCATCAGCAGGGAAACTTCAGTTAACTTCCAACTAAGTCCTTAAAATGCTCAAACATGACATTTAGCCATTGAAATAGTCAGTCATTTAAACATCCTCTTCCCAGAGAATTTGCAGTCACTTGGTTGACTATCATGTCTCACAGCCTCAAATAAAAAAATAGATAGATAGATAGATAGATAGATAGATAGATAGATAGATAGATAGATAGATAGATAGATAGATAGATACCTTATAAAAACATTAAATACAGTGTGTGTGGATTGGGTACCTTATTTTGCCATCTTGTGACATTCCCAAAGCCTCCGGTGCCCAGTCGCTCCTTCAACTCCCAGGACCCACAGCTCTGCTGCTGCTGCAGGGGGACTCGATTCATGGCTGCCTCAGCTCTTCATACACCTTATACAACAAAACCAACCATACAAACAATGTCTTTGTGTTTTTGAACTGTTGAGTGAACAAAACAAGCAATTAAAAGAAGAAACCTGGGACCTCTGGTAAATTATGAATTTACATTTTTAACGATAGACTCACATCTGATATTCTACACATTATTTGCAGCCTTACTAGTCAGAGGTATGAATAATCGGACATGTGTCTTTTTTGAGATACACTTTATCGAGACAGAAAATCGCCATAGTCAGTTGGATGAAGCTGATGTAACCCTCCATTAGCTATTCAAAACTCTCTAAACTTAACTCGTTACTTTTTAGACCAGTTGCAGTTACACTGACCAAATGCAGGTTACATCTTTTTAAAATTATTAAAATATTTTTTCAATATGGTCTCAGACATTTGGACTCCACTGTAGCCTAGCCTACATCAAATCATCTGTAGGAGTGGGTTAGTAATGTCCAGTTTTAAAAAGCTCTTCCTGCATATATATCTGACTGTTTACAGTGCATTCCACAAGCTGTGAACAGGCCTATTCAATACTGCAGTAGTCTGGTACGGCCAGACCAAACTACAGCATATACTGCAGTATCCCTGTATGCATTATTCAGACACATTCTTATTTTGACTTAATGTAACACTGTGAATATTGATCTCATCCCCCTGCGTATTAGCCTACATCATTATGCATTCAAACCCAAACAAAACAAAACTCTTCCTTCTGCTTCCTGTTTTCTAATATCATTACAATGTGCTACGACGTGCTCTTTTTCGGATGTTGTTTTAATGCAGACAACAGATCAACTAAATCCTACCTTAGACTTCGCAGGTAGCGTTCACACACTTTTACACCTGGATTTTCTACGAATACTTCGTATATCCGAGTAATAAAGCAGGTTAATATTGTAACACTGTAGGCTAGTAGTATTTATTTTGCTACACAACACAACTCGGAAAAAAGTTTTTACTTCCTGATAGTCATATTTCCTGTAAACCTGAAGAGACCCGCCCACATGAAGGCAGAGTCACTAGCCTCGTCTTGCTCAGACCTGCGCAATTATGACGCGCGTCTTGCTGAGCGCACAGCATTTTTGCAGCATTTTTGCTGTGCGCCCAGCAAGACGCGCGTCATAATTGCGCAGGTCTGAGCAAGACGGCTCAAACGCGGCTAAACTCTCACATCTCCAGCTTCATGAGTTTTTTTTAACACAATTTTCATCTACTCCTTATATTTTTGTCCTGCATGTAACAATTTGAAATATGCAGTTATTTGAGGTTTAATATATATTATTCAACTTTTCTTTCATTACTATATAATGTATTTGCATAAGATGAAAATAGTAAGGCCACTGCAATTTCTTGATTCTGATTGGCTGGGAGTCGAAGGCACAAATTTGATGTACTTTTACTTTACTTTTCCTTCCATTTATATATAAATTGTTTTCTACAACCCTGAGAGGATCATGTTTGAACTTTTACTCCACTACATCAAAGCTTTATGATATTTTTAGTGACGGCTTTACAGATTCAGATCAATAATGCAAAATATACCCTAAAAAAAATCTGATGTATCAATAATTAATAAAGATGAGATATTAGTGATCTCATGGCTACCTTGCTGTATAAAGGCCTATAGTTAAAAAAAAATTTAAGCCACCTTTTCCATATGCAGTATTGATTGTATAGGCCTAATATTCACATCCATAGTTATAATTCAGTTGTATAATATAAGTTACTCTGAAATCGGCTAGGCCATTCAGCATCATTTTGGTACTTTCAGTAGGCTATATTTTGATGCTAATACATATACTACGTGTTTCAATGGTGTAATTTTTTTTTTAAATTAACAACTTGTTGAATTATGATTCTTAAAATATACTTTAATAATTTTACTTTCATCTCCCCGTCTGCAAAAAAGTATCTAGGTAGTAAGTAGACCCTTGACATTTAAGGTATTATTTCTGGGAAATATTCAAGGTGCAAATGTGTACAAAACACAAT
The DNA here is from genome assembly GCA_026929865.2 of Hyperoplus lanceolatus. Taxonomy (NCBI): domain Eukaryota; kingdom Metazoa; phylum Chordata; class Actinopteri; order Uranoscopiformes; family Ammodytidae; genus Hyperoplus; species Hyperoplus lanceolatus. Next base: position 26,093,015 of record CM049397.1, read on the forward strand.
GAATGTATTTGCGGATGTTACTGCAGTGGCTATGGCTGCTGCTATTTTGAGAATGGACAAAAGACACTTATAGGCTCAGTTTTACTTCTCGCTAAAGGCTGGATCGACTTACCAAACCATTCAGGACAGCAGAGTCACCCCCTGTTACAACTTGTCTGACTGAAAATATTCCTAAGCATCGCCTTCTTGAATTACACCTCTTGTCTTTAGTTGCGTAAGCTTCTTTTATATCTTTCTTTTTAAATTGATTTCTTCCAGCTGGATCTTTTTTTGAAGCACCACTTAAAAATAATCATACTAATAATACATTGCACACAAAGGTGTTTTTAATGTGTATTCCATATACTGTGTTTCAAATGGTTTGCTTACATAACAATGCAATGTAGAAATTGTATAATAAAGGCCTAGGTTTATATTATAGTTCTCAGGCATAGCAGATCTACTTAAATGTCAATTAAGATTTAAAGATCATCCCACATATTTATTTTTTTATGTTGTGAAGATTAAAGAGGTCCAAACTAAATAGCAGTACATAGTTTAAATACATTTTTTCTTATTTGAAATACTTAAATACATCTTAACTTAGACATCAAACATTCCCACATTTTAAATTCTCTAACTTTCCCAAGTAATTTATGATCCAAGCGAATGTTGTATTTCCAGAGGATTCACTTGATACATTTCCAGAGTATTGCAGTGTTAACCTGTTATTCTTGGATTCAGGTAAAAACAGAAAACTCACTCTGAATAAACTAAGACACTTAATCTTCATCTATTTGCAACACACATCTGACGTTTCTCTGACGTGATATTTGGGCTCGTATAAGACCCACTTTATCTGTTTGGAAATGTTTGTAGGAAAAACCAGAAAAGGGCTTTCCTGTTTACAAAGTGGAATTCCTTCCTCGATATCTTCCACCGAGGAAAGTACACAAGAGTCAACAATAAATGGAACTCATAATGAAAAACTTTGTTGTCTTATTTTGCTTTGTTTAGTCATGTAAACCTATGTGTGGGAATGACTTTAATCTTATCCTAGAATACATATTATTACACAAATGTTCGTTTCCCTCTGCACTACCTTCCTCTTTTTACATTGTTGTATCTGCCAGCATCAAATTTTCATCCCTATTTTTAAGAATAACCAATTTCCAACTTTTTAAATAGCTAACTGGTGTGTGTGTGTGTGTGTGTGTGTGTGTGTGTGTGTGGCTACTGCTAGTATTGATTAGATGTTAAAATGTACAGGATGTGATACAGCCTCTAACTTGATACATAATTATTTTGCCATATCAGGTAGGAAACTGTGTTGTTTTTCTGCTCAGATCCTTGTAGCCTACATTCAATATACAGTGCGTGCCACTTTGTTTATCGATTTGGATAGCCTGAGTCCAAGGAATTGTGAAAACAGTCACCCTCACATTACATAAGACAGCAAACCAAAGTGTTTGAAACTGTGGTTTGTCTATTTTCTATAATTCCTCCCCGGAATTTATAAATGCCTTTATATATGCCATTCATTGCATAAAGTAAGCTAAATAATGAGGAGTCAAATCAATGATAATTGAATAATTTTGAACCACTCAACGCAAGAGAGGTAGCATGAAGTAATGAACAATTGCATATAGGGGAAGGTGGGGTGATTTGTGCAACTTTTTACTCAAAGTGATTTTAAAGTGAGGCCTTGACAGTTATGTCTCCAACTCAAATATGTACATATATTTCAGGATGTTGTGCATCCCTGGCAATAAAAACTTTGGATCTGGAATAAACTGTTTAAGAAATATAGCTTTCGGAAAAAAAGTTGTCTTGTCGCACAAATCACCCCACTACGTGGGGTGATTTGTGCGTCATTGTGTCACAATGACAAAGTCACCATCATCATCTTTCTGGCCATCTGAACTCTCATCAGTGGTGTCGTTAAGTGGAATTGAGATGTCACTCTCTCCTGAGCTACTGTAGACTATCACTTTCTTTTGGTGACCAGCGTATACAGCCATGCCACTGGCACAACTCTCAGAAATGTACTTTGCACTAGTTGCTCCGTGCTTGTGGAACCAACTGCCACCTGACAAATGTGATTCCCCCTACATTTCTGCCTTTAAATCAAGGCTCAAAACCCATATGTACACCCTGGTGTTTCCTCCCCATTAACCTCTGCACTACTTACTTACCTCTGCACTACTATCTGTGTTTATGTGGATGTATGGGCTTTACGTCTTTTATTTTGGTTATTGTTATTTTACCTTCATTGTTTACCTACTGAATGCACTATGTACAGCACTTTGGACAGTGCAAACTGTCATAAATGTGCTTTTATAAATACATTTTACTTACTTACTTACTTATAACTCACCCAGGCCCTTGCGCACAAATCACCCCATCCCCAGAATTTTGGATAATAGGCATGATGCAGCAATTTAGGGTTGACATTGTGCTAACTATATAGACTCAAAGTGTAGCATACCAAAGCACTAAAACATGTGTCAAATGTTTTCAAACGTGTCTATAATTGTTCAGACACAATAATCAAAAAACCTTGATCATGGAAATTTTACTTTGAAAGGCAAAACACAGTTTTTTGAGCTTAAATGTGCTTATATCTTATTCCTTGTGTCTCCCTTCTTTACAGGATGAGTCAAATGGATGGCTCTTCTTAAATATGTGGTCACATTTCCAATTTCTTCCACGGTTTTCTAGAAACAAGGGGTTTTGCAACTTCCAAAATGCACAAATCACCCCACCTTCCCCTAATGAATATAATATTTTGTGGTATGGGAAAAGAGCACAACTTGGATGAGACAGATAATACAGCTATGTCAAGATTCCTTGGTGTGTTGGAGGAACCTGACGTAATACATAACTTTCTGCTTGTGCTATCTGTAATAGATCACCTTTTAAAGAAAACATTTCAATCCCTAAGTGTGCTTGAGTTTGTGTGTGTGTGTGTGTGTGTGTGTGTGTGTGTGTGTGTGTGTGTGTGTGTGTTTATGTGTGATTTTCCTCATCAAGAAGTGGGAGTGTGCCCTAATCTAACATAGATGGAAACAAAGAAGACAGACGCCAAACTAACTATACACCCGCCCAATACATCCTCCACTACCATGTTATGCGGGATTAACACACAGTAAAAACAATGAACACAAATTAACCAACGCTAATAAAATCACTGTTAGTGTTAAGAAAAGATAGAACTATCTTAAGGGCTAAGTGGCTGTGATTTCCTGAGGAAGGGATGGGTTGAATAAAGAGGATAGTGGTTGCGACAAATGTCTCCTGGTGCCAGCTGGTTAACCGCACAGATACACTGTCACCCACAGCCTGCCGTAGACTGCCAGAGGTCACTGGAGGCGTGACAAATCAACAAAAGACCTGTGCCAGTGTTTATGTAATTCACCGCTCTCCAGAGTCAGTTTAAATGCTCCAGTTCGTTAGAAAAAATGTTTAGAACTAGAAAAAGTGGACCAGAGTAGATAATCTCAAAATGTCAACACGATAGAAACAAAGACACTTGGGTTCCATTCACTGCATGTTTAGTGAGTAGGCTACATATTGTGCAATAAACTGTGTACAGTATACTTTTGTTTTTTATTTTTTGTATAGGCTATAGCAGATGATCATTATGCAGTATTTTAGTTGTATAGGGTTATTTATTATCCATTGTATGCATCTGGTTAAACTGTGAGGGATCAATTTAGCCTTCTTATCTTTTGTCATCTTATCACAAAACATGTAGCCTATCAGAATGCTTCACACAAATCCTTGTCCTATCGTACACTAAGAAGAACAATTCTCCTGTCGAATAGTTTATTTGAATAAACACGTTTAATAATAACAGAATATTCATATTGTCTCACAAGTGTTAGTTGGTGAGTTATTTATCCTTTTGTAGAAAAAAAAATGTCTTGAGTTCAAAGTACCTAGGCTATAATAAAACAAGAATTTCAAATTAATCCTTGCAAAATTATTTGTATCACTATTGTTATCATGAAACATTTTTCGAGGGAAGTTTGTGATTTTCCCTGTTCAATTCCTGAATCACTTGGGACCGTCCCGTCAGTATCGGCCCCGCCCAGCAGGCTACATCATCATCGCCATCCGGGCAAGCAGCCACGCTTCCCCGCTGAGGTCACAACAGCCCTCCCCCCTCACACACACACACACACACACACACACACACACACACACACACACACACACACACACACACACACACACACACACACACACACACACACACACACACACACCGGCTGGCTCTACCGGAGCGCTCCGATAAAAACTGTGAGCGAAGGAGCAACGAGCACAGTCAAGAGCGACAAAACCCCGAGGAGACTGACTCCGCTCCTGCAGGGACCCTGAGAAGTTAACCATTCAGAAGAGTTAGAATTTGGTAAGAGCTTGTATTTTCGTATTTGTTTTACACAGATGCTCTGGCGCTAAAGATGTATGCATAAGGTTGTTTTCTGCTATTTTAACACCTAAATCTTCTTGTGTCCATTTTCAATCGTACCATCATTAACTGAACTTGTTTAGTTGTTGTGCTTAGTCTTGATGTCTTAAACATTTTGCATGATGTATGATTGGAACAAAAAGTAATCTATAGAATACTATATATGATTGGATAATATTATGGATACACAATCCTCTTCTTATTTAATGCTTATTATGAAAAATTATCTAATTCTCATGTGAATTGAAGTGAGTAATATGATAAGGAATTAGTGCTACCACACCAAACTGCACGCCTGTGTAATTAACTAGTGATGCAACTTGTATGCATAATGTTTGTTGCACATCTGGTTTTTACGTACAAATGTGTGGGTAGATGAAACTACCTTGTGCTTGCTCATACATTTGGCATCTCAACACTTCTCTCACTTCTGTCTTTGTCAGCTCTTCACTAAACTCTCCATGTCCACATCCACCTGTTTAATCTGATATGACTATACAAAGTCCCTTACAGAGTCACATACTCAAGTGAAATCATTCATTTGTGTCATCAAGGTCACAACATTTTATTTTGGTTGAAAATCAAAAATCACAATGTTATGAGATAGTAAGTGGATAAACTGTGGTGTGCTGTGCTGCTGGACTCAGTGTGTCCTATCCAGGAACATCCCTGTTTTTACACACAGAGAAAGCACAGTCTGTACCACTCAGTACCAAAACCCGCACAGGATCACTGACATGCATGATGCATCTCTTATCTTGCGATGAGCTGGGTCTGCATCTGCGCTATTCTCCTGAACCCTCCATCACTCATTATGGTACTCTGTGACGTTGCATGTTTAGAGAAAGGAGAGTTATCCGTTATTATCTGCATTCCCGGCAGTGTGGTCAGCTAAAAGTTTGTGGTTGTGACTCATGGGTTTGGCGGGTCTGGTCTTTAAGTCTGTAAGATGGGAGTATATCGGTCAGACAGTGGACGGTGTTGGATCGGAGTGTGGGAATAATGGTCAGTGAGTGAGATACAGTATCAGCACTGAGCTGCAGCTTTCACTTGAATCTGGACAAAAACCCTCTGTCGCAACATCTAAGCACCTCCTATCGTTATCAATGGCTTTGATACTGGCTAATAAATCCCATCAATGCCTCCATCTGTGTCTCTCTCTCCTTCTGTCTCTGTGCAGTCCTGGAAGTTGGGATGACTCAGGACTACTCACTGTCTTTCTGCCGAGCTTTGGCATTTCTTTCTTGCTTTCTTTCTCTTCTCTTTTCTCCCCTCTTTCTGCTCTGTCCATCCTTTCATCTCCATCCACATAGCTAGCTGTCTCAGCTTACACTCATCTGTAATGTCAACACCTGCTTATTCTTTCTTTCTCCTGAGTCCCTGTGTCTTTTTGATAAGGTTTCATATTGTGCACGGTGAGAGGCTGTAAAGCAACAATGCCGCCCTCTGTTCTACAGAGGCGGATCACAGCCGGTTTATTGAGGCCTGAATAAAAACCTCATAGTAAGGAATGCATGATTCCTTCTAAGTAGCTTTCTGATACGATATTCCAGGCCATTACGCATCATCGACAAACATGCCACACGCACAAACCTCTCAACTGAAGATAAAGCACCTAAACTGAAACAAAAGTTAAACTGAATGCAGGCTTAAGGATCCCAGCAGGTCTAACAAGTTCAAACACACTTTAGGACATTAGGATTAACAGGAAACTGATGCAGCCAGTGCCAACCTGCTGTGACAAGAGAATGGAAATAGGGTTTACAATCCAGTTTAATTCACTATCCGTCAGTGCCAAAGAAAATTAGACTGTAAAAGTGCTACAATCTTTACTGTAAAAGGTGTTTCCTCTGCCAGTTACTCCTCAGGGTGCCAGCGTGGGATAGCCCACCCACTCTTTACTCTATAAAGTATCAATTCTGGCATTTGCATAGAAGAGACACAGGAAACGTTACCTCGGAGATGCTTTAAAGTGCACGGGAAACCATAGTTTTGAACTTCACAGGCAAATGCAACTATGTTTCCTGCACGCCGTCCAACCACACTCACCGCGAAAGACTTTGACTTTTCAGGCCTTGTTACAGAGACAAGAATGTCTCACCTCAGACGTTTACAACCTCAGTGCAGCATCATCATTACACACATCCTCGCTAATGGTCAGGTGAACTCAGCGCTTAGATGTCAACCATCAAGGTCAGCACCTCAGACCAAGTTCCTTTAAATGTATTGAAATTGCTGCCTGACAGGAGTTAAATACAGTGGCGGACAGCATTTACTCTTAGATTTTTGATTAAAACTCTACGTGTTGTGTATTTTTATGTGTCTTAACATGTCTTGTAATAAACAACAACAACTGAAATGCTTTCGGGGCCAATAATTCTGCAGGGAAAACCTAAATTCACGTCAAATATTTCTTAATTTCCCAATACTACTACTTATCCCCAAAAATAAGAATGTACTACACATCTATTTCCAAAGCTAATAAGATTTGTTGGGTCATCGTCAGACATGCAAAACCCTGAACCACAGTTGTATTTACATGTCTATGTTGTGGGTTTATGTCTGTTCATGCATTAAATGTTGTCTGACAGACCACAAGAACAGCTTCTCAAAGGAGTAGAGTTGATGGCGCCCACACAGGGCCTCTTCATAGATACCACAGACTTCAGAAAGGGCGGGATACACATATGTTCATGTCTGATGTGTGCATGTTGGCGGGGGTGTTTGTGGTGATATGTATGCACGTTTCCGAAATGCATGGGGCCTGTACTGGCAGGAGTGTAGCAGGAAACACATGTTTTTAGCTGACAGGGCTGGGGCAAGTGAACACAGCTGCACAAAGGAAAACAAAAAGGAAATTGGTTCGCCTAGCCAGTGAGGCTCAGTTGGGGGGTAAAAGCGCAGGTCAACAGGTTTTTTCTATTTGTTTGAGGCAAGGATAGCTTTCAAGGGACCGGTCCTTCTAATGGTGAGTGTGTGAATGCATGTGTTTTAAAAGTAAAATCCCGAGAGGGAGTTTTTGTTCCAGCGAACAATGAGCAGAATGAACAGTAAATCTTTGTGTGTTGGGGGGGTTGATTAGCTCCACGTCCATGAGCTCTTTGTGCATTTGTGTGTGTGTGTGTGTGTGTGTGAGGAGGTAGGCTGTGTGTTTGCAGTTGCCAGCGTAGCGGTTTTAACTCACAGATATATCAAAACACAGCTCTGTTTTCTATTAGGTCAGTCGACCACAGAAAGTGAGTCAGTGGAGAACCAGCCTGCAGAGAGTTTATAAAAACGCAAAGGCATGTAGGCTAAGCGCATGATTATCACTGTATGTCTGGGTCTTTGCTTGAATGTGTCTGACAATGTTTCCTACTTGGATATTCTTCATATTGAGGTCATTTTTTAAAACACTTTTCAGCCCTCATTGTGTGCATCTTTCTTTTTTCTTCTCTTTCCCATTTTCCCCTCCGCTCCTCTTCCACTCACCCCCTTCTTCTTTGTGACTCATGTTTACTCACACTTGACTGAGGAGCAGCTCTCCTCTGTAGTCTATACCTCTCTTCTGCATAATGTAACTTCCTCACAAAGGAAAAGAGGAACAAGTCTGATAATATAGTTATTTTTAAGGAAAATATAGATTTGGTTTTCTTGCTCCAGGCTTTCCCTTCCGTTTCCTTCTCCTTCCTCTTAAAGCCCTGAGTCACTTCATCCTCTTGCAGCTGCTGTTTTGCTCCGTTAGACAAGGAATGCCATCAGTATTGTGCAGAGTCTCTACTGTGCATGCTGCCTTTCGTCGCTGCAGGCTTGTCCAGATTGTGTTGTTTGATATGGTGGTCAGCTTTTCATTTTTAACTCTATTTTTACCCCCTAAAGTGTTTCCTGTTTATTTCCAGCAGGGAAGTTCAAGATGAATTAAGATGAAAGGGAAATGCATTTTTAAGCAGGCCAACCAAGACATAGGCCTTTATAGCACAAACTTGTTTAACTCATTCTCCTATCAGACTGTCCTGGACAGGCTGTTAGGACTTCCTGTGTGAGTCAAGACATCAACACAACTTCAAGTAACTAGAAATGACCTCCGGTTTCCCACAAGCTCCCCACCTTACCCACCCTTTCCCCTCCAGAGGTCTCCCTTAGCAGCAGGAGGAAGGAAGCTGAACAGAGAGAGTTCAGTCGACCAGTGTCGGGGGTTATCCTGCATTTGTTGGCTCATTGTTACTGACAGATTGATGACGAAAGATTTACACGGATAGACTCACAACTACATCTCCCTCAACTTACTAAGGGAGTTTTTTTTTTGTCGGTGCACTTTTGCCAATGTTTTCATTTTGAGTTGTGTATTTGATGTCAGTATTTATTGTTAATATGAATGTGTTCAGAGACATACAAAGAACAGATTCTTGAGTGCCATGCTGTCATTTCTCCAGAATACAGTTTTTGGAACTGTTACAAGAAAAACAGTTTTAAAAATGATTTTCAGTGAAAAAAAAAAAAAAATCTTGCAAATCCGATGGAGTTTGTAGTTCATCTCATGTTTGAGTTCATGTCTTTGTCTTTGCTTTTTCTCTACACACTACGTCTCCGGGTATCAGTGCTAACACATGTCTATCCAAACTGAATAAGCTTGTTAAGTCAATTGTTTGTAATCAGTCACTTGTGACTAATACATATTTTTATTCTATTTCCAGCAAATTAAAGATCACTGGAGTAGCCATGACCAGAACAATTGGCCTGTTAATGTTCCTTTCTGCTGTCTGCTGCGGCCTAGCGGACAATGTAAGTACTGCGCCCTCATCATGACTGGACCATTAACTGAAAGTCCTGTTTACTTAACAAGGGATTATGTCAATACATTTCAATTATTGTGATGAATAACCCATCCATGCCAATATTTGGTCTTTTTAGCATTTTCTTGCATCGCAATGCATGGTTTGAGATTGCCTAATTCCCTCTGCCCCTCAAAAGCTTGCAAAGAACATTACATAATCTTTTCCTAGAGTACATCTTAATTCACTGTTTGATTTCTGAAACAATATACAGTAGCTCATAAACGTAGTGCAGCCAACTCTCAAATCTTGGGTTTTTGGAACACTGCAAGTGATGATTTCGACTAAAATTAAAGGCAGTTAAATGTGAATTGGGGTGAATTAGTTCCTCTATGTAAAGCCTCAAGTGCCTGCAAGTTTATTTTCACAGTATCCCAAATGCCTGGGTTTGGAAAAAATGCCATGTGCCCAGTTCCCATGCCATGCCACTCTGTGTTTAACGCATCCCTTCTATTGCAGGTGGAGCTGCGCCGCACTAAGAGAGGGACTCGTTTTTACAGAGGTAGGCCTGACAGGCAGCCAGCTAGACGGACGCTTTTGATAATTCATGTCCAGAAGTCACCTTCACCTTCCTTTGACACATCCTGTGAGCCCCATCACTCTTCTGTTTGTCTTCCTTAATCACACCACCATCACAACTATCACCATCAGATTCTTTCAATTCATGTGTTTGTCTTCCTCTCTCTTTGTCTGCCCTTTATCCTGTCAACCTCCTTTTACACGTAGTGAATACATTTTTGTGTGTGCCTTGGCTGTATACTCATTGTTTATGTTTGTGTGTGTGTGTGTGTGTGTGTGTGTTTTCTCTCAGCGTATTGTTTGGATAGTGAGACGTCAGCAGTTCGTAGTTTTGGGGACAGTTGGCTGCGATGGAGGGGACAGCGTGTGGAGTATTGCCGTTGTGCATTAAGAGGACAAGAGCGTTGTCATGTTGTGCCCGTCCTCAGTGAGTGTGACATAGACGCATACACACAAACAAACACATATGCATGTGCATCGGCTGACTTGCTTCTCCTACTTTCTTATCTCTTTCTGGTCATACTCTTTTGTTTGCAGTAAGCAAAATATACCTTCTGCAAAATATAACCTTCTGTTTGTTCATTTGTCTGTCTGTCTTGCTTGCCTGCCCTTACTGACCTCTGTCTGCACTTTACCTCTAACTTGCTGTCACACAACCTCAGATGATTATTTTGGGTTGGCTTGCTTCGATCATGTGGCCAAATCCCTGTTATTTCAGTGCATCCAAACGAAGAGCTTGTCGGGGCTTTGTGTTTCTCACTGGGCCCGGTTTAGGCTGAGATTGTTTGAAATACTCCTGCCACGCAAGCCCTTGTACGCACTTTCAACCCCATTGACGAATTCTGTGAGGCATGACTGCCACTCCCTTAGACAAATTGCAACCACATTTTCAGTCTGCCAAACTGCACCGTCTGTGAGCTCACCATACCGCAGGGGGGAGCGAGTGGGGTGCTGTTATCCTGAACGCTAGCCTTTAGGAAATGTTGAAATAATAAATGAAAAACCTGACTGGTGATGGCATCAAAGTCGTTCTGCTCTAGAAAGAAACCTGGAGCATGACAGATATTATAAAAGAGAAGTTATGGAGATGTTGAAGAGGTCCATGCACACACAGAACCTTGCATAACACTCAGTGTTACCGCTTTACATGTGACACACATGGCCAAACCCACCCACTTAATTGTCCATATATGCAAGTAGTCGTACCCAATCAATCGAGTTCTGATTATTCAAATTGTTGTGCTGAGGAATTGGATGACATATAACTGACTAACTCTGCTCTCTATCTGCCCCTTCCAGACTGCTACGTGTCTCAGTGCTATAACGGAGGAACCTGTAAGGAGGCCGTGTACACCTCAGACTACATTTGCCAGTGTCCGCCAGGCTTCAGTGGGACTCGGTGTGAGATCAGTAAGTCCACAACTAACTCTTCAATCCACGGCACAATTATTTACTATTAACCTATGAATTCATTATCAACTGATTAAGTAATGAATGATTAAACTATGTGTCTATAACGTGTCAGAAAATAGGGTCCAACGTGACAATCCAAAGACAACTTTAACTGTAAGAGCTAAAGTTATTGGTCAATCGATGAACTATGCGTATATAGATTAATAGATAGACAGAATTGAATAATAATGTAAGTTATAGTTTAATGTCTTTTTAGTCTTCTTGTGCTGCAACAAGTACCATTGTACACCCTGGCTATTCCAAAATGTAATTTGCACATTTTTGTTTGACCTTTTTCATTCAATAATAAACCGAGTCATGTCCAGAACAGCTGGCCAGTGACACAACACTGATTAAAACGTTCTACAAACTTGTTAATGACTCCAGATAAAGTTACAGTCTGACCGTGTGACTCAAGCAGTAGGTGTCATGGGTCTGTGGTCTGGAGAGAGGAAGAAAGGATAAAAAACTATGGAAAGACATTCTGGGATATTTATTTTTTTCAGGTTCAGGGACACTCCACCCTCTGAGTGGGACAATAATTCAAACCCCAGAGTTCTCCGCCAAGCCATTTCAGCGAATGAGCGTAATGAGTTACAATGTCCAGACTCTATAAATCTGATAGTCGTTACGATTATCAAAGTTTATATGTGGTCAGTGTTTAAAACCACTAACTGGAAAAATCCAATATAGCTGTCATTAGAACACAAGTCTTGAGTTGAATGTCTTATAAGAAATACATTTTTTTTTAATAATTTTCCAAATATTTTTCCAGATCCAATAAAAAATGCTTTATTGGGTGAGAATGAATGGCTGAGGTCAGTTATTAGAGTGATATCAGTCTCGTATATAGAGGAATGACACTTTATGCAGTTTAACACTGTGCCTTTCTCCAACAGACACCAATGAGAAGTGTGTTGTGGGGCAGGGCGAAGGATACCGCGGCACATGGAGTATAAGCCTGTCACGATCCGAGTGCATCAACTGGAACTCAACATCTCTAAGAGGAAGGAGGTTCACAGCCAGAAAATCCGACGCCAACAGTCTTGGACTGGGCAACCACAACTTCTGCAGGTATGTTAGCGATGCAATCTGTTTAATGTCTGTAGGAATTTATGTCACAGAGAAAAAAGTGCAAAAATGAAGAATTGAAAGATGTAGCAATCTGTTTAATTTGGCGAAACCTTGTTGGGAAGATTCAAAACAGTTTGGTTCGGGACATGTTTTGTCATCTTTTTTGTGATAAATCAACATGTTTACTTATTGACATTGCCTCAACCTCAGGAACCCTGACAAAGACGACAGTCCTTGGTGTTACATCTACAAAGGCACTCAGATCATCTGGGAGTTATGCTCCGTGCCCACATGTCCAGAAGGTACGGCCTCACAAAAAGCGAATAAGATAAATGAAACACCAGTAATGAAACCGTGAATCACCTCAACACTTTCTGTCTTTGTGTATTTTGGAGCAGATAGGTACAGAGAATGTGTGCTGGGTTCCGGTGAGACGTACAGAGGCACGGTGTCTGTCTCTAAGAGCGGCTCTCGCTGTCTCCCGTGGGACTCCAATGTTGTCAAACACAAACTCAACACGGCTTGGAGGTCTGATGCTCTAGTGCATGGGCTGGGCAGCCACAGCTTCTGCAGGTAGAGATGATAACACATCACACACAATATAAGAAATATAACACACATGAATGTAAGCAGAAATAGAAGAATAACTCTAAAATGCATTTCTTTCTTCCTTTATCCAATAGAAATCCAGACGGCGATGATGGTCCATGGTGTCACGTCTATTCCAACAGGCGGCTGACCTGGGATCTGTGTGACATACCCAAATGCTGTGAGTTTCCTTATTCTCGTGATTTAATTTTGCTGCATTGTTAGATGTAGAATTCCGATGCTACCAGTTCACTTATTTCAGGAACCAAAATTCTTCTCTGCACCTCTTTTTTAGCGAGACGTCCATCCTTCATCCCCACTCTCGGCCCACGTGGGCCCACCACTAACAACAACAACAACAACAGAGGTAGATCACCTTCTGGTCCAGTGCAGATCACCAAGACTCCGTTTCCTGATGCGTTTGGTGTTTATTCATTTTACTGTAATTTACTCTCTGTAGCAACTTGTGGCCAGCGTCAAGACAACACCCTGAATCGCCCGGCGTACCGCATGTTTGGCGGCCGACAGAGCGACATCACGGAGCAGCCGTGGCAGGCGGTCATTAATGTTTACCAGGCCCGTCACAAGAAACACTTTCACAGATGTGGAGGGGTCCTCATCGACTCCTGTTGGATCCTGTCTGCTGCACACTGCTTCGAGGCCAGGTAGGAATGACTTACATCCATCAAACATGCACAATCAACATGAATAACTTGTTGATATAAAACATATAAACATGTTCCCTGTCTCCTACAGTGACAATGCTGAAAAGTTGGAAGTGATTTTGGGGAGAACGTTTCGGAAACAGAACTCCAGCAGCGAGCAGATTTTCCAGGTTGAGAAGTACTGGATCCATGAGAAATTCGACAATGAAACATTTGACAACGACATCGGTGAGTGAATATTTTGAGACAAATCATACTATTTTTCTCTTTAAACTTAGATTTCAGTTTTTACATACAATATTTATTATAAAACAGCAGAGTTTAAGCCTTCTTAACAGCGAGTGATGAAAATGAAATTAGCCATGTTTTCCCCCAGCGGTGATGATATGGAACCCTAAGTGGGCGGCAAAAGCTTGTGCAAACTTTAAATCATCCCACATTTTCCCATTGCATTACCCTGACTTTCCTACGATCCCTTTGCCCTTGCAGCTCTTTTGAAGCTCAAAACGGACATTGGCATCTGTGCTGTAAACTCCCCGGAGGTTCTTCCTGCGTGTCTGCCTGAACGTGGGCTGGTGCTGCCCGACTGGACTGAGTGTGAGATCTCAGGCTATGGAAAAGACTCAGAATGTAAGCAAACATCGTGGCACTCTCTAATTATAGCATAGACTGCTTGCTGCTGCTGTGGCAAATTTATCTCACATTTGAGTTGGTGGCACTTTTGTGACTGACCAGCAGAGGGCAGTGGAGGATTTACACAAACTTTTAATTGATTTATTTTTGGATAGCAGATATTAAAGGTACACTACGCAGTTTCAGGTGAGGGGATTATTTTACATTGGCAGAGCCTGCATTTAGTTGATGAAACTTTTGGAATTTTTAATATATTAATAATTCTAAAATCATAAATCAAACAACAAAATGATGTTGAGGCACCTGGAACAAACTGTGGGTCCTGCTGCTGTAAACAACAATAGTGAAACAGTAACCTTTCAGGAAGCTTTCTAACTTCAAACAGTGTTCCAGGGATATTTTTTTTCTTATCCAGTAATGATAATATACCTTAAAAAATGTTCACTTCTCTGACACACCCAAAGTTTTCTAGCGCATCTTTACCATTCTGATTTGAAACATTTAATCCACAGTTTCTGCAGAGTACTCTGAGCGTGTTAAGAGAGGTTATGTCCGCCTGTGGCCTAGAGAGCGCTGCGTCCCAGATGTGCTGTCTGGGCGCACGGTTACCTCCAACATGCTGTGTGCAGGTGACACTCGAGGCCTGGACGATGCCTGCAAGGTGAGAACACCTCATTTTTACACTTTAATATCTTAATAAACGGATGCTGATAACATGACTGAAGCTTATTTTCTCTCTCTCGCCAATTTTCTTCTTCTCTTTAGGGAGACTCCGGCGGACCGCTCGTCTGTCGAAACAATGAGAAGATGACTCTGATGGGGGTGATCAGCTGGGGCGATGGGTGCGGGCAGAAGGATAAGCCTGGGGTTTACACTCGCGTCACCCATTTCATCGACTGGATCAACGGCAAAATTAAGGCAAACCGTTTATAAAAAGGTAGAAGATGAGGAAAAAGATGTACCCATAAACACAATGGGTAAAACAACAAACACAGACATGTTTATCGTTGAGAAGATAGACACGGAGAGATCCACAGGACTCTTGAGTCTGTTCAGAGTTTATCATTTGTTTCCTCAGCAATGCGTCCACCAAACTGGAGGAAAGAGGAAATGTCAGTATATTCCCCTGCTCCTTTGTGCTGGTTTATACAAAGCAGTCAGAAGTTGTAGACATTCAGGTTAACAAAATTAAACTTCAGTCAACATAGGCATTTACAGTACTTTTTGCACGGTACAGTAAGTCACATAGGAATGTAGGCATTTTTTTTTCTGTACAAAGATTGTGTTTAAGACTAAGTCATGTTGGCTTAACCAGTTTTTAATACAAAACGTTCTTACTTAGTGAGCTTAACTTGATGGGTTTCAGGCCTTCATCCAAAACACAAAACTTATCTGCTGGTTCAGATTCTGCCTTTATTGCAGTTTTTAACTCCTTCAGCTCCCTATTGCCTTTTAGACAGGAAAAGATTTGAGGAAAATCTCACTTGTTCTCCACAATTTTCTTTTTGTTACCAGATTTTCCAGAACACTTTTCTACCTGACACCTGGGTTGAGCCCAGCATGTATATAACTTGTATATTGTGTGATTGTTGATTTTATATTGAAAATGACTGAGCAATCTGTTTCTGTTTAGCATTAAACTGCTTATTGACTGCAAAGCTTAACAAACTCACTTTTGTTCTGCAACTTGTGTTTAGTTGTTTTGTACTAAGTTAATATTTATGTGTGTACTTTATATTTTTTGGGAAAAACGTTTTGTATCTATATGTCCTGTAGATTAATAATTTATTGTCGCTGTCAACATAACCACATCTGTCAACTTACTACTTTGTCAATAAATAATATTTGGAATAAATCTTTTTATACTCCATGCTTTGTTTACCTTTTTGTGGCTTCAGTAAATCACTGATAAATTCAGTGTGACAGCTTAGGTTAGAGTGAAACTTACGTAAACAACGCTGATTTTATTAGCCAGGCACATTCCAGAGGCATGATTTGTGAAATGCTGTCAGCCTGTTGGAAATAAAGTGACAATTAAGTTTCTTGGTATCAGTTAAGTTAGTGTGGTTTCACATTTTTATCACTAACATTTTTGTGAAAACATTCTCCCACATCTCACATATTGTAACATTTGCTCAACCAATGCTGATTACCAAAACACAGGGAAAAAAGGTTTATCTATTATACAACTGAAAATACAAAAGCATAACTGATTAAAATGAAACCGAAAGTACAGTTTGACGTCATCTGTACTGAACCTGCAAATGCATCAGATTTATACTAAGTTTTTAGTTGTATAAAGAGCAGTTGATTCAACTTTGTGATCATCGGCTGCAGTTTGTGGTGTTGTTGAATTTTAGGCAACTGAGTATATGTAGCAAATGGTTTGCTTCATTCTGAGTTCACTCTAGTCTGCACACACTGAGGGACTTTGACATCTCATCTCCAAAGCAGTTTTTGTGCTTTTCAACCCTTGTATTGATGCTGTCCTCTAACTTAATTCTTAGCGCACTCACATGTAGGTTCATTGATGGCATGTGTGTGTGTTTCAATTTCCCCCTTTTGATTGCAGGAGGAATACAAAGTGGGTGTTATTTAATAGTTGCAGCAGAGTATAACACATTCAGTTGGTTGTATGGCCATTAATATGTTGCAGAAGGGAAGTGCTGGGTCATGTTTGTGCCGAGCGGTGGCTGCAGCTCTTTTAAAGACAGACAGTCCGGCAGCAGGTGAGGCTGTCTGCCTAACACACAGGTAGGAAATGCAAATGAGATCATTTACAGCTGCTCTTCACGTTCACTCTGTGTCGCTCTCTTTCAATCTTCAAAACCATTTGCATCCAAGAACAGAAACAAAGACTTTTCCACATGACTTGAGCGGCGAGACTTGATCCAGAATCATGACCATGGTAAAGTACAGTTTAATATTTTTTCTTTTTCAATTCTGATAGGTTTAGGAGGAGTGAGAAGGAAGTGGGCAGGTGTTGTCGACGGCAGAGTTTTAGCAACAGGGTCCCTCAGTGCTCCGTCCCTGTCACTTTTATTTCAGCATTTTTTTTTATGGAGCTGATGGTAGAAAGATATGATGAAAGCTGCAGTGTTTCATACTGTATTTGAATGTGCGGGGAGTGTGAAGGCAAACAGTAACACAAACCCAGAAAACTAGTGTTTGCACATGACTCAAGTAAATACATCAGGATCATGTTTCACTATAGAATAAAGTTCCCTGAAAGGTCAAACAAGTTTGTTATCATTTATTTTATGCTTCTTCTTTGCTCAACAGTCCTCCATACAATCTGTTTCTCAGCTGACTAAAGTGATTCCAATAGGGTTAAGTCTTTAAAATGGGTCCTCACAGAGATTTCAGTGAGTCACAGAAAAATCTGTATTTTATGTGGAAAGCTACTTGAAATGAACACGTCATTTGTAATTTGGTAGCAATTAATCTACTCCCCACATGTTTTTAATTGATATCTCACTACAGAAAGTTTCTCAAATTGGGTTTTGTTGACATTCAATCTCTATGGTCTATCCCTATTGTGCTGTTCCGATTTGACTGTTTAATTTCCCCCACTCTATAGCATCAAACAATAGGAGTTCCTTGTATGTTCACACGTTGAAAGAAAATATAAAAAAATAGATGTACTTTCCAGTCTGTGTTGTGTGAATACACTAAAAATAGCAGAGCAGAGGGAGTGAACACAATTTTTGTCTGTAATATACTATGGAGCATTTAATAACTGATATTTAGCAGATACAGTATTTTAATATATCTGCAGATCTGAAGACTCATAATAGTTCAGTAGCTGGTTATGTTGCATGAATATCCAATATAATTGCTCATGATAACGCAGATACAATAAATCTATTGTATGAAAAGTGAAACATTTGAATGATGTGTCCTTGTTTGCATTAGATTTCACTTCATCGTGACACAACTTTTTCCTTTTTCCTCCTGTTGGCCTGCTGATCCCCTGACAACACTTTTACAGGCGCTTCTAAACATAACAGCCAGAGAGAAGTTAGAAGCAGGTAGCCGTTAAGCACCCAAAGGTTGAACCAAAGCAGATCATTGCCACTGTAACTTAAAATACAGATATTTTAGGAATTACTTTTTGAGTAAAAGGTGATACATAGTAGGACAGTAATGTAGTTCTCATGGTACTGTCACTTTCTCTTCATTCATCAGCAGTTTTCTGATATTTTTGTGTGCCAGTGTGAGAAACTCTGCAGCGCTTCAGGCTCTACCTTTTTCTAACCGTCTATAATAATTAGGGCCCGAGCACAGACATGTGCGAAAGCCCTATTGTAACCGGTAGGATTTTTATTCTTATTATTCTTTTTCCGACTCTTTTTTTGCACTTTTGACCCCCTTCCCGTTGTGCATTAGTTGAAAAAGTTTGCGTACCCATCAGACCTGCAAAAAATTTCAATGTATCAGTGGTTCAGGATTTGATCTCAAAAACGGCGCCCCCTATGGCCAAAAACTGTTTTTCAGGAAATGCATGCTCAAAAATTGGGCTAGAAGCCTGAAATTTTAGGACAACATGTAATGGCCCAAGGCGCACATAAATGCAATTGTAAGTCATTAGCCAAAATCAACAGGAAGTCGGCCATGTTGGAATTAGTGCCTAAAACCACCAAAACCATAATTTCGCATTTCGACTAACTAGTCCTAGAGTTTTTACGCCAGGGACGTCAAACCACTTCTCAAATACAAAAGACCCTTGCCCGATAAGGAATTGCGAAAAGATAACAAACTTATAACAGTAGCCTACCAGGGATCTTTTTGGGGTCAAAGTTCGCGTAAATACGCACCTCATGAAACTTTAATTCATCATAGCTCAGGCTGTGTTATACCTAGCTGCACCAAATTGCAAACCCAAATGTATCTTTGCAGGCCCCACAAAAGAGCCTCTTAAAGCCCCGCCCCAAAATCAACGGGAAGTCTTTAAATGTGAAATATGTGAATTTCTGACTCGAAAATCATCACAAAGTTCAAAAATTCATAACTCCTATCAGGAACATATTTAGCAAAACGACCAGTCTAGGGACACTCATAAGACATGGAAGATATACCATTTTTTTTTTTTTTGATTACGAATAACTATGACGAGATGGGAGCCGATATTCGCCAACATGGCGCCAAAAGTCAGAACTCCACATTACTCTGCAGGATTGCAGAGCAAAGTGAACTCATAACAACTTTTTGTGCAAAAAAACATGATAGGGTATATCCTCCGACATGGAAGATGATATACCCGAAAGCTCGATTTTTCCGGAATAACCGTCTTGCAGCGCTGGCGCCTGATTCGCCAAAAAACATCACAAACGCATGTCATGAACCCTTTGATTGATCATAACTAAGGCTATGTTGTACTTAGAACCACACAATTTAATACAGCAATGTACAATCCCAGTACGAACAAAAAAACCTCTTGACGCCTCGCCCCAAAATCAACAGGAAGTGTTCTTTTTAGCAATATTCGCCCAAAAAACAGGAAGTTGCCCTAACTCCACCATGCTCAGTCTCATCTTCTCCAAATTTGGTATGGTAAATGACACCCAAGGCCTGAGAAAGCCCCAACACTAATATTCATACAAAGTGAGAGCGCCATCTGTCAAAACGCCTTCGCTGTAGCTTGGCGTCTTCGAAGTTGACGCCAAGTTGCTGTAACTCCACTATACTCAGTCTGATCTTCTCAACATTTGATAGGTTGCTGTAACTCCACTATACTCTTGTACCATTACAGATAAAACCATCTTCATGTTGTAACCTTTACCCACAGAAACTATTTTATTTTCCATTGTGTTCATTTTCTACTTATTTACAGGGCATGCACAGATAGGTAAATGGTTAATGCAATGCACTGGGAGACAGGTCACCTAGGTGCAAATGCCAGCTGGTAAAATAATTACATATTTACGTTATTTTCTCTTACAGTGGAGATACGCCACACATCTAATATATTATTGTATTTTTTATTTGCATAGTTGTTAAAGGAAATTGCCTATATTGTTTTAATGTAAGTGTTGTTTACACACATTGACTATAAAGGCCAGGCCTGAGGTCGTCCTCGCATCCGCATCAAGCGCGCCGCGGCAACTTCCGCGCTTCTGGCGACAGGTATCGCTGTGCCGCGCGCCCCGAAGAGGAGGAGACCGCGGAGCGTTCTCTCACGCGGTCGCCCGGAGTGCCGAGGACGGCCAGGACGGCGAGCAGCACGGAGGTGCGAGGGCCCGGTCATCACTGCTTGCAGTTTTAATTGACTTTACATCAACACTTCCTCTATGGCTGCCAGACTCTGTGGGAAAACAAAGATACTGCGGCTCCACTTCCTGATTTGGCCTGACGTGTTTGTTAAATCTCCGCCTCCTCCTGCTGATCTCATTCATGTCGTTGCAGATCAACTTTTCTGTTTTTTAAGTTGTCAAAATAATTTTGGCTTCAAAACAAACTTTGCTCTTTGATTTGCACTCCAGGCAACAATGTACATTTGCTTTTAAGACAAGTTGGTTTGGAAACTTATAACCAAACTGTTCCGTTATCAGATTTGTGAGAGAGCTGTTTTTAAATGGATAGTGGATAAAATGTATGAATCCAGATTTCTCTTACTCCAGCCACATTTCCAAGTACATTGTGTCTGTATGCCTCAGGCATCCCTGAGCCTTGATTGTCTATAGTGACCCAATAATGACAATGATATTGGCAACACATTAAACCCACATTAAAGTTTAAACCCTAGAGACACAATTTAGGAGATATGTTTACATAGGACGATAAGTTACAGTGAGAAAACTGTATCTCCTACTTATGATTTATTAAAAAGAATAATAATAATAAGGGGTTTCGAAAATACTATGGTTTTTACTTCAGTAAAAGTAGCAATATACCACAGTGTACAAATACTTATAATAAAAGTCATGCATTCAAATCTGTACAGTTCAAAAAGTTTTATCATCAACATATACTCAAAGGACCATGAGTCAAAGTATTCAATATGTAAGGCAAGGCAAGGCAAGGCAAGGCAAGGCAATTTTATTTATAGAGCACATTTCAGGCACAGGGCCACTCAAGGTGCTTCACAGGGTTAAAATCAAATAAAAAATACAAAAAAAGGAAAAAATTTAAAACATGGATAAAAATACAACATTTAAATAAAAGAATTAAAACATTTTACAAAAAAAAAAAAAAAAAATTACAGGTTAAAAGGGAAACAAGAACGTTTTGAGACCCGATTTAAAAGAGCTGAGAGTCTCAGCGGACCTCAGACACTCTGGCAGTCCGTTCCAGACATTGGGCGCATAAACGCTGAATGCCGCCTCTCTTTGTTTAGTCCTAGCTCTGGGGACTTTTAAAAGACCTGTCCCAGACGACCTAAGGGCTCTGGGCGGCTCATAACGTATCAGCAGATCAGTAATGTATTTTGGCCCTAAACCATTTAAGGCATTGTAGACCATCATCAATATTTTAAAATCAATTCTAGTATGTAGGCTACAATGGCCCACTTGATAAATATTATATCATTGGATTATATCATTGATCAGTTTAAAGTTGTTGCTGGTAATGGTGGAGCTAATTTGAATGACTTTATATAACTGCATGTGGATTTCCCCCTGAGCTTCATTGAAGTCTTGTTATAAGGTATCTTAGCCTGTAGTAAGACATCATATTGTATTGGTTTATTATATGTTGTATGACACATATACATCTAAATCTAGAAAGTAAAAAGGAACTAAGTGTATTAAATAAATAGGTAAATATATAATATTAACATTGTGGAGTGGATTCACTTTTTTGATTTAACTTTATTAGGCTAATATAATTCACCACTACTGCAAATAATAATTGGTTTATAACAGACTAGGAGATTAGTCTGTAGTTAGCTGAAAAGATATATGACATTTGTTTTTCAGTGTTAAGTAGGCCCAATGTCCTTTCTAGACCCTAACATCAGTAACTAATGTGGGAACCATTTTTGAATAATGAGACTAATCTTATATAGTAAATTCAAAACATTTATAGACAGCTGTAAACTAACGAGTAAAGGTTTAGTATTCATTTTATAAAATATTCTATTATAACTATATCATTATTATTGTTATCATTATTTTATGTAATATTAATTGCCTACAATTTACGGAGACGGTTTTTATCTTGTGCTGCATGTGGTTATTGTTATCTATTGTTGTTAATTAATCTATCAAATATTGTACATTATTAGATGTCTAGGATAACAGTGTATCCACATTATACTGTGTTTTCCAGTGTTATAAAACATTAAAGCTATATATTATGTTTATGAAGTGCTTAAATGCTACATGGAGGGGTTAACATTAGGTGTTACCTTGTGGCCTACAAAGGGCACTCTATTGTCCACTGTGTTTGCTTTCCTGCCAAAATCAGCCAGTGACTCATGTATGATGATGAAGCTAATAGATAACTACAAGTCAATGATTAATAGCCAGGCAAGAAAGTCTGGTTTATTTTCTCTACGTTAAATATTTGAATACTTATCAGGGGTTTCGGTGTTTTTTTTTCAGAGCTTCTTTGGAAAACTGAAGAAGATGTAAGTATTGTT
Source organism: Hyperoplus lanceolatus (assembly GCA_026929865.2). Lineage (NCBI taxonomy): Eukaryota > Metazoa > Chordata > Actinopteri > Uranoscopiformes > Ammodytidae > Hyperoplus > Hyperoplus lanceolatus. The sequence continues at coordinate 26,115,791 of CM049397.1, forward strand.
GCTATTAATATTAAAATTCCCTTAGTTTTGCTGTTAATTCCTTGATGCCTAACAATATAAATGGGACTGCAGCGTTTGACCTCTCCTCTTTCCATCAGACACAGTGGGCCTCCAGCTCCACCCAGAAGGACAGGTGAGATTAACCTATCCTGTGGCATGAAGGGAAACATGTTGGGATCCCTCATGTCTTCTGTTCCTAACTGGGTAATAGACTTTAATTCCTATAAATGTTTTTGTTTTTTGAAATCGGTTTCAGACGACAATGCAGGATGGCCACAGGATGAATTTGTAAGTAGAAAGAACAAAGAACAGCAAATTCCTGAATCAGTTGCTTAAAAAGGTTTATATATGGTTTCCCTATTTCCTTTAAGCTCAGTTGCTTCTTATAGTGTGTGTGTGTGTGTGTTTGGGGGGGGGATAGCTTCTAAATGAATCATAATACATTTTTTTCTATTGACCTTTCACTCATAGAGAACTCCAGCAGATTATTTGCATAGTTTTACACTGTTGCACTCACGCAAGGCTATGGTTTCATTGAACAGGAACTCTGCGAAAAATACATGCACCTTTAAAATAGTTAGACGTCATGTGTTTCTAATGGCAGGATGACGAGGAAGGTGACATGTATGAGGCGCCTCCTTGTGAGCGACCGGCTGTGAAAGTCCCACCGAGACAAGTGGAGGAGAATGTTTATCTGGGTAACGGCACAACACTACATTCATTATCGCAAATACGGTGGACAATATTAAACTAACCTTTTCTCTAAAACTCTGTCACTTGACATGATGCTCTTTACAGAGAGGACATCCAATCCTGCTGTTCCTCAGAGGCAGGCCGCTCCTCCACCCAGACCAGGCAAAGCTTCGGTAACAACAGCCCACTGTCCTGGAAGTCTTGTTTTCTGTCTGTAGTTGCACCCTTTCAAGACATTTAAAATGTATTTTAAGATTTCTTTATTAACAAACGATCTCACTTTTATCATGTAAAGAACCCTCAACAACGTGCAGGAGAATTCAAGAAACGTGAGTCTTTTCCATTGCAAATACACAAACAGTGCATTTGTCTAATTTTTCCTTTACCACATCCATATCTTCATCTCTTTAAAACCTTTCTTTGATGTGACACAAGTAAATCCTTCTTCCTTTCCAGCACCCGAGATAGACAGAAATGAGAAGCCTGGGAGAAAGAAGATGCCTCCTCCACCAGTGCGCCCCGCTCCTGTTCCGGTCCCTGCATCCAACACAGAGGAAGGTATGGTAGTCACTTCATCCGAAAAAAAATACACTTTCATAGAAGTAATTTACCAGTCTGTAAATGACCATGTGTCTTTATGAGGTGATATGGCAACCACACATACTATGATAAATATAGGTTTTTATCAAATTTGATAAACCTGCTCCATGAATGATTTGTAGTTGCTGTCAAATATAATTTTAGATTTGAAGAAACATCCCAATGGTGCACAGATTATACATGATTTATTCAATGTCTCCAGCAGCAACAGCAGCCAGTTTGTTAAGAATAAATGAATACAAGCAGAACTGGGAAGTTTTTGTAAGTAAACAAGAGATTTTTTGAAGCCTTGAGCCTTGAAACAAAGAAGGCAGTGCCACCTAGTGTAGTGCAACTGAGCTTGCACCCTGAGTGCCTCAGAAATGGCTTCATTAGGAAAGTGATTTGCAAGAATACCAAAACATTCATTATTTTGCACGTAAAATGATGCCATAAATTAAGAAATTACAAGTTATCACGTCAACAGAATATGATTCCCACACCCTCTGTCTTTCCCTCATCGCCAGAAATATGCTCAATATTATCAATTGAATATATAATATTCAATTCAATCTGTTGTTGTAATATAATGAATAATACAATGATAGGGATCTTAAATGATTCGTTATTTTACTAAACAATCAGCCAACCCTGGTTGTGTTTGACTGTTTCCACTGTTAACACGTTCTTATGCTGCAGTCACTGTTAGTATTTTCTCTCTGTATTTCAGATGTGTATCTGGATCCTAATGAAGAACAGGTAAGTTTCACTAACGCTCACTACCTGTTTCCTCTTTTTCTTGTGAGACAGGTTAACAGATATCAGTATATATGTGTATTGATCAATACACTCCAATGAATTATCATGATAAGACAATATTTCGTATTTTGGTTTTCAGGACGATAACGATGACCTGTATTTAGAACCAACAGCTGGTAGGTTACCTCACACTTCATGAGAACCAACTCAGAGATTTAACTTTGCATGGACAGTTTTTGTTCTAAAGATAATTTCCTTTGTTCCTGCCCCTCAGCTTGCCCTCCTGCCCCTCGTGGGCCGATGAGGATACCTACATCTCCCAAGACGCCACTTTCTCCCATTCCCATGTAAGTGCAATGCAACCAGGATCAAAGCAACTTTCAACCTGCTACCTCACAAGAGCACGGGGATGTACACTGACCCAAAGTATACCTGTGAGATAATCTGTATGGATAGCATCAAACTCTGTCACACTAGATAAAAAGGCTGCTGTGTTTGGTTCAGCATCATGCAAATGCAGATGTTATGGTAGTGGCATCATGCCATAAACTCCTGATAATAAACATGCAATGAAAATCAACCTTCCCTCCTCTGCCTGCAGGATGAAACCTCCGGTTCCCGGAGCTAAGTCTGTGAGTGTGTCTATTCATCTCAGTGTTTAGTCTTATCGTTTCCCTATGCTACGCTCTGTCCTCATTTAAAACACGGCAGTCAACACAGAAATGGAAGCTTTAATTCTCACTCAGTATTTTAATTTCCTTCAGTAAGGAAAATAAGCTCAACTCATCAGAATGACACAGCAGTAACTTTAATTTCCGCAATTTCAGAATTCATTCTTGCTTGCCATGAATGAGATGAAAACAGGTAAAGGCAATACTTTCTTTACTGAATAAAATTAGATCAAATATCTGCTCAAATCCCATCTGAAAGTAATAATTGTTTCAGCATTATAATGGTATCTTGTCTCTATAGCTCCTTCAGTTGAAGCAAGGCGTGCACCATTCCCTGCCAAACTCCTTCCACCAACTCCCAGTGTTAAGCCCCCTCTGCCTGCAATCCTGAAGGAAACCAAACCCAGGTAAGAGGAGAGGAATACACAGAGAGGATGAAACAACAATGCCAGCTTGTTTTTGCAGTTGAACCCATGCATACATCAGAATTGAACTTGGTGTACAACATGAGCCTTCCTGTCTTTATTCCAGCCCTCCAAATCCTCCTATGGCAGACACTAAGCTTGTGGGTAAGCTCACATTTTTCCAAAAAAGATCTTAAATCCTCAGGGATGACTGCTATGATCTAGGGTCTACTTATTAGATCCTTCATTTAATGTAATCCAACCATTATACTCATCATACTTTACTTCCTTTTAACCATCTGGCTTATTGTATATACCCAATATCGAATTCCCCAAACCTGCGCTTGACACATTTTCCTATCCGTTTTCAAGGCTCCTCTGGTGGCATGAGGGCATCCAAACAGTCTGGGAATGAGGTACGCTATCGATCTGCATGGAGGATATTACAGAAGTTAGTGAGGACTGGTTACTGTTATTGATATGTTGATGTAAAACAACAGGACAAAGGATGGTTTGCTGGAGACTGCAACAGAAAGACGGCCGAGGATCTCTTACTGAGGGTCAACAAGGTAAACCAAACTGTTTTACTTTTAATTTCATGGTACAATACTGAGCTAATGATGGGTGATTCATTTAAACCAGGGGTGTCCAAACTTTTTTCACTGAGGGCCACATACAGAAAAATCTACCAAGGGCCGGGCCACTTTGCAAATTTAACACATTTATCAGGACATGTAGCTGCTCTGATGTTTAGTTTCATAGTGTCTTTGTAAATTGTAATCCTTCTTCACGGCAACACTTTCCTTGCAAATTAAACAGACACATTTCCCCTCAGAGCCGGCCCAAGCCTTCATGATTAGGGGGGCCCCTCTCCAATGTTAGGGCTGACCAAATCATTGACTACTGTTAAATGCCATTCAGACACCCAGTGTTTTCGGCTATTGCCTCCAATGTCCAGCTGGGGGAAAATAGTAGCCAGCCGAGATCCCGACCCTCGTAGAGGGGTCCGGGGGTATGCCCCCCCCCCCGTGAGATTTTCTTTTAACTTTTTAAAGTGAAATGCATGAATCTGGTGCACTTTGAGAGGAAAATTAAGAGGCTTATTCTGAAGAATTTAGTATGAAAAAATTATTTGGAGACACTGTGTCAGATGAATTAGAAGTGTCAGATGAATTAGAAGCTATTGAAGGACACATGGATTTTCAAAAAAAAAAAAAAAAAATTAAAAATATTTTTTTATTTTATATTTTTAAAATCGGCCGTGGGCCAAAAAAAAGCGGGCCACAGTTGGCCCGCGGGCCGTAGTTTGGACACCCCTGATTTAAACCATAATCAGTTTTTCTTGTTGGTATTTTCAGCCAGGAACACATGAAGGGCTTAAGGCAAGGGTGTACCACAGACAATTGGGGAAATTTGCTGAGTGTTTATGTGCATGTTTTTTTGCTGAGCCTAGCTCTATTAAAAGCCAAATGTGAGTCAGACACCCTCCGGGCTTTCATTTCCAACCACTAAGTTTGTGTGTTATCTTTGTACCAATTTCTTTATGTCAGTATTGCTTAGTCAGATCTTCCTTTTTTTCCTCTTTTTTATTTATTTGCCTCACTGTAGGACGGCGCCTTTCTCATCCGACACAGCTCAGCCCAGAGCACCCGCCAGCCATACACCCTGGCTGTGCTCTACCAGCAGAAGGTGTACAACGTTCCCATTCGCTTCCTGGAGGAGACACAAGGTTACGCCCTTGGGAAAGAGGGAAAGAAGAATGAAGAGGTGAGGGATAAATTAGACAGGAAAGCAGGTACAGAGTGATAGAGAGAGAGAGAGAGCGAGCAAGAGAGTAAAGGAAGAAGACAATGAACGCAGCCTTTTCACATTTAGAAACCTCTGTCCCTTTATCTTTCTTTCTCTCAGATTTTTGGCTCCCTCGACGAGATGATTTCCCACCACAAGAATAACCAACTGCTTCTGATCGACAGCAAGAGCCAGGCCAAGCACACAGCGTATTTAACCCACCCGGCACGCCATTAAAACAACTCTACTGAGGAGCTTCTTCTCCCACGTTCTATGACTTATAAGAAGTTAATTGCACAGTTTTGCAAAAAGTTTCCCAAGTGGAAATACTTTAGGTCTACTGCATGTGCCACAAAAGTGTAATTACAACTCAATATGAAATCATTCATACAGCTAAAAGAACATTATGTTATAAATTCAAATAGACAATGCAAACTTTTGATGCACGGAAACACTTAGATACTAAAATATTATGTAAATGTCACAAACAGTTGCTCCAAGACACTTGCATGACACAAAGAGAGTTGTAGGTCTGTGGTTTGACTAAGTGACTCTCTGAATTGTGTCATGTCATCAGTTTAGCATTTTAGACTAATAGCAGAAGGTCAATTGTTGTGAAAATTAAAATGTGTCACTGTATTACTGTAACCGACATTCAGTCTGGATGTTTCCGCCTTTGGATGAGGAAATGATGACCTCGCTGTCAAATCACTGTATTTCAGAGTTTTAAACAAACTGTATATATCTGATCTTATAACAACTACATCTTAACCATTACTTATTGCCTCCAGCTCATTTCCATCGTCACAGTCATGAATGTGCAATGATTTGCTGTGTATCTTTTCAATAGTTTAGTTATTTTGATGACATTGATTTTAATTATATTGTATGTTACAGGTGCCTTTTTGCTGAGATATTGTAGATATTGTGCAATACAGACCATAATGTCAGAAGCATCTGCCTTACATTGTTTTTATTGGATTTCTTTAACCACAATTTCCAACATATTTACTGTTTTTAACCAGTAAACATCAGTTGACCCGACAGAGGTCTTTATTTGGGGTTATTTGTGTGGTTTTGTCCATTGATTAAAACTCAAACCTTTGCTGTTGACCAACCACTACATATGATGCATGCTTGTCAATGAGAGTCAGTGGTTAGCTAAGGGTCCGGCTTTAACTGAGACGCCGGTAGTGTGTGATGTGTGTGTGTGTGTGTGTGTGTGTGTGTGTGTGTGTGTGTGTGTGTGTGTGTGTGTGTGTGTGCCTGTGTGTGTGTGTCTGTGTGCATGTGCAAGTGTGGCCACTGACCATATGTTGCTGGTTACACCTGCTTCCTGTCAGAGTGACAACCACCCTTTCTTTGTCCAAACCATAAATTCTGGACCTGTCAGCTCACTACATGGCAGTATCCTCTGTGTACGATTCAACTGCAAGAGTAAAAATCCACATACACACATTTCATAATGAAACCTTTTAAATTACATTTATCACCTGCTTTAGAGTGGTATCATCTCAATATTATGTTGGCTTAAATATCTCCTGTTACAAATAACCAACTTAAAATAACTGCCATTGAAAAATAAGTCACAAATTATTGATGTAATGACAATTACAATTACACACAGAGCAGGCATCATGTTTTTCCAGATTAGCAATTTTTGCGATATCTTTTTCCCTTTAGATTTTAGAGTTGACTTGTGTTTTTACCGTTATAAAACATTGTCAAGTTGCCATTTTATATAAGGTGGGACAGTATATTTTAGTACAGTGCTGAAAACGCAGTGGCCCATTCATCCCTAGCCACTGTATTTGCATGGGCTCTGTAACGAGTACTGAACAACTTCCTGGAGCCAGTGTAATTTGGCAGGTGGGTGTAAGGCATCTTGATGCTCTATTATGGGATTACTGCTGGGATGAAACACTGAGATATTCTCAGGAGATTGACCCCAACAACATTGCACAATGAGTGTTTTTAATTTGCCACCTGAGAATCAAGGCCATTTGAAATGATAGACTTTGATGTTTTTTGTGCAGTTTGGCTTTTATAACATGGAGTGAGAAAAAAAAGATGACAGGAAATGAGGGCAGGGAAAAATGCAACAAAGATCCCTGCTGGACATTTCAGTAACATGACATAACACATTATTTTCTTTATTAGCATTATTATGAAAAGATTTGAGTCTATACTGTAAATAAAATGTAACGTAACAAATATTTGTGTATATAGGATCACCTGACTCCTTTCATGAATGTATACATCACCTAAATCTTCCACACAAGTCTTAATCACAAGTATCAAGTGAGAAAGTTAAACCGGGATTGTGTAAATCTTGGAAAAAAGCAACTTGGTGATTTCAAATGATGTCTGTGTTTTCCAGACAGGCCTTTGATTATAGGAAAGGAAGTATTTTCAGATCTTCTGCCAAATGACAGCTGATTGAATGTGGGGTTATATAGACCAATATATCATAATAAACTGATTTCTTAAGCTCCTTTCCATTAAAAAAAAAGTTGTATTAGGCCAGAAAACAATAACAAATTGAGTGCAATATATGAAAAGAATAGGTTTTGTTTAAAACTGATTGCATCTCCCTAGGCATAATGAAGACGATATAAAGGTGATCTTGGTGATGATGAGAGCATAGGACCACACAGATGAGAATAGAAGTAAAAAGGGATGCAGACCTCAAAAAAGCTTTGAAACCTCAGCAGTCCTCTGTGGTAGAGAGCTCTGTCAGCCTTATACAACACACTTGTTGTAAAGATGTGTGTGTGTGTGTGTGTGTGTGTGTGTGTGTGTGTGTGTGTGTGTGTGTGTGTGTGTGTGTGTGTGTGTGAGATTTTTGAGAAATCATGCAAAGGTGGGGCGCTTGTCACGAGCCCTGATTTCGAAGTTGGTGGATTGGAAGGGGGAAGGGGCTGCGGCGGAGGGGTACGCATTGCACATCCGACCCGCTCGCCTTGACAGCTCTGGGAAAACATAATTTAAACAATATAACCACGCCACGGGACGGGAATCTCATGTGAAGTCCTCACTTCCAATAACTCGGCCCTGATATTTAGGACAGCCCTGTAATCCCTACATGGCTCGGGCAGGAACTGGTTCTCACGCGGGGCTCAGTAGTATTTCAAGTGGACTAGTTTTCTTAGCGGAGGTGCGGAGTTTTCGGTTCAGGACTGGCGTAGGGGGGCTACTGAATGGGAGCAGTCACTGGATTCGTGCGATACCAACGCAAGCCACCCAGACTACCTACTACTGCCCATCATATTTGACTTTTGGGGGCGTTTAGGGCACAAACAGGGCAAGATCACCTCTATTCCTCCTGCTGTCCCCTTCCCCTTTCCTTTTTTTTCTCACGGATTCTTCTGAGAGACAAAACCCTTCAAAAATGGCACAGATACTACCGATACGCTTTCAGGAACATCTGCAGGTAAGCAGACGGAGAAAAGCCCTAAAACGAATCACTGCATTTCTTTTTTCCGCAGCTTCTCGCCCATGTTGGTCCGCACACACACGGCACATGTCGCATTTAAATGGAATCTGAAATAGGGCTGCAGGGTGGTGCTCAATATAGCTACAGGCCTAGTTTTCTCCTGCTGGGTGGATGATGACTTGTAAAAAAAATAGACCAGTCAGATCGTATACAGCTCCAATGCGGACCGGTGTGTGTGTTTGGATACGCCGCAGTTTTTCCTCCCCTTTCAAGAGAAAAAACGCTGCTGTCATTTTCAATCCGCGCCGATGCAAACTGCAGTGTTTTGACACTTTGTTTTGTTGCAGGCAACTGAGCTCAGCTGTTGGTGGTTACATTGTAACTGAGACCCTGAAAAGCACTTGCACTCAAGCTTTGTGGCTACCATGTTGTTGTCATGTCCTGCAGCATATTTCCACTTTGTAACCTTCAACAACAACAACAGTGGCCAGTGTGCCTTTGTAAGTGTTCAATTTCTGCTCTGAGGAGGACGTAATGGACAACATCCCCATGATATACTGACAATGTAATGATAATCTGAGTTTTTTTTAGACAGTGTCCATTCAAAGTAGCTGTGTGTGAGCACTGAGTAGGAGCACTTATCTGGCACTAACTCACTTACAACAATTAAACTGCTGTGTGTAAGGGTTAGGGTATTGCAATAACAACAATCCTTTCTGAAATCTACCCTCATTATACAGAATCAACATTAAATTGATGTGATGTGCCTCCCTGCTCTACTTGGTAGTGTGTTCATGCCAGAGGAGCATCTGTGCAGCTTCAAGATGATAAACATGACAGAGTAGCGAAAGGCCCTGTAGTCTTTGGTTGGCATTCTCTTGGTGGAAAAAATACACAGATCACAAAATGCACTTTTACATTATTTGGCTAAAGAACGTGAAAACAGACAGCGAGTTATTTGGTCATCATCTCTAGAGGAAACTATGCCCCCCCCCTAACCCTGTTTTGGGCTTTAATAGTCCCATAGCTGCCCCAGTGCTGGGTGTCTCTCAGCCAAAAGAGAAACTTTGTGACGCACCCCCTCCACCTCCCCTCCTCTGTAGCCTGTTGTTATGGTAACAGCAGGCAGTGAAATGGCCTTTCACTAGAAAAAAAAGCAACACCCAAAGAGCCCCCACCCCCCTCTCTTCTCCATTCCCTTCCTTTGGATAGTAGCCCCACATTCGTCAGCCAAAGTTCCTTTATCCACCAGAAAAAACTGTGCCGACCAACTGGAGGGCCAGCGGGCTACCATGGCCCCTCTGCTCACTGACAGGACCGGTTGCTGTTGGCTGATGGAGGCCATTGCGGTATCACCTGGCAACGTCTTGAGTTATTAGTTCAAAATTGCTCTCTGCAGTGCATACCTTTCCCTTACACATATCCCTAGGAAATCTCCCCTTGAGACAGTGATAAGCAACAGACCGCTTTACGTCCCACCTCTAGCGTGAAATCCCAGCTCTCCCCCAGTCGTATCCCTCTGTGAATCTAGGTGGCTCCAGCCGAGTGAAAAATGCTTGGAATTTGGAAACCCAGGACTTTGGGCCCCAAGTTGTTTAGCTTTTTTTTCTTCTCCTTCTTCTTCTTCTTCTTCTTCACAGCCTGGTATTTACAGCTCAGTGTCTGCAGTCTGACCCAGCTTCATGATGAGGTACCAGCCTGTTGAAGTATAGCTTTTGGATGAGATAAGAGCAAAGCAAATTCTCCAGATATCTTGGTATATTTCACTCCAAATGGCTCTTTAACATGACTCTGGTGTTTAATGAAGACATGACAGATGTCCGCATAAATGTGTTTTTTTACGCTGTGCAATATTATTAATTTTCTTGCTTTAGACAGGCCTACCATATATACTGTCATTAACCCATAGACTGTGTGGTAAAGTCTCCCTCTATTTTCTTTACCCTTTGCCTTCCTTCCTCGCTTGTTTACTTTAGTATGATTTATGATCCAAGGTCCAGGTCTGTGTAATCTCATGTCAAAGTTTGTCATGAATTGACCAGATGGATCGGTGCCCTGTAGTTTGACGTGTAGATATGAATTTAGATTGCATCACTGTGGTCCTCCCAAACAGAGTTTTTTTTAAAGTTGTGTGGATTTATGTTGGTGGCCAGATGAAGGAAGACGAGGATAGAGATATGTGTGTTGAATAGAAAAGTGCTAAAGTGGGAGTCGTTTGATGCTTTGATGCCTACGTATTGTAGCAGCTTGTGTAAGTGCAAAAAATATCCTGCAGCTCCGAAGCTGCTGAACATTGTCCCGTTGAGTTAGGAGGAAAGTCCAACTTTTACATGTTTACAGCATCCATGGTGTGCTGCTGTGTCCCTGCTGATGAAATGATGACCCCACGTCAAAAAGCAAATGGATGTGAAAGACGGATGAGGCGAGCAGGCCCTATTTAAGTCCAGCAAATCACATCAGGATAGGAAGTGAGACAACAGATCAGGGTAACTCGGTCTAAACAAGACACATCTGTGACCTGAGGATGGGTGTTCAGTCACCAAAACTCAATCATGAATGCATTGAAAGAGCGGCGATTAACACAAACAATATGCATATTGTGTTATTCTGTCACATGCAATGAGTTACTCACTGTTAAAACCACAATAAGTGAGTTAGATGGAGATGAGATGAGAGAATAATAATAATAATTATAATAATAATAATAATAATAATAATAATAATAATAATAATAATAATAGATTTTTGAATTATATAGCACACTTTTAAATACTGCTATATATAAAGGTGCTTTACATAACACTTGGCAATTCCAGCACACTTTAGAATACAACAAATTAGTTTGAATATTTTGACCAACAGTCCAAAATCTGATTGATAGAATTAGAATAGTCAGTTTATTGTCATATTCACCAAAGGAAAGTATCCATCCGTACATCTGATTCCAGTGAATGGTTATTGGATTGTATTGGAAAGTGACCTACATTTTTTTTTTCTCAAATTAGTTCTCAAATTAGTCTCTGTATAATTTTACTATTGCTTGACTAATCACTAAAACAACAACTTGTTTGCTGCCAACCTGTAGCTGCCAAATGCTTCACTATCTAGCAAGTGGCTAACCTATTTATTCTCTGGTCAGGTATCATCTTGAGATGAGAGCCGGGAGAGTGAATCAAATCTGGAAGGCTGCGGGCCAAAAACAAACAAACAATGAGCACAAAGACACTTCAAACTGTGTGATAATTATCTGTGGCTCCATCAATAAGAGCGTCCCCTTTCACATATTTATTTGATCCATTGTTGATAGGCAGCTTCAAGGTTTTACTGATCACTAATACTTTATTCCTATTACTTCCTAACCTATAGGCTACATAATCTAACCTGTAACGACCTCTTGCGCAAGAAAATGTGAGGTAGTACTAGCAACACGTCTTTTTGCTGCCGTTTGTGTAATCTCCCCGTTAAGCCAAAAACACTCAGCTGCTGATGTGACGTGTCAGTGGCTCAGCCGTGCATCCACCCAGTCTGTGACTCACCAAATACTGTCAACGCTGTATCATCCCTGAAGCCTTGTTTATTGTGATATTAATAACATTTTTGTGATTGTTCCTCCCGGTTGTTCAGGGAAACAGACTTCTAGGAGTCTGTGTGTGTGTGTGTGTGTGTGGAGATGTATTACTAGAGGTTGTTAGTGGGTCACTGGAGACAGCAGGTTGTAGTTGAAGTGTGATTTTAGTCTGGAATGTTCTACCAAGAAGGCTTGGGGGGGGGGGGGGGGGGGGTTCTTCCGGTGAGTCAGTCGCCCCACCCTGAACCGCCGTAGATTGCCAAAAGGCCTGTGTTACTGGAACTGCACGGTACAGACATGGCTCTCTTCCCTACTTCTTCTTCCCTTCTCATAATAGGTGCATATATCACTCCGGCTGTCTCTCCTTTACACTGGTTACCCTCCTAACACCCACCCACCCCCTCCCAGTTTTTTAGCAGGATGCTGGACTGTGTCTCTTTGAGCTCCTCCTTTCATTCCTAATCTTCTTCTCCCCCCTCCCACTATCTTTATTGTGGTTCCCCTCCCCTCTCCTCCCAGAGATAGTTTTGTCTGGAGGAGATGCAGCATATGGCTCCGATCCTCCCTCAGGTCTTCTCTGTGGCCTTTTTTCAAGGATCCTTTATCTAGCATGTCCCTGGAATTTCACACAAATCAGCTGAACTTTGAGTGGTATGGCTGAATCCGTGTCAGAATAATTTAAAGGAATTTTTCAAATATTCTTATGTGTCTCGTCATAGTTTATGTTTACAAAATCATAAAAATAAAGTGTCACAAGGCTACAATTAATTATGATTTTTGGGACTGATTCATCACTTCATAGAAAGAAGTGCCCATCAAACTTTACAAGCGCACAAAGCAAATTCTTCATTTATTATTCATTTATTTATTATGTTAGCAATAATCCAAAAACAAAATAAATTCAGCTTCAATATGAATTAAATGCAAAGGAAAGAGTTTTTCGATATGATTAATAGAATAACTTATCATGCCAGAAAACAGCATCTCTCATTAGAAACCCCTCCGTCGACCCCCCCCGACTTATTTGAGCGTTACATCCTTCCTGTTTTGCAGACGACGTGATTAACATGGCTCTGGCAGTCAAGATTTTGTTGTCGTGCTCCACCAGCCAACTGAGAGATAGTGCGGTCCTTGTGATGAGCGTAAGGATTCCTTTCCGCTTGCCTCAGACTGCATAATGCAGTCAGTTCAGTCATCGGAGGGAGAGTGCGTGCTCTGCTTTGCTCTGCCTCCCTCCTCTCAGTTCACACTTAGTTTGACAATGTGCACAGTTATTCCTCTGTTCGGGCAGCTGTTAACCTTGGTGAAGTGTTATCGTATGTTAGTTCTGCTCAGATTCGACACAGCAGATATTGACATCAGCTCGGCCTTTAGGTGTGGTGACCTTTTTGGGAATTCTTCTCATTAGAAAAGGAAATCCGCTGAATAATGAATTGAGCTAAACACTTATTTATTCTTAGTTTCAGTGGATCTCTATTGGGGCTTTTCTTTAGTCTTGACTGGTTTAGCCTGAATAATCTTGCAGCAAGGTTACCTCTCTACAGCTGGCTGCTTAGTGCATACAGAGACTGTGTAAATGCAGTGTCATGGTATAATCGTAGGCATTGCTGAGATATAGCAACGCTGTACTTTTTCTTAATATGCATTTAACTGAGATGTGATGATAGTTACAATAATGTCAGTGTGAGTTAAAGTTATTTAAGTGCTTTGGAAAAATTATGAGATTATTAGCACTAATAAGAGTTTAGAATTGTTGAGTTAATGGCCCTTTGTCTGCTGTGTGCCCATGCTTGTTCCTTGGCTCCATGTACCACCAGACCTCCTTTATGGAAAACAACCTTTAAGAATATCACTGGAAAGTTGGAGCAGACCTGCTACTATTTTAGTAGAAACACGGTTGTGGTCCACTTCATTTTTTCCCCCTGCTAGGCAAATGTCAGTTGCTGCCATTTATATTTTCCCACAGCATTTCTTCTGTTGGCGTGACAGAGGCACGACTCCTTCAGATGTCTTCAAACTCTGTTACTGTTTTTATTCTGGTCTCAAACTATTATCTTTAAGGTAAAGAATAACAACTTTCTAGTTAGTTCATTTGCTGTCATTGGTGATAAATGTTAATATGTTTACAGTGTGAGGTTGTTCATGTGTATAAAAACGTATATCGCTCACCATATCTGTCCTCTAAATATTAGGCTACAGCCAGCAGTCGATTATCTTAGCCTAGCATAAAGATTGGAAACAAGGGGAAACTGCTAGTCTGACTCCTTCTGAAAGCAACAGAATCCACCTACCAGCACCCCTTGCGCTCACTTATTAACTCTTTGTATCTTGTTTCTTATATCCGTACGAAACAACAAAGAATAATAAGAATAAAAATTACAATTTGCTGTTTGAAAAGGACATTTTGCATGACTTGGCTAGGAGCGATTGGCAGATAACCAGAAGACACTCCAGGAAGTTACAGAAATATTATAAATATTACCTAGAGGGTGGAGAAGAGAGACCTTGAAGCCACACTTTCCTCCTGCTTCCAGTCTTTATGCTAAGCTGAGCTGCTAACTGTTGCTTCATATGTAGCATGAGAGTGGTTCCAATCTTCTTATAGGCCTGGCCTACTATATCTCTGTCAGAAGCTTGGTATTGCCCTAACTTTAAACTATTGCTTGTACTTATGTGTAAAGTTACACGAGTGGAGTAAAGAATTTCATTGTGTTTTGTATATTTCCAGTTGCAGAACATGGGCGTGAACCCAGCCAACATTGGGTTCAGCTATCTGACCATGGAGTCGGACAAGTTCATCTGCATCAGAGAGAAGGTGGGTGAGCAGAACCAGGTGGTGATCGTGGACATGTCCGACCCCACCAACCCAATAAGGAGGCCCATCTCTGCTGACAGCGCCATCATGAACCCCGCCAGCAAGGTCATCGCCCTGAAAGGTAAGAGTTTGTTTGGTGACACGCACGGCAACACATCCAGGCGACAGTACCAAATGCTGTGTTGGGAGAAAAACAAACAGTTTGCTGGATATTATAAGTGGCTTTTACCAAGTGCTGAGGTTATTATTATTATTGTTGTTAAAAGTCCCAGAATGAAGTCTGCATGGCATTCACACTGTTTTCATGTCTTTAACAGATCTACTTGTATTGCTGTCTGGAATGCCTCGGTTATGTAGTGACTAACGCTCTGTCAACGCCGTAAATATGTAAAGTGCACTTTGTTCTATTGCATGCATGTACTAAATAGGCTGTGCAAATTGATTTTATGCCACTTAATCTAGCCCTTAGAGCACAAACACAAACGCTGATCGGGATGATTTGCCTATAATGCTTCTCTCTTTCCCCCTCCCCTCCCTCTGAGGATAATATGCCCGTGTTTGCCCTTTCCCTGTGGACTTATCTTTGACTTGGCATTCTTACCTGATTGACACTTTGCTTTTTCTCCCCTTTTTTGTTGTTGCTTTCTGTGGTTTCTAAGACGGTGAGTTGCTTTCTGTCTGTCTGCCCGTCTCGCACTCTGTTGTGATGATACAGTATAGCCATGTCCCTCTCATAAAAAGCTTCCTGCATACCCCTCCTCAGAACACTGAGCTATTTCCACCACTAATCAATCAGAAGAAAAAGACAACTGTTTAGGAATGACATCTACTGCCAGTATACTGCCATATCCAGCCCTACCATGACCCAAGCTGCCAGCATTTATCCACTGAGAACTATACATGTGATTGCATGACTTGTCGTATGCGAGTAGAGCATATGTGTGGTATGTATCATGAGATATTACACACTGGAAGGATTTGGGTCACTGTGTGTGTGTGCGTGACTGCGTGTTTCAACATTCAACATTCAGGTCTTTACTTGCTGCACACAAGGGAGGCCATGACTGTGCTGTTCCTGTATTCTCCTGAATCATGCATTACATCACTTATTTGTTTCCTTCTCATTTTATTTATAAATGGAGGTTGTTACTGGTTACATGAAGGACTAGCAACAATACTATAGTGCACACAAAACTTATGCTAAGCTCGTAGAATCTAGTCACTTGTTAGTCAGTCAGTGATTATGCCGTCTGCTCTCTGTAGCCAGAGGTCAGCTGCACCCAGGAAGTGTCAGCCAGGTGACTGTGTGCAGAGAGGTGCTCCCTTGGCCTTTAAAACACCTTCCACCCAAAAGACAAAAAAAAAGACGTTCTCTTGCAGAAAGCTTTTTATTTGCCCGAGATATTTGTGTCTAGGATTTCCACAGGTCCCCATTATAGTGGCAGGAATAGAATTTGTGGTGCTGAGCATTGAACAGTATTTATATTTTTTATTGATTTAATAGAATTCAAAAATATACATTTTCAATTATGTAAACCCTAAAGAGAAAATGTAAGAGACAGATATCTTGAAAACTGCTGAATCAAAACCAAACTTGTATGTGTAGCTAGATAAATAGTGTTATTAAATATCATTTGGGTGAACTGAGTTCTGGCTTGAACTCATAAATCAAGATTTATGGGTGGCCAGTGGGAGAGTAGTTTGGGACAAAGGGCAACAAGGAGAGGTCACATAAATGTGTATTTTTCTGAAAACAAAATAGTTATCCACCAATCATTTCAACATGTCAGTTGAAATGTTTTTGTTTGTGTTTCTACAGTATTCATGATTTATCATAGTTTTTAGTATATGACAGCAACATTTATTGAATGCACATTTCTTTTTCTTTCTTCTGTTATTGTTGAAAAAATATTTAAGCACACACACACACACACACACACACACACACACACACACACACACACACACACACACACACACACACACACACACACACACACACACACACACACACACACACACACACACACACACACACACAAACATTTTGTAAGTGAAAAAACGAGTTTCAGACTTTTATTAATTGTTGTTACAGATTGACATCCGGGTATTAAGTAAAGTTGTATTTTTTAACCAGCATTAAATAAGGAAGTGTCTTACCCTTTTAGCTGTCTGTTCATCTCACTTCTCCCCTCTGGTTTCTTTACCTCCCCTCAGCTGCCAAGACGCTGCAGATCTTTAACATTGAGATGAAGAGTAAGGTGAAGGCCCACACCATGACGGAGGAGGTCATGTTCTGGAAGTGGATATCGGTAAACACTGTGGCTTTAGTGACAGACACGGCCGTCTATCACTGGAGCATGGAGGGCGATTCCCAACCCGCCAAAGTATTCGATCGGCACGCCAGTCTGGCCGGATGTCAGATCATCAACTACAGAACTGATGAACAACAGAAGTGGCTACTGCTGATAGGGATTTCTGCACAGGTACGGAAACACACATGAGCAGGATTTCTCACGCTTCATACAACAGGAAAAATATCTTGAAAGGAATTATCGCTCATTTATTGCTCTCATAGCCCTCATCTACAGCCTCATAGGACAGGGAAGTCCACACTAAGATAGCTTTCCTTCTCTAAATGCAGATATTACAGCCAACCATTTATTTGAGGAACTGGAAAACTGAGCTTTTTGAAGAAGATGAATTTAGCTTGATCACACTGGCTCTGTGGCTGTCTTTTCTGATATCTAACCATTTGAATAATATGGCGGCGTGAATGACTCAGATGCATCCATTTTTTATTTGGCCCTTATTTTCGTCTCTCTTTCTCTCTGTAGCAAAACCGTGTGGTTGGTGCGATGCAGCTGTACTCTGTGGACAGGAAAGTGTCCCAGCCCATTGAGGGTCACGCTGCTGCCTTCGGGGAGTTCAAAGTGGAGGGAAATGCCAAATCCTCCACCCTCTTCTGCTTTGCCGTGCGCTCCCAGGCTGGGGGAAAGGTGAGTGAGGGGCCCTCTGGATTGTACACAAGGATTTGACTCATGATGCTATCACAGTGTATTTAGTCTAGTCTCTGAACAAAGGGCTCTGAATTGCACACAAAAAAGTCTGTGTTTTTGTTAAGATCATAGGAGAAACAACCTTGATTACGGTCACCAAAATAGCTCCTTGAATGTTGACTTCAAGAGAGTCAAAAGTTTATTTACACATTTAAGTGCATGGGCCCCCCTCTGCTGTCCTTCACGTTATCATGACCACAGTCTTTTGTTTAAACAAAAAAAAAGTAATTTTGATAAACATTTTTTGTTGGTTTTCAGAAAAATAATAATACAGATCAGTACAATGCAAACAACCATTTTTTCCCTTTTTTAATTGGAAAAAAGGAGAGAAAAAAATAATGAAACTCAGAAAAAGAAATGCTATATACATACATGTATAACATACATGTACATACCACAGTCATTTCATAATATGGGCTTTCTTCTTCCAGTTGCACATTATTGAAGTTGGTCAGCCAGCTGCAGGAAACCAGCCGTTTTCTAAGAAAGCGGTGGATGTGTTCTTCCCTCCAGAGGCGCAGACAGACTTTCCTGTAGCTATGCAGGTAAAGAACAACCCCTCCTACTCATGAGCTTAACTAAAGGTTACTTCTGCTGAAGGCTGACAATATATCTTCTCTCTCTGATCACTCTCCTCAGATTGGTAGTAAACACGGTGTAATATATTTGATCACAAAGTACGGTTACATTCACCTGTACGACCTGGAATCTGGAGTGTGTATCTACATGAACCGAATCAGTGCAGAGACCATCTTTGTGACGGCCCCTCACGAAGCCACCTCTGGAATTATTGGGGTCAACAAGAAGGGACAAGTGAGAAACTAGCAGCTTATCATTTTATTCACAAGCTACAAGAACAAATTCTATTTGAACTTGTTAAACTTGTTAATTGTTTCCTTTCATTACTGTCTAATCTCACTCATCCACTGGGCAGTATTCAAGTTTTTGTGTTCTCTTTTCTTTCTAGGTGTTGTCAGTGTGCGTTGAAGAGGAAAACATTGTCAACTACGCCACCAACGTCCTGCAGAACCCTGATCTAGCCTTGAGGATGGCCGTGAGGTCAAACCTCGCCGGGGCTGAGGAGATTTTCGCCAGGAAGTTCAACACTCTCTTCTCCCAGGGAAGTTATTCGGAGTCTGCTAAGGTCGCTGCATCAGCGCCCAAGGTACGCCCTGTATCTACTGCTCACATTGCAGTGTTTGCTCATCATAATACAAACCAGGCGCATTGGAAAAAAAGTCTATTCTAGGAAAAGACATATTTGTGGAGTATTTTTATGCGGCTGATACCAGTTACACCCACCATGATTCAGTGTTGAACACAAAGAAGTCCAAAGGATGTCTTTGAATATTTCTCATAGAATGTATATCATGTTGATACACAAAACCTTTGGTTTTTAACTTTCATACCCACATTTCCTCATTTCTTCCCACATCTTTCCTCCCCTCAGGGTATCCTGCGTACGGCAGAGACCATCCGTAAGTTCCAGAGTGTCCCAGCCCAGCCAGGTCAGGCCTCCCCTCTGTTGCAGTACTTTGGCATTCTGCTGGACCAGGGCCAGCTAAACAAGTTTGAGTCTCTGGAGCTGTGTAGGCCCGTCCTGCAGCAGGGTCGCAAGCAACTACTGGAGAAATGGCTGAAGGAGGATAAGGTTGGACTGGAATATCAGGCAACAAGGCAGCTTTCGTAAACCAGGGCTCATAGAATCACACATTTTTATTTTTCTGATAGTGCCGTTGTGTTTAATGGGGATTGTCTGTGTTGTAGCTGGAGTGCTCCGAGGAGCTGGGAGATCTGGTGAAGGCCACCGATCCCACCCTCGCTCTCAGTGTGTACCTCAGAGCTAACATCCCCAACAAGGTCATCCAGTGCTTCGCTGAGACCGGACAGTTCCCCAAGATAGTGCTGTATGCTAAAAAGGTAATACGTTTCACCTTTTCCATTCCCTTAATTACCGGTGCATGAAAAAAAAAATGTATTTGCTGCGTGTATAACTCAGCATATGAAAACACCACACAGTACTACACGGTCAATGGAAAAAAAAATCATAAATATATGTAACATACTAGGTTGGAAGCATCAGTGAAATAGTGTCTACTAAGGGCACATTTTGATCATGTAATCCTAACTATTTCCCCCCAGGCATTAGTTCAACTTTTGGAAACAACACTATTTGTTTATTGAGTACATCATATAATTATAGGCTTCTCTATATGAATATATTTGTATGAATTCATACATTTGATCAAACTGTACTTTTGTAGGTGGGCTATACTCCTGACTGGGTGTTTCTGCTGAGAAATGTGATGCGTGTCAACCCAGACCAGGGACTGCAGTTTGCCCAGATGCTGGTCCAGGATGAGGAGCCTCTGGCCAACATCAACCAGGTAAAGCCACACCAACATGACCGCAGCTCTCTACAGAGACACACAATGTTACTACATTTCAATTACATCGGCACGTTTACCCTCACTCACAAGTGCCCAGTGTAGGAGCCCCCGTCTGTGTTATTCCAGATGTGCGGGCAATGCCAGGAATCCCCTGAGTCAGTGACCCCCTTCCTCCTTTTAAAGCCACATCATCACTCTGCTCAGTGCAAAATCTCAACCAGAGAACTTGATGACACGATGCTTCTCTTAAGTTAATGCGGCAGCCTGTCCTCAGTTGTGGCCTCCGTCCGCTGTTGTTTAATATGAAAAGCAGAAACATTTGGCTACCGGCCTGTGACTCTGAACTGTTTGCATGCTAACTCAAATCAAGGTTAACAGAATGTCTGTTCGCCCTGAGTTTGTCCTTCTCCGCACTTATGTTTTTTGAACTAAATCAATAATCAAACTTTATTATTAAATAAACAACTTTGGTTTAACCAATTCCAACTGGTTTATGTTGCATCCTTTTACCCCTAGCAAAGCTGGACGTAACAGTGTCGTTCTTAACTTTAATCTCACTTTTCATTTTTCCATTGCTTTTGGTAGATTGTAGATGTGTTCATGGAGGGCAACCTGGTCCAGCAGTGCACTTCCTTCCTATTGGACGCCCTAAAGAACAACCGCCCGGCCGAGGGTCACTTACAGACACGTCTGCTTGAGATGAACCTCATACATGCCCCCCAGGTAAACATTCAGACTTGTCTTTACTTTCTAGATTACATTAAGAAGCAACCGTGCCTTTGACGATAACACATTTGTTTGTTTTCTAAGGTAGCAGATGCAATCCTGGGGAACCAGATGTTCACCCACTATGACCGTGCCCACGTTGCCCAGCTGTGTGAGAAGGCAGGGCTGCTGCAGAGAGCTTTGGAACACTACACCGACCTGTATGATATCAAGCGAGCCGTGGTGCACACACATCTGCTCAACCCCGAGGTACACCTCTGGATGATTGGTCACGCCTGTTATTATCGCTCTCATGGGAGCAGCCACCTTTTACCTTGTTTTTTTTCTCTTCAAAATGCCTCTTGAATACCCCCCTCCTTCCGTGCCCTGCTTTCTCACTTTCTACCTGTTTTTCTTTCTCTAGTGGCTGGTGAACTTCTTTGGCGCTTTATCGGTAGAGGACTCCATAGAGTGTTTGAGGGCCATGTTGTCGGCCAACATCAGGCAGAATCTGCAGCTGTGTGTCCAGGTAGCGTCAAAGTATCACGAGCAGCTGAGCACTCAGTCGCTAGTGGAGCTCTTTGAATCCTTCAAGAGTTATGAGGGTAGGTGTTGCGCATGAGCGGGGGCTTTAAGTGCACGTTGAATGTTAAATGAGCAATATTCCACAGTTTGCGTGCCGTAGCTTTTTTTCCTCATCATAGCTGGGGCTGACCTCTGTACCGTCTCTCTGTCTTCTCCTTGCCGTCTCTACTCAAGGCTTGTTTTACTTCCTCGGGTCGATTGTGAACTTCAGCCAGGAGCCTGATGTCCACTTCAAGTACATCCAGGCCGCCTGTAAAACGGGACAGATCAAAGAAGTGGAGAGGATCTGTCGGGAGAGCAACTGCTACGACCCAGAGAGGGTTAAAAACTTCCTCAAGGTGAAAAAACAAACAAAGAAATCCCTTATTTTAACAGTGTTAGTGATAGATTTTTTCATCACCAGCATTTTTTTGTTGATATTTCCCGTTTTTGTATTTAATCTCATATGACCCTCCTGCTTGTTTTCTTTTCTTTTCTTTTCTATAGGAGGCCAAGCTAACAGACCAGCTTCCTCTCATCATCGTGTGTGATCGCTTCGACTTCGTCCATGACCTGGTGCTCTACCTGTACCGCAACAGTCTGCAGAAATACATTGAGATCTATGTTCAGAAGGTAAGATCAAGACAACTGCTGACCCTTCATACAGTGGCTTGCAAAAGTATTCATACCCCTTGAACTTTTCCACATTTTGTCACGTAACAACCACATACGTACATTTATTTTTTGAGATTTTATGTGATAGACCAACACAAAGAGGAGCATAATTGTGAAGTGGAAGGAAAATGAAACATGGTTTTCAATTTTTTTTTTATAAATACTAAACTGAAAAGTGTGGTGTGCAAAAGTTTTCAGCCCCCTGATTCAATGCTTTGTAGATCCACCTATCGCTGCAATTACAGCTGCAAGTCTATTGGGTTATGTCTTTACCACCTTTGCAAATCTACAGACTGACATTTTTGCCCATTCTTCTTTGAAAAATAGCTCAATGTTCAGATTCTGCATCATATTGGATGGAGAGTGTCTGTGAACAGCAATATTCAAGTCTTTCTTCTTCTTTCAAGCCATTTGGAATTGTATTTAGGTCTGGACTTTGACTGGGCCATTCTAGCACATGCCTATGCTTTGATCCAAACCTTTCCATTGTAGATATGGCTGTATGTTTAGGGTAGTTGTCCTGCTGGAAGGTGAACGTCTGCCCCAGGCTCAAGTCTTTTGCAGACTATAACAGGTTTTCTGCCCTGTATTTGGCTCCATCCATCTTCCAATCAACTGACCAGCTTCCCTGTCTCTACTGAAGAAAATCACCCCCACAGCATGATGCTGCCACCACCATGTTTCAAGTTGGGTATGGTGTGTGCAGTGTTAGTTTCGGGCCATTTGCAATCAGACCAAAAAATTCAAGTTTGGTCTCATATGACTATGCTGTGTCCCCTGCATGGCTTATGGCAAGGGTTGGAAGAAGGTGCTCTGTTCAGATGAGACCAAACTTTAAGTTTTTGGCCTGAATGCAAATCGCTATCTGTGTTGGAAAACTCACACTGCACATCACCTTGAACACACCATCCCCAATGTGAAACATGGTGGTGGCTGCATCATGCTGTGGGGGTCCTGTTCTTCAGCAGGGACAGGGAAGCTGGTCAGAGTTGATGGGAAGATGGATGGAGCCAAATACAGGGCAGAAAACCTGTTATAGTCTGCAACAGACTTGAAACTGGGGCGGCGGTTCACTTTCCAGCAGGACAACTACCCTAAACATACAGCCATATCTACAATGGAATGGTTTAGATCAAAGCATAATCATGTGTTAGAATGGCCCATTCAAAGTCCACACCTAAATCTAATTCAGAATTGCTGTTCACAGACACTCTCCATCCAATCTGACGCTGAATCTGACGTTGAGCTATTTTTCAAAGAAGAATGGGCAACAATGTCAGTCTGTAGATTTGCAAAGGTGGTAAAGACATAACCCAATAGACTTGGAGCTGTAATTGCAGCGATAGGTGGATCTACAAAGCATTGACTCAGGGGGCTGAATACTTATGCACGCCACATTTTCATTCCACTTCACAATGATGCACCATGTTGTGTTGGTCCATCACATGCAATCCCAATAAAATAAACGTACGAGTCGTGACAAAATGTGGAAAATCTCAAGGGGTATGAATACTTTCGCAAGCCACTGTACATGTCCCCTTACTAACTATTACAAGACATTTATTCTTTATCAGAGCACCATGTTGCCATCCTTATCAAGTGTTTGCTGCGCTTGTTTTTCAGGTGAACCCTAGTCGTTTACCAGTGGTGATAGGCGGTCTGTTGGATGTGGACTGTGCTGAGGATGTCATTAAGAACCTCATCATGGTGGTCAAAGGGCAGTTTTCCACTGACGAGCTGGTGGAGGAGGTAGAGAAGAGGAACAGGTAAGACTCAATGATAAATGGGTCCTCTACTTCTTGTCATCTTGCTTATTGCCTTTTTCTGTGTCTCATTTTTGCACTTATATATATATATATATACACACACACACACACACACACACACACACACACACACACACACACACACACACACACACACACACACACACACACACACACACACACACACACACACACACACACACACTACAGAATATATATATACACTACAGAAGCTAAAAATAATATTTTCTAGCATGAAAAGAATCTCTCTGGGCTTACTGCTAGACAGATGAACAGTTCGTAGACTATTGAAGCTAAATCCAGTGCAAATCTGCTTCCCTTTCATTCTCTATCATAAATGATTGTGAGAAATTGAATAGGAATACCCTTGAGCAATGCTGCCATCTAGTTTTATGTTTGTGCATTACACAGGAGTAAAACAAAGTCACGCATACAAGTAAAAAGCTTCTTCAAAATGTAATGCAATGGATGTGATGTTTCAAAACCTGTGTGTTTTTATCTCTCTATCTTCCCAGGTTAAAACTGCTATTGCCGTGGCTGGAGTCCCGTATCCACGAAGGATGCGAGGAGCCAGCTACCCACAATGCCCTGGCCAAGATCTACATAGACAGCAACAACACGCCCGAGCGCTTCCTGAAGGAGAATCCGTTCTATGACAGCGCTGTGGTGGGGAAATATTGCGAGAAGAGAGACCCCCACCTGGCCTGTGTGGCTTATGAGAGAGGACAGTGTGACTTGGAGCTCATCAAAGTGTGTAGATCACATAATATTGTCACACTGATTTTTACAAAGTTCTAATAAAGATACATATTTTTAATTACAATTTTATATATTTTTTGCTCTCAGGTGTGCAATGAGAACTCGCTATTCAAGAGTCAGGCTCGATATCTGGTACGACGGAAAGATCCAGAGCTTTGGGCGAACGTGTTGGAAGAAAGCAACCCCTTCAAAAGACAACTCATCGACCAGGTGAGGTATCCTCTGACTATGCTACTGTAGTGAAGCAGATTGTGAATAAGTGGTGTGTGTTAATTTTGATTATACTGTATGAATGAATGAATGAATGAATGAATGAATGAATGAATGAATGCATGAATGAATTTTTATTATTGTGTCATGTCCATACAAGGACCCATCCCCTTTGGGATTATAAGACACCAACAACTGTATCAAATTCAAATGATAACATTCACTTCCTGTAAATGGTGATCACATTTCACAGTAGGACTACAAGGAAACGGACGCAAACAAAAGAAAAGCAAACATAAAGATCTCATTTATAAGTGTTTTTTGTTCTCTTGGCCTTCTCCAGATAGCCAGCAAGGGCAAATACCTTAAATTCAAAGAGCCACTTTAGCCTGTCTGCATCATTCATCCACATGAAATCAACATCACCACACTGATCGAACAATCTCTGACGCAACCCATGGTACAGAGGGCAATAAAACAGAAAATGAAACTTGTTCTCCACATCAATGGTACAATAATCGCAGAGTCTTTCTTCCTCTGGGACCCCACGGTAACGTCCTGTCTCCAGATGCAGGAGCAAGATTCCAGAGCGTAGCTGGGCGCACAGTGATCTTTGCTTTTTAGATAAAGGAGCACACACATATTTCTCCTTCCTGTAATAGTTCTTAATCGTAGCATAAGTCCTCAATTTTGGTTAAAATAAAATGTCCTGTGCCCATTTATCTTGATACGTGTTGGAAAGAGTTCCCTTAGCGGACACTATATTCACTATATTTACACTTTGCAAAAGGTGAGTGGCTCCAATATCTGTGAATATTTCCTGCACCTCACTTGCCCATGCACCCTTCACAGTCACGTCCCATTGGAAAACCTTCTCGGCAACCCTCCTCTCTGGGATTTTTATTAAACGGTTCCATAGAGCCAACATGCAACTGTGTGAGAGAGAGAGCGAGATATATATATATATATATATATATATATATATATATATATATATATATATATATATATATATATATATATTTTTTTTTATTATATATTTTTATTTTTTTATTTTTTATTTTTTTCTCTTCTCAGGTGGTGCAGACTGCACTGTCGGAGACCCAAGACCCTGAGGAGGTGTCTGTCACAGTCAAGGCCTTCATGACAGCAGACCTGCCCAACGAGCTGATTGAGCTGCTGGAGAAGATTGTGCTCGATAACTCTGTCTTTAGCGAACACAGGTACAGCTTGTTGCGCTTTGTGCTCATTTAGCCGCATTGCTTTTTGTCATCTTTTTGATAATCCCTCTGTTCCGGTTACTTTTCCCAGAAACCTCCAAAACCTGCTGATTTTGACGGCCATCAAGGCAGACCGCACTCGTGTGATGGAGTACATCAACAGGCTAGACAACTACGATGCTCCAGACATTGCAAATATCGCCATCAGCAACGAGCTCTTTGAAGAAGCCTTTGCCATTTTCAAGAAGTTTGATGTCAACACTTCAGCAATACAGGTAAAATGGATTATATTGCTGCTTGAGTTCCAAGTATTTCAGTGAGTCCAAGCTGAATACTGATCAGAGTAAATATTCTATTGGACAAATAGGAAATACCATGCATGTAAAGTTACATCAATATGTGTATAAGGTTATATTTCAGTCAGGCACAAGGTGCATTTTGAATTTTTATTAACTTTTTGTAATTGTAAAGAGCCTCCTTGTTACGGACATTTATTGTTTAAAAAAAAAAGTATTTAGAGGATTTTAGTAAAACCAAAGATCACGCACCACTGTTTAAAGTATAGATCTTGGTATGTAAAACATGCTGTTTCGTTTGCC
The DNA here is from genome assembly GCA_026929865.2 of Hyperoplus lanceolatus. Classification (NCBI taxonomy): domain Eukaryota; kingdom Metazoa; phylum Chordata; class Actinopteri; order Uranoscopiformes; family Ammodytidae; genus Hyperoplus; species Hyperoplus lanceolatus. Next base: position 26,142,472 of record CM049397.1, read on the forward strand.
AATTCTGAGTAATCTGTGTTTGCAACTGATGCTGCGGGTTGTATCCCTTAATGACTTTCTAGGTCAAATCAAACAATGCCACTCTCCTTTCTCTCGTGTATCCAGGTATTGATAGAACACATAAGCAACTTGGACCGTGCCTATGAGTTTGCTGAGCGCTGTAATGAGCCGGCGGTGTGGAGCCAGTTAGCCCGAGCTCAGCTGCAGAGAGAGCTGGTGAAGGAGGCCATCGACTCCTACATCAAAGCCGTTGACCCGTCGGCGTATATGGAGGTGGTCAACGCAGCCAGCAAGAACAGTGAGCCTTTTGCACCTTGATTTTCTATTGTGGTGGGATAGAGCTGAGGTGGAGCTGATCTTAAAGTTTTTTTTTTGTATTTTACAGACAACTGGGAAGACTTGGTCAAATTTCTGCAGATGGCTCGGAAGAAAGCGAGAGAGTCGTACGTGGAGACGGAGCTGATCTTTGCTTTAGCTAAAACCAACCGTCTGGCCGAGCTGGAAGAGTTCGTTAGTGGGCCCAACAACGCACACATACAGCAGGTATGAAAAAAGCTGTACTTGTAGTGGAGATAATGAAAATAAAAAAAAGTGCTTTATTTGACAGCGGTGGAAAAACAGAGATGAAATTGGACATCAATGGGAATGACATGCAGAGAATGACCACGCGCCGGATTCGAACCCTTGGTCTGCTGCTTCTGAGGACTGAGCCTCTATTGGGGGGCGCTCTAACCACTACACCTTGAGCGCCCCTGTTGTGGAGATAATTTAGCAGTTTTTGCAGAATGTGCATGTTCTTCTTTGCTAAAATGTTGAACACACACAACTCACATCTATCAATAAATGTCTCTCTCCCTTCCTCCAGGTGGGCGATAGATGCTATGAGGAGGGAATGTATGAAGCAGCCAAGCTCTTGTACAACAACGTGTCCAACTTTGCTCGCCTGGCATCCACACTGGTCCACCTGGGAGAATACCAGGCAGCTGTGGACAGCGCCAGGAAAGCCAACAGCACACGGACGTGGAAGGAGGTAACAACAGGCACACACACCAGTCAAGCTTCTGTTCAACTAGCCTTTGCATGAGAAGGGACTATTGGGATACTTTCTGGAAGAAATTACCAGAATGTTTAAACTGCTAAAAGCATGATACATTTCTAGCATTTTCTAAGATAAACTAGTATCTGATACTGTATTTGCTGGCTTGTCAAATCTGAGCACTAGTGGGAACAAGGTCTTCTATCTTGAACTGGTATAGTAGTTTTAGATACTAATTTATTGGATTGTGGACAAAACATTTTTTGAATAGACCAGATAAAAACAAATTTATTCACCGATTTGACATGAGAGAAGTCCACTTCCCAAGGTAAAACGATCTGTATATTATTGTTCATGCATAAGAGATGATAATTGAATGATGAGCTTAAGAACTTTAACTCTCTCTCTCTTTCTCTCTCTCTGTATTAAACTTGTGCTGCTGCAACCTTTACTTTAATGTAATGACATTTACTTCAGGCTTGTTACAGAATTGTTACTAATAAGATCTTTGTCCTGACCTTTAAAAAAAAAAGGACTTCAGCCATGCGACCAATATGTTAAATTGTAATCACATTTACTTCAAGCGATACTCAATCTCTTAATTGTTTAATCACTCTTTGCTTATGAGAACAGTACATTCTCATTAATGGACTCATTTTTTCCCTTTTATTGCCTTATGGTAACTCTCCCCTCTCTCTCTCCCCCCCTCCCCCCCGACCACCAGGTGTGTTTTGCGTGTGTGGATGGCGAGGAGTTTCGGCTGGCCCAGATCTGCGGCCTTCACATAGTGATCCATGCTGACGAGCTTGAGGACCTGATCAGCTACTATCAGGACCGTGGCTACTATGAGGAGCTGATAGCGCTGCTAGAGGCCGCGCTGGGGCTGGAGCGAGCACACATGGGCATGTTCACCGAGCTCGCCATCCTCTACTCCAAGTTCAAACCTCAGAAGATGAGGGAGCACCTGGAGCTCTTCTGGTCCAGGGTCAACATCCCAAAGGTACAGCAGCATGTCTCCTTTTTTGTGTGTGTGTTTGTTTGCGTGATTCTTTTGTAATAATAAATCAAAAAATTCAACACACATGCTTTATTTTTCCTTCTGGATCATGGAAGAAAAAATAATACTGTGCACTGAAGATTCCTTGAGCTTTCTTTGCTATCTGGCCCTGTATTGACATATGTTTGTTGTCTTGTGATGATTAGACATTCTTTTTCCAGTTTTAAAGTGGAACAATGTGTCATTGAGAATTGTGGGTGTTGGCTGTCTTTTCTTTCTTTGCTCTGAAAGTCTATGAAAGATTGCAGCCAAGTCACTTTGAAATAATTGTTTCCTTGAAATGATTAAGTTATTTAAAGAGAATGTTCTTTTATTTGTATATGTAATTCTGAATTGATCAGTATTTGGTAGCTTGTTGGACTTATTTGTGATTGATCCTCACGTCACATTATGACTCAAAAGAATTGAAAAATGAATACCACTTTTCTGATCTGACTATGTCGTGAGTTAAAAGGACACTTTAGTAGCATGTTATGTCTGTTCAGCGTGCTGTTTCATCAGTTGTTACACTGACTGATGATTAGATCTAGTTAGGTGTTTTTTCATTGTGTGGAAAGATCCTGAAAAAAGGGGCTATGTGAATAGATGTTTCCCCCAAATAAACCAAAATGTTGTCCATGAATGTAGCCAAACAAAACGTATACTGTCATTAAGGAGTGCTTCCATTTTGAAACCTGCATGACTTTATAGACCATTCTGTGATTCCTGTGTTTTCCAGGTCCTCCGTGCAGCAGAGCAGTCTCATTTATGGGGAGAGCTGGTTTTCCTTTACGATAAATATGAAGAGTTTGACAACGCCGTCCTCACAATGATGTCTCATCCGACAGACGCATGGAAAGAAGGGCTGTTCAAAGACATAATCGCTAAGGTGAACTGAAGTTTTTGAAATTTAAATGTTTATTTCCATTTTTCAACACAACTTTTTTCCTGATATTTTGTATTTCTATTTTTTTCCTCCTCAGGTTGCCAATGTGGAATTGTACTACAAATCTCTTTCCTTCTATCTGGACTACCAACCTCTCCTCATGAACGACCTGCTGAGCATCCTGTCTCCGCGGTTGGACCACAGCAGGGCTGTCACTTATTTTAGCAAGGTAACCAGCGGTGAAGTTAACCTCCACAAATCCAAACCCTCCATATACATATTTTTTTTAACAATTAGAACGCAGTGCTGGCCACGATTGATGTAACATGACTGTTGTTGCTTTTGCTCGACCAGGTGAACCAGCTGAAGTTGGTGAAGCCTTACCTGAGGTCTGTCCAGAGTCACAACAACAAGTCGGTCAACGAAGCCCTCAACAACCTGCTGACAGAGGAGGAAGACTATCAGGTCTGTCAGCACTTCTGCTACTGATATTAATCATAGAAGGAAGACAGACTAATGTTAGCACTTGATAAAAAGAGAATTATTGATACAGTTTATCGGTGTCCCGCATTAACCATGTAATAAGGGTTTTTGAGGCTATTCTCTTCACATATATGATCGTTCTTTAGACATTTGATGCATGCTTCTGCAGGTATAGGCCTCACTTATTTGTATGCAGAGCGGTGTCACTGTAGTTTGTTTTGAAAACATTCATGACCTTCGGTCTACTGTGCATGACCCACATTTTTAAGTCACAGTGTTTGTGGTTGGAATTGGTTGAATTATTTTGTATCTTTCCCCTGCTTGTTGTATATGGCATTTAAGGGGCACATTTAAAAAAAGTAAATTCAAATAGTGGTCATTATACCCCGCATCTAGGTCACTAGGTGGCACTGCTGAGGTCCAGTTACAAGAAATTAACCAGTTCAGGTGTGACATTTTTTTTGGTGGGTAATGGAATATTTTTTCTTTCGTTCTATCTGTTATAAACAGGGTCTGAGAGCATCCATAGACGCCTACGACAGCTTCGACACGATTGGCCTGGCACAGAGGCTAGAGAAACACGAGCTGATCGAGTTCAGACGCATCGCTGCTTACCTCTACAAGGGCAACAACCGCTGGAGACAGAGTGTGGAGCTCTGCAAGAAGGACAAACTCTACAAGGTGAGGGAAAAAAAAGCCAAAACCCTTTTAACAACTATATTTGAGAAAAGAAAGAAAAACAAATCTCTTAAATGTACCTCCATGCTCCTATAGATGGTGTGTTTGTTTGCCTATTCTGTAGATAGACATACAGTATCTGGAGATTCATGGACCAACTAAGTCAAGTAAAGACAGGACAATCTAATCACCTCAGTGCTTATATCACCTGAAGCCAATCCGTACACGGGAAAGAAAAATTAATTTGACAGTCTCTCAAACTTACATCAAGGCGTTCATGTTTCTCATGATGAGTCAGTTAATTGCGCTGCATTTCCTTCTCTCCCAGGATGCCATGCTGTACGCTGCAGAGTCTAAGGATGCTGAGCTAGCGGAGACTCTGCTCCAGTGGTTCCTGGAAGAGGACAAGAAGGAATGCTTTGCCGCCTGCCTCTTCGCCTCCTATGACCTGCTGCACCCAGACGTGGTGATGGAGCTGGCCTGGAGGCACAACATCATGGACTTTGCCATGCCCTACTTCATCCAGGTCATGAGAGAGTACCTCACCAAGGTAAGCAACAGCTAAATAAAGGGGGAAATAAGAGTAATGCTTCTTTGTTGCTGATTTTTAGTTTCTTCTTTAACGTAAAAGTATTTTTTTTTGTTGTAGAAATTAAATATTCACTGATTTTGACAACAAGCGTACTCCAGAATCTCCGACTCCATCTTTAAGTTTGAAACTCTGCCTTTTTACTGTGTACTAAAATATTTTCATTCTTCAGAGATTGTTTAGTTTCCTGTATAAACGTATCTTGACAGGTGAGAGGTGGACAATAGTCTGTAATATCTCTGGAGGTTTTGAAAAACAGGTCTCACTCATACTTTTAAATTGACGCGAGGATTAAGGAAGTATTAGTAGTTCAGTATATTTTCCAGAGAAACTCTGGTCAACATAATGTCCTGAAATGCCGACCTGCAGACATGTGAGGTCACTCGGGGTCATCTCTTTGGGTTCTTTTCCAGGTTGAGGAGTGTGCAGCGAAGGTGACGGTCTCTGGCCCTCTTTTTTCATTTATTACGTGTTCTGTCTGTTTCTGTTGTAACTTATCTCTTAGGTTTCTGATGTAGGAACCTAGCATGGACTGTTAGTAGACTGAGTACGGCCCTAACTAGCTCTGGTCCTGGAGAGCTGGAGTGGTGTGTGTGTGTGTGTGTGTGTGTGTGTGTGTGTGTGTGTGTGTGTGTGTGTGTGTGTGTGTGTGTGTGTGTGTGTGTGTGTGTGTGTGTGTGTGTGTGTGTGTGTGTGTGTGTGTGTGTGTGTGTGTGTGTGTGTGTGTGTGTGTGTGTGTGTGTGTGTGTGTGTGTGTGTGTGCAGGCTTTTGTTTCCGCTTCAGCGCCGATTTGACATGTTTTTAATTGACTTACCTGAGTTAATTTAGAGGAGGCAGTTTGTAAATGATGCTCCTGGGGAACCTCATGTCTCTTTGGAATGGGGTAATTTATTCAAATGTTTTCGCATTAAAGCGGCTACGAGTAACATTTAAATATCTTTTAAACAGCCTCATGTTTCCTCTGATAATAATCATAAATTACCTTTAACAGCAAACGAGACCATCAGTGCAAAGAAAGACTTTTTTAAATAGTTTTTATTACTGCTTTTGGTCTGGTCGCACACCCAGTCCGATTTTCGGTTCGCTCGTGCAAGCTCTATGGTCACATATCCGTATTGGTCGCAGATTTCAGTGTGGCGCAGCAACGTGAATTGAGAAGCCTATCCCTCCAGGTGAGGGAAGGGGAGCGGGATCCTTGTTTGATACAGTTATTTGTCGTCATAATGACTGATAACGGGGCTGAACCATCAAAGAAACAAAAGAAAATGCAATGAAGAAAAGCTAAAAGGGAGAGTGATATAGGCTACGGGGGACGAGGGCGTTGCCACGCAACGTGTATACAATTTCACGAGAGCGAAACTAGACTGCAGTGTTTACTCCTAAATGAATGAGCGGTTGGTACTAACACAAAGTTTGCTTTGCTTCACCATCATCAGATAACCATTATCTAAAATAGTAATTATTTACAACAACATAAACACATTACCTCATCGTGATCCATACTAACTGCCGTCTATCGTTCATTCGCTTTCTGTGAGGAGGTGAGAGAGAGTAGTTAGGTGACACTGCTGCATCAACTCATTGCAATCAGGTGCGTGTGGCAGTGACTGGCATTAGTTCATGCAGTGTCAAAACCACTCTCATGTAGCCGAAAAGAGTCCTCACACTTTCAACACACGGACATGCACTATATTGCTCCCTTCTCAGTTCACACTCACGCGCCTGGCACGAGCTAGAAAACAGCTTTGCGACAGCGGGCGTCGTAAAAATACTACCGCTTTTGTCCAAAGGGGACGCCAACGTGCCATGTTACTAGTAGTGGCTTTAAGCAGTGAAGCATAAACGGATTCAGGAAAATATGAAAAAGTGCACTATTCAGATATCTATTGAGTTTCTGTGCAAACATTAATAGAAACCTTATGTTTTGATTAGAGATATGACATTTGTATCCGATACTTGATATCAATGAAAATCATCATTCACTTTCAGCTTTAGTGCCGTTAAGGAGGATGCACTCGAGATTACAATCATTCAACACGTGCACTTGTTCTTTAGACCCCAGCATTTTATGAATGTTGGTTTAACCGTTGCCCTGCTGTATCCAGTAAAATGTGGTCTAAAGAAGAAGTGAAAACGCCTAACTTAAAATACTGTGTTCATTTGCTGGAGCCAAAGCCTGTGCACCATCTAGTTCTTCAGGATCAGCCTGTGCTGGCCTAACCGATACCTCTCACCCTCTAACTCTAACTAAATCTTTACAACTTCACTATCATGAGACTGATTGTTATGGTTCCATATAGTATAAAATAAGAAACACGGTTATATTTCCACCTGTCTGATGCTCTTCCACATAGACTGGCTAGATGTATTCCCATGTTTCTAACCTCAGGTTAACTAGTTTTCATTTTTAAATGTGTAACTGTCAGATCAGTGCAGGGGCAAAAAAACAAGCACTAGCATCAAAGGTTATTGGGTCTCCTTCCCTCCGCCTCTTGAGAATATAGTTTTATTAGTCACGTTTATTTCAGCTAACCAAGTTTATCTTCTGGAGATCGAACAGGTTGTTCCATAAATTACTGGTCGGGATGGAGTCTAGTCTTGGCCTTTCAGGAAGTGAAATAGGCTTCCATCCCGTTTATATGAACACATAGTTAAATTGTGGCTCCCATCTTAAAACTAAAATCGCATACGTTTCTTTAAGATACATACAATAGTTCAAATATGCATTTCAGAAGCGGTTTTTCATCCACATATATGTAACATTTAGAAGCCATTAATGTAGAAAAAGTGTTTTTGAGGTGCCACCTAAACCTTCTCACTCTTGTTTTTCATAATCTTATGAAATAATGACTCAACAGAAATGTTTCTATTCCACATTCATTTGAGCTGAAGGATCGTTTAAACATAACCTTGCTTACATCAGAAACCTTTCGTCAGCGCTTCCTCCCCCCACAGTTGAAGCACAATGCCTGAGTATTTTCCTGCACCTAATGACTAAGAAAAGTATCGGCACCACAACCAACTCACTGCGCACATACTGTACGTCTGGCAAGGATGAGCTTAACCAGTGAGCCTCTAATATGTAGCTTGGTTTTAAACCAGTATAAATAATATAAACTCAATGAAAGTTGGTCGGGATGTATGTGGAAGCTGTGATTGTCAGTTATTGAAAATGAGACCGTTAACTGTGACTGGCTGGTAATGTAGCATCAGCATATAGGCATGTATAGTTTCTCCTTTACAATGTCATTTTCGTTTAACCTTGAATCCCCACTATAATTCTGCTGTAAAGGGTCCGTTCACACAAATCACAAGGGAAAAAAAAACAAAACATTCCCCCCAGTGAAAAATAAACATTGTGTAGTTTCAATGTTGTTTTTTGAGTTTTTGACGTATCTGCTTCTGCCCTGTCACATCGATGTGATGCTACTTTTATTAATGGTGCTCTAAACATTTAAAAATTACAGTTTAAAAACTCAAAAGCAGTGATTTTCACATTTTAATGCTACTTTGTTATCCCTGAAAATCCACAGACATGTCAACAGTTTCATTGAAACATATTTTCTGTTGAATGTCGACAACAACATCTGGGAATCTTTTAATTTATAGAAAAGGAAATTTCATCTGGAAAAACATTACTTTTTTTAGTTTGCTATTTTTGTGAATGGGAGTTTTCAGTGCTTTGAGCAGCATTAATAAAATTTCATCCTGCTCTATTGAACTGGGTAATATGAGTGATAAGAGTCTCAGCAGTCCCTATCTGCATGGTAAGATACCACGAGGGCTTTTGTGATTTGGGTGAACGGACCCTTTAATTGTTGACTTAACATTTGTACTGAAAGTTGTGTTAGAAATCCTCACCAAACCTGCATGGCATCTTCTCTTTGGTAACATTAGCTGCACTGTCAAGTACTGTGTGTATACGTAGTCTTGTCTTGCAGAAGTGGGTACGATAAATCTACTGTGATAACTAGACATATTTATCAATTCTTATTTGTTTGATATGAAATAAAAACTTTTGTGTAGTATCACAATTGATGCATTAAGAGTTTATTGTCTATATGTAGCTGATACAATTTATTTATATAATTATTTTATTTAAACTGTATATCCCTGTGATCACTACATTGTAGGTGTCCATCAAAAGTCTTTAATTTTGGCTATTTTCTTTTTATTTGTGACAAGAAATTTCGAATAAAAATCTATGCTTGTATTTAAGTAAAAAAGAAAAATATATAAGTTAAAGGGTTTCCGTGGGATACCTGCAATGTATGAGATTAGACTTTAGTGTGAGTGATCTGTGTCTGATCTGTATTCTTTCATTTGTCGCCTTCAGGTGGACAATCTAGACGAGGCAGAAAGCCAAAGGAAAACTGAAGACGAGGTGACAGAGCCTCAACCCATAGTGTTTGGTAGGTTTACTGGACAATTGTGGTTTCTATAGGAAATAAATAAGGTGTCCCTGATGCTCTGTTAAACCTGGGTGAAAAATGATTGGATAAAAGCAATGCAATTTACTGAAATGTAAACCACAAAAGAAAATATCCTTCTAGTCAGACATTGATGTTGTCAGAACAGAAAATGTTTCATTTACATTTTCAAAATTGTGTCATGATTTTATGCAGAGGAAAAAAAATTACATCATTAACATTTTTATATTCTATCTATTTTCTAATTTTACAATATTATGTTGCATGGAAGTTGCCTTTCAGTTCTGTTTACCCATAAAGAGAAGATATATAGTGGTAGCTGTTGTGGTGTTATTATCTGAAATCGGCCGCATCTGCATTATTCAATTATCTTGGACACACCTTTCATTCATGAAAAAAAAACAGATTTATCGCTGAATCGGTTAACGATTCTTACAATTAAGAATCATTAAAAAAAATATATATATATAAAAAAATAATGAAAAATACATCAGTTATAGTAAAATTAAAATATATACTGTATATATAAATAAATTACAAATTACTTTTCATAAATGATCCTTGGAATGCAGTGAACAAAAACAGTGCAAGTTGTTACATTTTGGATATTACCACTTAACATTTGTGTGCACGTGTGTGTGTGTTTAGGCGCGCAGCTGATGTTAGCGGCCTCTCCTGTTCCAGGAGCTCCCCAGCCAGCTTACCCGGGATACGGATACCCGGCCGCTGCCACCGGCCCCGCAGGCTTCCCCGCTCAGCCCCCAGCGTATGGCTTCAACAACATGTAGAGAGAGGCTTGACCCCACTTCTACCACTCACCCAGTCCTCTCCCCCTACACACACTCACACATCTTTGGACCTGAACTGTGCTGCTCTGGGTCTCAACTGGCCTTCGTCCCTGATCGACTGATACTACTGCAATAGAAACCCTTCATCTCTACTTTCTCCACATAGACACACACACACACACACACACCCTTCAGAACGGCATCATTCTGTTGGACCCCTCCCTTCTCTTCTCTTTTCCGCTTGGACGTTATAACTGCATCACTGATCTACACAGCATGAAGTGGCCTCTCAGCTCCTAGAGGAATGAACATACCGAAGAAGATAACGTTAGTGACACCAAACCACTCTGTCCTGTTCTGTCGCTGTTCCAAGTAGACATTCTATTTAGCATAGAGCAGCTTCTTTTCTGTCTTTTTTTCCTCTTTATTCCTAGAGATTCAGCACTGATGAGCAAGAGACTTTGTTACTGAGGAGTCAAGAGGGGCATGGATGTGTGTGTGTCTTCCCCTCCCTCCTAAAGCACTGCTACGGCCTTATATACTTTCTGGAGGTGGCAAAAGAAAAATAGAAAAATGGGGCTCATTTGTTTCATGTTTAATTTTCACAACTGTCTCATGCTCTGATTTAGAAAGACAGTTACTGTGCAATAGTTATGTTTGTCTTTTCACAACAGGTACAACGTGTTTGCTGTATACGGACTAAGAACACTTGTTTATGAGGTTACGGTACTGAGTGTGTGTGTGTGTTTGTGTGTGCGCATGCATGTGTGTGTGAGTGTGTCTGTAGCCTCCAAAGCCTTCGAGGGATATGTCTATATACCAAGTGTCACTCCATTTCCCCCCTGCAGCCCCAAACCTTTTGCTGGGTCGGAGTGTTTGAATCTTGTCAGTCGAGTATTTCGGACACATAAGGAGTTACAGGATGATTGCGTCAAAAAGACAAAAGAAAGGAGGTGAAATCATAAAAAATAAAAGCTATATGCTGTAGTCTGTGCATGTGCTGCGAAACTATAAAGCTGCAACCAGGAGCACAATTTCCATGTAACACTCTAGTATATCAAGTATTACTAATGCTGTGTCAAAAGAGCAAGTGATGTTTGATGAAACTCTCTCACCCAACTAACAACATAAAACCAAGATGACGCTTCAACAGACTTGAGGAGAGGAAAACACGGGAACATTATTATTTCACATCCTGGTGTCAGTTGGTCAAAAAAATAAAAATAAATCATTATTGTACTGAAAACAGTGTATAATTTAAGATATATTAATATACCTAACAAATCAAGAGAATTCAAATATTATGGAATACCGTATGTATTGTCTATAGTGTGTTGTTGTAGTCTTAAAAGAAAAAAAAGCATAATGATTTTTGTAAGAAAAGGACAAAATGCAAAAACAGCTGGTAATGAATGGCAAAGTCTTGAGGCGAGGCTGCTCAAAGTGGTGACGGTTTAGTGGATTGTTTACTCCCTGTGCTGGCCGACAGTCCCTGTGTAATTACACTGAGCTGGGTCCCACTGTGGTGTCAACTTTGAAAGCAAAAAACAAAACCTGAGCTGCTGCACACAAAGCGCTCCCTTTATTGGCACAAGTCATGCATACAGAACGAGGAATAAAGTTTACACACAGTGCTGTTTGTGCATTTCTTTGTAATACATTCACACTAGTAGACAGATTTACAGGCTCTATTGTGGACAGTGGGGGAGTAATACAGATGTAAACATGGTTTATGCCACTAGCCTTTCCTTTATTTCCATACCCTGGCTGGACCCAGTCTGACATTTTAGTAACCAAGCTGCCAAGGCCTGATTGATGGTTTCATTGAGAGCCGCTGACTCTTTTGTTTGGAGAGGGTGTGGTGGGGCTGTGTGGACCCACCTCTGCTTGCTGCTGGGAGGAATGCGTAAGCTTTTCCTCGTAAAAGATTTAATGGCAGGGTAATCACATTTTTAATTCTTCTGCTGAGCTGTATTTAAATGTGATAATACGCACACATACAGTAGATAGGCTTTCTACTGCGCCCCGCCCTTCTCCTGCTGTGGATAACAAGAAGTGGCCGCGTCTCCTCTCCACTCTGGTCCCTGTGTTCGTATAAGCGACTCCCACTGAAACCTGTCAAACAACAGCAGCAGCCTCGTTGGTTGTTTACGTCCAGTGGTTATATGAAGAAATCTCTCAACAACGCGGCAGCAGGATACGGACGCAACTATTTGTCCGCCCCTCCTTGCTTCCGGGTTTCTTTGCTCTCTTACGCACTTACTGTCGCGATACGGCGTTACTATGGCTACAAATAAAAGACATTGGACATAGAACATCTCCAACTTCCTCGACAGTCCCTGTATCCGCCCACTGTCAAACACTGGGACCTGCTGGAGTCTCCGGGACGCGTCTCTGAGATCACCTGCATCCAGGAGGAGCTGAGCGCACCAGTCAGCAGCTACCCATGTGTTGCGCGCTCCGGTCTACTGGAAGAAAATTGCAAGCTTTACTATCTCGAACATAAACAACCATTTAGACTAGAACCTTTTTCTAGGTTTTACTGTTTCTTTCTCGATAATTATGCAGGATAAAGGCACATTTACCAGCCCGTTTCCCAGACCGCGCTGTCTGGCGGCAGCGGCGCCAGCGGGAAAGGCGAAATTAACTCACCCCGGGAAGGCGATTATGGCTGGTAAGTTCATCATAATTTGTCACGAGAAAAAAGTCAAAAAAGAGTTTTGAACAATGTTAAGGGTTGTGATAGATGCAATGTAGCCACAGTTCACATAGCAAACACAGTGTAAAAGCTTATTTTAGCAGAAGTAGGTGTGACACTGACACATAGCCTATGCTGGAAATATATAGGCTAGTAAATGTCACTGTCTACTCATGTCACTGTAATTTATTAAGAATAGACACGCTCAAACTTGTAGAAATCATGTTTTGTCAGGACTGTGTTGTTTGCAGACACAGTGACAGGTTGAAACTCTTAAGATGTGGCATTGTATCAGATGACATACTGCAAATGAGATAACCACATCATCCAATTATGAATAATTGCATTTAGTTTAGTTTTTATCTTTTGCAAAGGATATAAGGTTCAAGAGGTTTCTCTTAAAATAAATCAATCAATGCAAATGGAGCCGAATACTGCACATAATGAGAAGGCAAAGCGAGGCATTGCAACAAAGTTCCACATTCAGCCTCAAAGCATGCTGACCCCGTGACCCCTAAAGCTGTTATAAAAGAGAAATGGTCTTGAAAGCTCAGTGCCCAAGGATAAAAATATTTCCCTCCTCTGTCCTGACAAACAGGCTTTTCCTGTTACTTCAGATTTTACCTACAGCACTGATGTGTTTGTATCCCTCCAATCTAAAGATCAGCCCCCATGCACTTTAGTTAATTAATGCTATTAATGCAGGTTGATGCTTACAGCAGTGTAGGGGACACTCACTGAGACAATCCACTGGAGCCATTCACTTAGTGTTTCAAGGTGAAGTATGTGGAGGTCAGAAGTAAAGATGTGAGAGGACATTGAGCTTTTGGGCTGCTCATATCACATCATTTTTCTCAGTTGTCATGTCTTTGTAGATGTTCGAATTTCCTTTTCTTGCTGAGCACTACAGACTTCTTATCCCAAACAGGGCAACACACAAAATTCAGCAGCTGATGAACATCATGTTATATAATTAAAAGGTTACAAACAGCCACTAAAAGGACTGTGTCAGTTTTTCAAATTTCTATGTTGTTTCCGTCAGTTTGGGATAAATCTGTTTGTGTTTCCGCTGCTGTGGCAGTACGTGGCTTAATATATTGATTAGATACAGAATAATGTATTGCAAAATATTATTTTTTTAGTTTGATCAGTAGCTAAACAAAAACATGTACTTGCTATGTAGGCAATTTGTTTGAAACAGAGAATGAAAAAAAGAAAGTAGTTCTGTATTTTGCTCGACACAAGAGTACATTTTTAGATATAATAATTATTAATATTAAGTCAAGTTGATTGACAACAGATCACTTATTGGACGTATCAGTTCAGCACCTCTTCAGTCATCCTTGTTTGAGTCATTTCTGTGATTTTGTTCCTCTCCTGCTGCTCTGTCCCACCCTGAACCCCCCCTCCTCCTGACCCCCTTCTGTGATGATGATCAGGATGCTGGAGAGCCTCTCTGAGATGCTCCTGTATGAAGGCTACACGCTGCTATTTGGCAGCACTCTGTTGATTTCAGCCCTGTTCTCTGGCAACAGTTACAAGGGGAATATTTTAATTTCTTGAAAGAATTATTTTTGATAAGGGATTAACCAAGCGATTTAGCTCAGCAACTAATGATTATTTTAGTTATATTGCTGATTATATTTTATAATTACTGGAGAAATAATTTTCCCAACCCCAAATATTAACATTACTATCATTTATTGATAAAGAAAATCATCAAAAAACAGCCAATGTTTGTTTTTGTTTTTGCTTGAAACATGACTGAAATGAGTAATCAATTATCTATTAATTGTTTGAGCTCTTAAGTGTTATGATATACATGCTAAGTGAACTCAGCTGAGCATTTTCATTTGTGTGTATGTCAGCTGTAGAACAAAAAAGCTTTATACACAGTTATACCCATTTTAATTCAGATTATTAACTTGAGGCCATGTTGACATTGTGTGGCGTTAAAAAGAAATAGACCATACAACAGTGACAACACAGTAGCACCCACCCAACAGGAATAACAATAACATAAATCATTCTTTATTCTTTTCATTCCTGTTTTACATTCTTTAATACGATCTCGTTGTCCAATTTTCTATGAACTGACACTCTTGTCAGCGTTCAAAACAACTGCTACGTTGAATGGTTTTGGGATGAGAGGAGTGAGAAGAGGGTAGACATTTTCAGCCACTGTGAGAAATGGAAATGTGTCCGGGGGTTAGACCCTCCCCCTCCCCACATCAGTCCCGTGCAGCCTGATTGACTGGATTGGGCCCAGTGTCGCTCCCTCTTCCCCTGGCTGCTGTGTCGTCTCTCTCGTCTCAAGCCTGTCCGTCCAGTTTTGCAGCAGCAGCATGATTGCATTTCTCTCCGTCTCAACTCTGTGCACCCTCTCTTGACTCTTCCCCGGCCTAGCTGTGTTAAAACCCCTTTTGATTTATCAGGATCTTTCAAAGGTTTGGATAATAAATGAAACTGCGTCTCAATGTGTGTGTAGTTTGATAGCGGCACTTGTTCACTGGGAGCATCACCGGGATGAGGCAGCAGCGATGGATGAACTGTCTCTCTTTGAGTCAGATCTGAGAAGATTGTCCATCAAAATCCCACAGCTGATACTGTCTACCTTTTCGGGATACAAATTATTTTTACTCAGCTATGGCGGTTCATAAATCCACTCCAGGTGAAATATGCTAATGCTACTTTATATGTACAGTATCAGTAATGGTTAGCAGCAGGTCTATGAGGAGAGAGTGAGCCACATGTACATGCCCGAAGGCCTGAAGTAGACAAAGCAAGAAGAAGGTCAAACCTTAATGGATTAGATAGACCACATACACAGTGGTTGGGTAGGAGGGTTTTCCAAAGCTTCACTCAACATCCACTGGTGATGACTGAAGTTAAGAAGAGAATGAAGGAGGGAGAGTTTTAACTGTGCTAGGCCTGAGGGAGAGAGAGCGGTCTAAATGGGTCTCTGGTCCTGATTTTCTGGCTGTTGTGCAATAATACACTGTCACGCTGGCACAGTGGATTTCAGTTTATAACCCCTCTGAGCAGAGTACAACAAGCTGAGGGATGGAAGGAGAGAGAAAGTTCCTTTTTTATTGGTCTTGATTTCATGATAGAGTGGATTTTTTCACTTTTTTTTTTCACTGTTTAAAATCCACTTTTCCTCTCGCTCTCTTTTCCTACCCCCCCCCCTCTCTCTCCCTCTCAGCCTGGGGGTACTGGGGGTAGCCAGTTAGGTTTTCTGAGTGGCTGTCTCCTCTCCAACCAGAGGGCTCGTCAAAGCAAAATGCGCGCTCACTCCCCGTTCCCTCGCGTCACAGGTGACGCACACAGTCACTTCCAAGTCCACTGTTCTGATACTCGCTGACCCCGAATACCAGCAGGCAACATAATAAATCACACGGTGCGCTCCCCCCATGCAACCCCCACTGAGACAGCTTGTCAGCTAGGTGTTGATACAAGCAGCCATGGACACACAAAAACAAATACAAAGGTACAAATGAATACAGTCAGTTATTATTATTTTTTAGAGATGTGAGAAAACTTCATTACATTTACAGTCAAGTTCTTGTCCTCAACTTTCTTTTTAAACAACAAAAAAACAGCAGCATCCCTTAGAACAAGATGGAGGAAAGAATAACAGAAATCAGTCCACAAACACAAATATTTATCCCCTCAAATTAACCCAAGCTACACCTGTCAGCCCTTCAACACAATTTCAAGATGAGGCACAACTGTGGACAACAGAAAATGAACATTCCAATAAGGAGAACAATACAGAACATGGCAAAACAATAACAAAAACAATATGACAAAAAATCTAACTAGAACTAAGAAAAAAACATGCCTAAATATAGTCACATTTACCAATCTGTTTCACCAGGTTCCACTGCAAATCTAGACAGACATTTCTTCCATTACAGCCAAAAAGGAGCACCACCAACACTCTGTAGCCAATTTTGTCATCAATTCAATCCCATTCCTTAAAACAACATGGGCTAGTTGATCCCCAGTGTCTCTATATTATTCTACATCCTGTTGTTGTGGCCAGACAAACCCATAATTATTTCCGTTCATTCACAAGAATATTGTTTGGTAGAAGACCCAGAATACACAAAGCACAAGATTTAATCAACTGTAATTGAAACACCTTAATTAACACCCTCCCATAGTTCATTTTCTTTTCAACTGTTAAGACACTTGCCTCCTTGTCTCCAACTGCACACTGTCAAAACAACCTTTGGTATTTGTCCCGTTCATGTAAATCAGTGTACAATCTGCATGCTGTAGGCGTTGAAGCATTTGAAACAGTTCCCATAAAAAATTAATCAACAACCGTCCTTTAATTAAGCACTAATGTAGCCTTAAGGGAGTGCTGCTAGGGACAAGAGGAAGCCTAAGGCCAGACGTCAGATGAATAATTATTTTCATGTTTTGTGCCAGGCAAACAGGAATATTATGGCTCTACTAATAGGACACCTCATGTTTGAAGTACATCAGTCCTCTGGCAACGTTCTCTGTTAAGAATTGAGCTATGGACATAATAACATCTTTGCATTTGACTCTAGAGAATGTAACTTGAGGGATGATCTATCTAAATAAGGAACATCTGGATGAATTATAGATAGATTCTGCTGCAAAACTGCTTACTAATTTGTTGCCACAAGCACATGTACACAACAAGTAGATACACACTGCTGACTGTTTTTGGCGAGTTTTATTCATCATTCTGAGTTTATTGTTGTTCTGAATTGGACTTGGCTGAAAGTGGAATCACTGAAAAAAGCACTCAAAATTGTAGGTTGTGTTGCCACGCCGCTCGTCAAAATTTTTTATTTTGAAGGAGACAGCGCTTCAAATATGTTTAGAGACCTGCCATATTCAGAGACCATGCTGAATTTTCAGGTCTTTGTCAAAAAAAGGAAGTTCCTTGGTACAGCAGATGTGTTTGAGTCTAATTAGAGTCACCGAAGCAGACACGATGGGATTTCAGAGCCTCTTCCTCCCTGTCAGCTGGCTATCTCTGTGCCTCTCTGTACTGCAAAAACAAGTGGCTGTGAAAATATATGTGACAGTGCACCTGAACAATGTATTGAGACGTATGTGGAGCCGAAAGGAGTAGTTAAATACTGTAATTGATAACAACTCATTTGGTCATTTATTCATTGTATACTTTTGGCTTCGATTTTTAAAGATTGCTGCTTTTATTTGTTTTGAATCACAAGTGAATGTCTGTGAGTTTTGATTTTGAAGTGCTAGAGCTTTGGAAAATTATGAAAGGCATATTTAGCCACAATACTAAGTATGGAAAAGGTAGGTGGCATAGTCGGGCTCAGTCTATTGTTCTCTACTACAGACGGAAAAATCTGAACAACTCTCAGATGTATTGGAATGAAACCAACATTCATGGTCCCTTGAGGATGGTCCATCTCACTCTGTTGACCCTCTGATTTTTCCTCTACTGCCACCAGCACAGAGAACAATCATTTGGTGGATCGCTATCAAAGTTTTTTTTTAAATATTCATAGTTTCCAGAGGATAAATCCTAATAACTTAAGAGATTCCCTGAGTTCACAAAGCTAAGTCCATATAAAAGCAATAGTTTTCCTGGGTTTGGAAATGGAAGAACTTGATTAGAGCCCGCACCCAACCCAAAACCATCAAACAGCTCTGGGATGAATTTGAATGCTGATGGCTAGAGCCAGGCCGTATCCCTTAACGTCAGTGGCCAAATCCAGGTTTAACATTATTGGGAAAAGCCACATACTTTTGGCTAATTAAAAAACAATGTTTGCTAACATTATGAGCTGGGGCCAAGCTGAGAAGTCATAAGGGGGTTAAAATGTACCTTGGCCAAGCACATTGTAACCTTTAAACCAAATATCAACTCATCCAGTTTACGTCTGATTTATTAAACGACTGCTTTGCTTTGGGAAGATTTAAGTTTCTAAGAGTGTGTCGAAGCAATTTCTATCAGACGTCACCTGTTTTTCGCCGCCTCTGGGCTCTGAATATCCCTCCAATGCTTTTGTTTGTCTTTTCGTATTATAGTAAGTGCCAAAGACCCATGTGGATGAATTGATTTTATGACTGCGTGGGGGGATAGTCGTTTGGGGATATGGAGAGAAATAGGAAGGTGGTGCTGAGAGGAAAAATGAACGACATGGAGAGGAGAGCAAGCCTGTGAAGATAACGATTAATGGCCATTTTGCAGATGCAACCCAGGTTTGGGAACTGCACAGGAGTCATAGGGGTGTCATCTGTGAATGTGTGTGTTTTGGATGTAGCCTGTAAAATGGAGTAGAAGGCAAACAAACTGCTTCTCCTCCACAGTCGCTTTGTGTCTGATGTGGATTGATTGTGTGTGTGTGTGTGTGTGTGTGTGTGTGTGTGTGTGTGTGTGTTTGTGTGTGTGTGTGTGTGTGTGTGTGTGTGTGATGCTGAGTCGCAGCCTCTGACTGACTGCTGGTTGGCTTTCACGTGCAGCACTGTCTTGGCTGTTACAGTAACGGAAGAATGAGGTTTATTGTTTCTTCTTCCCCTGGATACTTTGACCAACTGATCCCAGATCAGGGTGGCTGGAATGGAGCGTTGTAATGCTCATGTGATTCCTGTTACTTC
The DNA here is from genome assembly GCA_026929865.2 of Hyperoplus lanceolatus. Classification (NCBI taxonomy): domain Eukaryota; kingdom Metazoa; phylum Chordata; class Actinopteri; order Uranoscopiformes; family Ammodytidae; genus Hyperoplus; species Hyperoplus lanceolatus. Next base: position 26,161,715 of record CM049397.1, read on the forward strand.
TTAGCTGGCTAACGTTTACTAACTCCATCAGGATTAGAAGAATTACAGCTCAATGGCCTTTTCAGTAAAGTGTGTGTGTGTGTGTGTGTGTGTGTGTGTGTGTGTGTGTGTGTGTGGGTGTGGGTGTTTGTGTGTATGTGAAGATTACATGCTTTTGAACAGTTGACCACGGCATATTACTAGATCGACTAGCAACCTGGGTTGGACTCTCTGGAACTGTACTAAAGGACAGAGACTACTATGTGTCAATAGGCAATTTCACATCTGAGCGGACACATATTGAATGTGGGGCCCCCCAAGGTTCCATTCTTGGGCCTCTTCTGTTTAACATCTACATGCTCCCACTAGCTCAGATTATGAATAAGAACAAATTATGCTACCATAATTATGCAGACGACACACAAATTTACATAACCATATCACCAGGAGACTACAGTCCGATACAAGCACTAAGTGCATTGAACAAATCAATGATTGGATGTGCCAACATTTCCTTCAATTGAACAGCGACAAAACTGAAGTAATTGTATTTGGTGCCAAAGATGAACAATTAAAAGTCAGCGCACAGCTTACATCTGTTATGCTAGAAACCACACACCAAGCCAGAAATCTTGGTGTTGTCATAGACTCCGACTTGAATTTCAAGAAACACATTAAATCAATTAATAAGTCAGCATAATACCACCTTAAAAACATATCAAGAATTAAAGGACTTATGTCTCAGCAATATTTAGAAAAACTTGTCCATGCATTTATCTTTAGTAGACTTGACTACTGTAACGGTGTCCTTGCAGGCCTTCCAAAAAAATCTATCAGACAGCTTCAGCTAATTCAAAACGCTGCTGCTCGAGTCCTCACTAGGACCAAAAAAGTGGATCACATTACCCCAGTTCTGAGGTCTTTACACTGGCTTCCTGTCACTCAAAGAATTGATTTCAAAATACTGATGTTGGTTTATAAAGCACTAAATGGTTTAGCGCCAAAATACATTATTGATCTGCTGATACGTTATGAACCGTCCAGAGCCCTTAGGTCGTCTGGGACAGGTTTACTTACAGTCCCAAGAGTTAGGACTAAACGAGGAGAAGCAGCTTTTAGTTTTTATGCACCAAATATCTGGAACAAACTCCCAGAAAACTTGAGGTCTGCTGCAACCCTCAGTTCTTTTAAATCGAGTCTGAAGACTTTTCTGTTTCCATTTTAACCTGTACTTTTTATTTTATTTAAATGTTTTACTTCTTTTCATTCGCTTTTAAATGTCTTCTAATGTGTTTTATGTATTTTAATCTTGCCCCTCTTGTAATCTTGTAATCTTGTAAAGCACTTTGAGTGGCCTTGTGTTTGAATTGTGCTATATAAATAAACTTGCCTTGCCTTGCCTTGCCATGAATGCCATGGTTCAGCGTACATTGTATTTCTGTTCATGAATATCCTCACATATCTGACCTTAAAATTAAAAAGCTTTCTAGCTCGCTAACTAAACTTCAGTCCTATCGTATATTGATTTCCTGATTTTATTTTGAATTGCCTCAAGGGGGTGCTATATCTTTTCAGTCAATCCTAGATCTTAAACCTGTCACCATGGCTGAAAGCTTGGGTTGTTGAGTTTTTTCCACAGAAAAGGTTGTCTGATTGTTTTCACTAAAACAATATGTGTCTCCTCTATTTTAAATACATTGTGCAGTCTAAAGTAAGCACCATTTTCCTTTTATTGATTACACTTATTAAATCAAACCTACTAATAGAGGAGGAGATGGAGATAAAGAGAAGCAGATTATACAAGAGGCTCTCAAGGCTATTTCATTTGCATTTCACTGCCATCAACTCATAGTCCTATCAATGGGTTAAATATATGTTTTTATCAGTAGTGAAGTCTGTGCTTTGAGGTGCAGCGGTGATAAAGTTTTTGTTGGCAGCAGTGACATGTGAGGAGAGCCATATACTGCCCAGCCAAATGCCACGTACTGTATTCTATAGAGTGAAACATTGTTGTGCTGCCTGGGGCCAGAATATATTGAGAAAAACAATTACACCAGTTAATTATAATAGTCTCATATTCAATCTTTGAGACTTATTGGACTGAAAACGAAAAATACTGACAGTCTTCTTAGTAACAGTTTTTCTTATGCCATGAAAATCCACATTCTAGGTAGTGCACGGTAATACTCTCAAAACAGAAAATCAATACCACCTTCTTTCAAAACCACTTCTTCTCTCTCGTAGAAGAAAAAAGGCGTTTCAGTTTTTGGCTTTCCATTCACTGGTCTGTCGTGGTCTTTTGATAAATGGCTTCAGTGTTTCCTCACAAAAAACACATAATGTACAGTCAAATGTTCCTCATAATTAACTTGATGATTTCCGATCGGGACTTTCTCTTGTTAGACTGAATGTCCCTGTGTAACTCTGTGATCCCTCTGTGTGTCCCTCGTGTGTGTGAGTGTCTGTGTCATTGAGTTAATGGAGGGTCTTGGCCTGGGTAATGGAGCCCCTCCCTGCAGGCTGAAAGGATAATTTAATTAATGTCAGCCCTCTCTCCATTCTCCCTCCTTCCCTTCGTGACTCATCTGTGTTGTGCAGCGTGTTTGACACTTGTCCTCATCTACTCAACTTACGACTGTGGCAAGTTTTGAGGCTCTGGAAGTCCCTTACACATCCACTATTTTACTTGCCTTATTTCTCTCTGTATACTGTCTTCCCTACATTCAGATGATACAGATTATTTAAGAGGGAGTTATACTGTATTTACTCACACAACCTTCTCTGTTGACTTTCTGTTCATTCCTGAAAGAGAACGGTCTCTGTGTATTTTAGCCATAGCAGGAACAGTTCATTTATCTTTGGCCCGATCGTTACTCTTCCTCCCTTGGCTGCAGAGCTTTTAATGTTTATGGAGGGAAAGTCATTTATGGAGTCTTTGTAATGATCCATGATGTAATCGCACCTTCTTGCAATTCATAAATGTGAAGGGGAACTGTATCAGGCT
>CM049397.1:26169697-26377197 GCA_026929865.2 Hyperoplus lanceolatus
CCAAAACACAATGTGTCACGTTCTAACTGTTGAGCTAGACCACTCCTTTTAATGGGAAGAGAAGACTTTGGAGAGACTTTAAATTGGCACAGAAGCAGAGGCTGACAGTGGCACTTTCTTTCTCCGGTGCCTTTTAATGAATACCATTTGTTTCACAAGGTTAGTCATTAAGTGTCTTCTCTCCGTGCAGTCTGAGCGAGCTGGAGGGAAGTGCACACCTTCTCATTTCTTAATCCCAACCGAAGCTTAAAAGCTGTTTTTAGTAAGGAAGTATGGATTTTGGTTTTATGTGTTGTTGTTTGTTCCTGCTTGACAGTGGGAGATTTTTAATTGACTGAAATATTTCAAAATTAACCAAATGAGAGGAGAGGGACAGAGAAACAGATGTGGACGCTTAATGAGCTGAGCTGCAAATCTTGCAAAATAAAAGGCAGCTGGAGAAGAAAACAAGAAGTCCCATGAGCCGAGTAGAAGATGTGAGTTCTGCTGATGCGCATCATCATGACGGCAGGTAAACGGTTCAAGCAGACTGAGAAGAGACATGGAGGAAAAACAAAGCATTCATCAAGACCAAGTGTCTGTCCTCCCCCGCCCCTTTGCCAAATGCACCAGGCAGCGTCCTGTCTCCCCCACAATTCAATTCCATCTATAAATAACCTTTCTGGTAAAGGATGCGCTTGCACAACATTTTCTGATTGCGGAGATACATAAACCACACCTCTCTCTCTCTCTCCCTCTCTCTCGCTCTCTCTTTGGGCTGGCGTCCATGGCAGCTGTTGCCTGTCACTCCTTGGTTACTGAGATGCTATATTGTACGTGGGGGCATCTTTAATTAGGACGCAGGAAAATATAGTTAAAAGCCCCTGAACACTTCCTGCACCGTCAGCAGTGTGTCTACACACATCTGAGTTTTCTAAGCTTGAGGTGCATCCGTGGTTCTGCTTTTTTATTTGTACTCAATGAGTCATAGAGTGGAAAGTTCTTCCTCTGCTACCTGATTTCTGCTGATGAGGGCTAATTATCTTTCTAAAATAATAATCTTTTGTTAGCAATATTGTCGCAGAAACTGTTAGTATTCACTTTTTTTTGCAGCATTCCTGTGTTAACTTCTCCCATAATTTCCTGGTTGCTCTGCTTTGTTCCTTAGGTTTGGCGTATTTGAGTTCCTTAGCAACCGTGCAAAGGACGAGTCCGGGCGTCTGGACAGCACTAAAGGTCTGCTGTGTGGGCTTGGAGCCGGGGTGATGGAGGCTGTGTTTGTGGTCTGTCCAATGGAGACTGTCAAGGTACGTTACCCACTGATGTTATCAGATTCCTGATTCAATTTGTTAGATCTTTTCAGTATCTTGCACACGAGGAGCACAGCCTGCTCGAGCATAGATGACACATCTGTCCCGTACAGTGAACTTGGGATTTTGTATAATAATAAACACAGAATAAGCATAATGTGTTTTTTTGTTTTACACTCGCTCATATATCATCTGCTACCTTTGTTCTCTGAGACACAGTCAGATGTATAATGACGTAAACAATGAAAATTAGCTGCAGGAACATTTTGATGTGAAGCATTCTCCAAATATAAAAGTGTGCAATATGTTATGTCTGTCCACATTTGCAGAACTCATTCTTGGAAAGATAGACAGAAGGCCAGACTCAACATGTGCAGATGTCACCTCCTTGTGTTTCTCCCCCTATCTGTCAAACTAAAACAAAATCTTCTATTTTGAATGATGAGCACCCTGTTCCTTTTTATTATTTTTTCAATCTCCCAAGGTTAAATTCATTCATGACCAGAGTTCAGCCAACCCTAAATACAAGGGCTTCTACCATGGAGTCAGAGAAATCATCAGGGTACAAGGTAAAGACCGGCGTCAATGCACAAGATTCAGCTGACATCTACTGGTCAGACAGAGTAATGCAGATAATAAATATACCCATTTATCATTCATTACCAGGAATAAGAGGGACGTACCAGGGTCTCACAGCCACAGTCCTTAAACAAGGCTCCAACCAAGCCATTCGTTTCTATGTGATGACCTCTCTGAAGAACTGGTACAAAGGTCAGTACACATGAGGCTGATTATATATAGGTTTAGTGTTCATTTAGAGCGGAGACACACCTATTGTGTGTTAGAGTTTCACCAGCCAGACATCCTGTTTAATTGTTCAGTACCAGAACTAAATGTGCATGAAAACATTCCTGACTCTTCTGTTTTGTCCTTTTCACCAGGTGATGACCCCAATAAATATATGAATCCATTGTTGACTGGAGCCTTCGGAGCCATAGCCGGAGCAGCCAGTGTCTTTGGAAACACCCCACTAGATGTCATCAAGACAAGAATGCAGGTAGATAATATGGCAGACTGTGGACGTTAAGTTTGAAAACACAGCATAGTAAGTCTTTGCCATCTCCTGACATTGATTAGAAAATAACAATGCATTTTCTTTTCATTTTCCAAAGGGTCTGGAAGCACATAAGTATAAAAGCACATTGGACTGTGCTGTAAAGATCATGAAATATGAGGGCGTGGCAGCGTGAGTATATTTTGTGGTTAGTTTAGCTTTGGTTCATAATGTTCGTTTCACAGCAGGCTTTAAACAATATATGGGAAACACTTATAGGCTTAAGTTCAGCCGTAGTTTTAAACATAAAAGCCAAAACATTGTCTGTGTGATGTGATTATTTTTGGATCTACAAAGCACACCAATCCATGGAACATGTGAGAACACATATTTTGAACAGATTTTTTTAAGTCGGACACAAACCAAAAACGTAGACATTTTCTTTAGAATTTGATGGCTACATGTTAGTGTAGTGGTAATGATGTATCAGCCACTTTTTTCTAAACACTTATATGTAATTTAACCCCTGACCATATTTGTGTCCATCCGTAGTTTCTATAAGGGGACAGTTCCTAGGCTGGGTCGGGTGTGTCTGGATGTGGCCATAGTTTTCATCATCTACGAGGAGGTGGTGAAGGTCCTGAATACGGTCTGGAAGACGGACTGAGGGGCTGGATGTGCGGAGAGGGCAGCGGCCTCCTGCTACCCGGGCCATCGGGCACAGATCTGGGTTTTCTCAGACTTCTTCTGTACCACACAAGCAACTGGTGGTGAGACGGAGAGCTGAACTTAGATCAGTGTCATATACTAAGCAGGGAGGTAAAGACCTTAGTGGAGAGAGAGCCTTAAAAGAGGCTCAATGTAGCCCACATCTGGACAGCTGGAGTGTATGCCAAGACCATGGGGTCAGTTTCTCAAAGTGAGATTAGAGTTTGCCAGATAGTTGTGACAGAAGATTCTTCATCCTAGAGATACTTCTAGATCTAAAAAAAAACATGAATATTGTAGGGTCAACAACATCATTCCTTTGAACATGTTGATGACTCCTTTAAACAACATTTTCTTTTGCCGTTTACAGACACATTAACTGCACTAACTTCCGTTACTAAGCCTTTAATAATAGTGTGATTTTACATGTAAATTATGCTGATTATTTTTTATACAAGGTAGATTCTAATTTAGTTCGTTACCAGAGTTATAGTTGTATTGTAAAGTATGACATATTTTATTCCTGTGCCAATTGCCAAACCGGTTATGCTATAAAAAAATGTGTTCAGAATGAGAATATACGAAAGTAGCCTAATGATCTTAAGAAGAGAACTGCAAATATTATGATATACGTTATAAATGTATTTATTGAAAGTTGAATGTTGAATATCTAAATGGGAGAATATTTGCTGTTAACTTGTTACTCTTGTGTCAAGTTTTTCCTTTAATGGGACCTGGGTGTAAAGATGTTTTTAAGATGTACGGAAAGTATTTTATTGATGTTTCACTGTGAGTTTAAATGAAACCTCAGACCTCTTTTTCCCCTTTATTGGAAGCACTAGTGTTCATTAGTTCATATCCTAACAACAGCTTCCTGTTCAGAAGTTTGGAATCACCTGCGCAAAAAATAAATCTGAGGGGTCCCGAGATAATTCATTGGGAAAGGAAAGAACCAACATGTTCTTCTATTAACATGTTTTTAGAATTCACTCTTGGGTCTCTGAATCTGTAGCCATAAAATTTAACCCATATAGCTCAGCTTCATCTAAAGGAGAAAAGGGGTTCTTCTACTAAAAAAAGGTTGGGAATCACAATCTGTTCAAATCCATTTCCAGCACCGTTTTGTTTCGGTGCCTCTTTTCATTCAGGGTTTTATTTTTTACCTCTAACTCACGTGCCTTTTACTGTTGTGTTTGTCGGTGAATGCTTCTTGAGAAATATTGTCATCCATCATCGACTTAATATACTGTATAACTCTTTGACGATCAGCAGTTTGAGATTTATGTGGTGCCATCAATTTTTTTTTATATTAACAACCCGTGTCACTAGTGGTATGAGATTTGTCATTGTATGACTTTAATACTTGTATTAAAGTAAGAAGATATTTCCCTATTTTTAAAATAATGTTCATCTTTTTTTTCTGTAATGCCAAACCAATTGCGAATGAAACACAATTGTGTTGTGTCAAATCACCAAGATAAAATGCTATTGTTACTACGAATCAATGTATCGCGAGGCTATATGTATGTGTGTGTTTGCGCGTGTGCTTCTTTAGGATTAAGTTGGTTATATATACACCGTCCCCTCCTTTTGTCCGTGCTTAATGTAAAGTCCTTTGTGGTAGGGGGATTGCAAAACTCATTAAAACAAGCATCTGAAATCTTGAAGGCATGCAGTTGTTTTTGCGTTACCCTCCCTCGTTGTTCCAGTGTTGTTTTGCCGACAGATCACTTTGGGACAAACCATGGGGGGCAGGTAGGAGAGGAATTGAACAGGGAACCCATTGTTCCAGTTTCGGCTGATGCTCATCGCCATTGCTATCTCTCATAGCCTTTTTCACACACAGACACAGACACGCACGCACACACACACACACACACACACACACACACACACACACACACACACACACACACACACACACACACACACACACACACACACACACACACACACACGTGAGAAGGAATGCACAGCTCTCTGCAGAAAATGGAAGTGGGAGCAGTGTGAGATACTGTATATTTTGGCCTGAATGAGGAAAGTGTACAAAAACATCTAGACATGTGTATGAAGTACTCAGATCTAAACCTAAGTAATAGTAGTAATGCCGTATACAGTAGAAATACGCTCATACTGTAAGTAAAGCTCAAGCATTCAAAATGAACAACACAAAAGTATGAGCATCAAAATCCACTTAAAGTTCTCATTCTGCAGAATGAACCCTTCCAGAGTAATATATCATTATTATTTTGTTGGATTATAAGTATCGATGCTAATCTATGATACTATATCATACATTTTTTGCTGATTTTATTTGTATTATTATTTATAGTCTAAGTATGTAAAGGTAACTGTCTGAAGCTAAAAAGTACAATGTTTTCCTAGAAAGTATAAAGTAACACATTTCACCATGGTTGTGTGGAATAGTCTGAATGAGTACCATGATGCACACCTCAGTTTAATAAAGTCAGCATGCACTGAGAACTAAAGGACAATATTGAGACACAAATACAGTACATGCCACAATGTTCATCTTCAAACAGCAGATGGAGCTGTTGCTATGGGCTCCAACCCAGCTGTTGAGTCCCCCCCAACACACACACACACACACACACACACACACACACACACACACACACACACACACACACACACACACACACACACACACACACACACACACGTGCACACAGACACGCACACACACACACACACACACACACACACACACACACACACACACACACACACACACACACACACACACACACACACACACACACACACACACACACACACACACACACACACACACACACACACACACACACGATGAGAGAGACCTCCTCCATCATCATATCTGTACAATAGGGCTTTATGAGGGGAGTCAAAGAACCTACCAACCTCCCTTCATCCTAAAATCATCACTCCTTCCTCCTTCTCTTCATCTGCTGCTGAAGAGAGGATTGGTCCAAAATTGCCCTAAAAATCTCTCATCATCTTCACAGACATAAGTCATGTTGCTCAGGCCTCGAGATCTTGATATCATCTTTGAAGTCAACAGATGAAAAGTGATGTTTTTCTGAGAGGAGTCCACAGTAGATTTATGTTCCCTGACATGTGAACTACAAATGATCAGAGGTAGAAAATCAACAAAGTGCATTTAATTAAGTACATAGTCTATATTATTTTACTCCACTGCATTTTATATGGTAACACATCACAATAAGGTACACAAAATTAGTTACCTACTACATAGGTTTTTGTGTTACCTACTAGATACCTACATTTTATTTTTGCATTAGCCGACCTACTACATAAGTTTTTTGTGTCACTTACTAGATACCTATTATATAGTTTTATTGTGTTATCTACTAGTGACCAACTACATAGTTTTTTTTACTTACTAGTAGTAACCTACTGCATACGTTTTTTGTCACCTTATAGTTACCTACTAAATACGTTTTTTGTGTCAACTACTAGATTCCTTACTACTATATAGTTTTTTGTGTCACCTACTAGTTACCTACTACATAGTTTTTTGTGTTACCTACTAGTTATCTACTACATAGGTTTTTTTTGTAGTAGTATTTTTGTAACTACTACGTTGGTCATGGGAAGTGGATTATGAACGAATCAGTATCTCAGTATCTCTCTGAGATTTTAGAAGCAGTTAATAAAATGGCAGGCCAGACACAAGATGTTTCTCAAAAAAAGTGTCTTAATGACATTAACAACATATACATTCAGATCAAAGGCATATTCTATAGCATTAGTAGCCTAGGCATATTGTCAAAGGCTTAAACATGTGCACACTTTGTGTATGCCACTCTCGGTTTCAAGTGCTATTGAGAGCTGGCTTGGGTCGCACGCTGCATTGATCATTGATGAGCATACTCTACAGGGGTTTCCAAACTACCGCCCAAAGTATAATTTAAAAAACATAATGGAATATGGTCCAAAGTGCACCATCACTGCTCCCTCTCATTTCAATCCTGTTGCCATTATTAGTGATCAAAAAATACACTACCCGGCCCCCATAAACCCATGTAGGAGGTATCTATGTAACGGTTGGGTCTGGAGGACACAGGCGCGGAGACAGTATAAGTAAAAGATGATTTATTTCAGGAGAAACCAGCAGGGTGTTAGGACCGTGATCCGGGGAGGGGAACTGGCTGGCATGGGGGTCCAGGGAGAGAGCAACGGGGCAAGTCCAGGGGGCTGAGTGGAAGCAGGCTAGAGCAGACAGGCAGGAGGGGTCCGAGGAGTAGTGCTGGAGAGCTAGGGCTGGAGCTGGTGGCTGGAGTCAGGCCGGGAGAACTGTGGCAGAGAAACAGGGGTTAACCAGGAAAAAATGCAGAAAAGCAGAGTCGTAAACAGGTGAGCAAGAGAGTGACCTGACTGTATGAAAACAGAAGCTACAATCTGGCAGTGTCTGGAAGGTAGGACCGGGTATATGTAGAGCAGTTGATGATGATTGAAGGCAGCTGTGAATGTTGGTAATTGACTCCAGCACACCTGACTCCAACCCTGCAATTAGACAAGCACACAGACAAGGGTGAAAGGGAAAACACACACAAGGCCAAGGGGCCCAAGCGGGATCATGACAATCTAGTTGGTAAGACACACAAAAAAAACCTGTGTAGTAGGTGTCAAGTAGGTAACACACACCAAAACTATTTAGTAGGTAACTTGTAGGTACCACACAAAAAAATAAACTTATAAATGCTATCTAGGTTTGGTAAACCATAGCTCCATATTATATCTCATTGTCTTGTGGCTGTTGTTCGTGATGCACACTTATTAGATTTAACTTATAGTAAGCTCTTGTGTCAAACTTTAAATTAACCAAGAGGTCTCCAAACAGCAATGAGACCAGCTAATCCCTTAAACATGTGGTGCTAATACAGTAGTCTCATTTAATATACAGTGAAGCAGTACATTTACATTTCTTTTAATTAAAAGTATTTTCCTACTGTCATATGACATTATCCTTTCACTACACTAATAATGGCCAGTGTTTTGTGTCTTCCTGATGCTCTTTTACAGTATCCCCCACTGCTCAGTTTCTCCTCGAGAGCCTCCATTCACTCAGAACCAGTGAAGTGTAAGTGATGTTATTGTTCTCCAGTCTTTCGCGCAAAAGGGTGGATGCTCTTGGTTCTACGGGATGATGAGATCATGTTGATACTCTAACTACCTTCTGCAGTAGATGTTGGTAGAATTTTCATGTAAACTTAACTTTTGTTTACTGATTTTGATATAAAAATAAGACTCCGACGCTGTCCGTGGTGCTGAATTAGATTTTCTGATAGAAAGCTAAGAGTGCTTTCAGACACGTTTCCCTGATATCTTTTCAACAGTGTGCAGCGAATGTTTTGGATTCCTTCAATTTTGTTGGTGCAACGGTGCAAGTCACTATAAATGCCTCCATTAGGGCTCATTTAGCGTGGTTTGGCATGTGGCCTTTTCCAAAAAATGAACATGTGCTTGATTTGCATTTCACTTCTATCACGGCATCAGAGGGGGTCCAACACCCTTTGAGAGAACAATAAGACATTCTGCAAAAGCACTCGTTTGTTGAGTTACGAACCAAGCGTGCAAGAGGGAGAAGGACACACACACGCACGCACACACACACACACACACACACACACACACACACACACACACACACACACACACACACACACACACACACACACACACACACACACACACACACACACACACACACACACACACACACACACTGTACTTCTTTCCAATTCACCAACAGTAGCTGTAAGGGGCGGTGTCCAACAGACGTGTATAGCGGAGCTGGTGCGCACTCAGGCTCCACTGTTACGCATCAGTTGTTCGTGTAGGTGTAGGTACCAATGCCGACGTTACATCGGATTTGGATTGTATCTGTACAATACGAGTTGCGTCTTTATAACAAAATTTAGGTTTAGGCACCACCCTAAGTCAAGTGTACAACGGCCGGGCTTCTGTAGAGCAACTTGGACACAGAGAAAGTTTCCGTGATGGGAGCGCATGGATGGAGCTTAGCGCGCCTCGGGTTTGTCATATGTGGATATTTTGCGTTTTTCTGCGGGGAACTTATCCCACTGGCCGAGGCGGGCTGCAGGGAGAGGGAGAACCCAAACTGCTGCACCGGCCGGAACAACGAATGTTTTGAGTACTCCAAGAGGAAAACTGTATGCTACTGTGACACATACTGTCAGAAAACCGGAGACTGCTGCGACGACTATCAGCGTGTGTGCCAAATATCTGGTGAGTTGCTTGGTCACTGAAATTCGGAATAAAATTGCTTTAAAAAAATTCGTGGATGCTTTCAAGACATGAAAGCTCATTGTGGTGGAAATTAGCACCAATACTCTACAGATTTTGTCTGAATTCCATCTGTTGTGCACAGTGAGCCTGTTCATTGTTGTCCAGTTTGAGCCAGAGATGGCTGGCATTGAGGTGACATGGAGACAGTGAGACATACTACACATAGCTGTCTCTAGTGGGCACATTATGACTGTTTGTTTAGTGACTAGTGGGGGCTTGGCGGGGTAGCCTATCTCCTGCCGTCAACGTGTGTGTTTTTAAATTTGTGAGGTTGACCTTTGGCTATCTAAACTCCGAACTTGCCATGAAGAGGTTGGAATGACTGATCAATAACAACATCACAAATCAGCATGGCAGTTCTCTCTTTAACAAAGAAAGAATACACTGCACTTGCAAATGTGTGTTTAGGTAACACCTCTCTTCATCATCCCAGCTGCTGCTATATAAGGACAAATGAAGGAATGGACAGCATGGGAACCAACTGCCAAAGATGGTCAGGATTACAGTAGAGCTGTGTCTGAGATGTGACAGACAGGAGACACTGTGACCTGTAACCAGGGCAGCTCTTTACAGTTTGCTCACAAGGAGTGATTATCTATGTAAAGATACACTGGGAGTGCGACTCGCTTTAAGTGCAGACTAAAAAGCACCTGCTGGGTTGGACTTATACGCCAAAGAGCACTTAAAAAGGCTGCAGCAATCCCTCTATTTAGGCACATGTAGTGTTTGTTGTGCCTTTGTTTGAGCTGTGAAGTGAACAGGCTGCCTCATCCAGACAATCACTTAAAACACTCTGCAAACATAGCTAAACCACCTGTTAAACACTGTTTAACGCAGGATGTTATACAGTGTTTTAATACATTTGTTGCACATTTTAATCAATTTACTGAAAAGCATGTAGCTTGGGTTAATTGATGTTTATGCATTTTTACAGGAAATACTTAATATTTCACTTAAAATTGAATAGAATTACAGTGAAAATCTGTCTTATTTTCAAAACATTCTTAATCATGGACAATGATTAAGAATTTTTGCACAATTGTGATTATCTGATTCAACTGCCAAGCATCTTTATTGAAAGTCGTAAAAAAATACTTTTTGCAGTGTGGCTTTTTCAGAAAAATGGGGATTTTAACAGCAGAAGCATATTATCAGGCATGTACTGTAGAGACAGTATTTAGCATCCAGCAGCCAGCTGAGCACCATCCAGGCATCACTTGATCCATCTCATGTGCCTGCCAAGCTGAAACATAACAGAATAAGTTCAGGATAGCACCTCAGGTTGGTAGTGAGTCATCACTGCACTGTTCAGCTGCAGCTGGTCCCTCAAAGGTCAGCTAACGTCCGCTGCCACGTTCGTCTGTCCACTCACGTGTCTATGTGGCCCACAGGTGTCCCTCTGACAGGTCGCTCCTGATGAAGCACAGCATTGAAAAGAAAAAAACAGATCTCTTTCTCTTGGACAGAGCCACACAATGATGTGATGCAGGGGTTACAGGTTGGGCAATGTGGTTACTGTACAAATAAGCCTTGTCTACAAATTGAAAGAAAAAAGAAAGAAAAGAAAAGCAATTTTGGGCTTGGACATGTCTTTGACCTGTTTGAATCTGACAATGAAAAGGAAGCTAAAGGTGGAGTCAGTGATTCCAGAGAATGCTTGTTGTCAAAATCAATGGATATCTCCTCACGATCGATACCTATCTGTGCTCTGTGTGCACTGAAAGTAATCTGGAATTTATTCAAAGCCTAGGCTCTGTAAACTGGTATGTAAACAAAGGGGCCCATCCATGCTAGAAACATGCCCATTTACAGACCCGTAGGCTGTGTATTAACATTGGACCCCCTCCTCGTCCTCCCCCCTCGCACACACAAAGTATGTACAGATTGTGAGGAGATATTCACTGATTTTGTCAAAAATAGATTTTGACAACAAGCGTTCTCCAGAATCGCTGACTCCACCTTTAAACTTGACCATGCCCTTAAAGGTGTATGTACAGGTCAGTGAGCATGAGTGATGTACTTGAACTTGCTCCCTCTGCAACCTGAGCATCTTCACAGTGTAAACAGAACATGCTGCGGTGGCCTGGCTCCGTTCCATCAAAGCGCCTCCATGTTTTCTCACCCACATTACACCCCTGACTCTCTCTGATCCTGATCCTGCAGTTCTGTGTCTGTGTACTGTCTGTCACAGTCTGTAATTTCCTTGTGTCAGCTGTAGAGCTTGGAGTGGGCGACATCAGATAGAAGAGACAGAAGAAGAAAAAAAAATGGCAAACCGTTTTGCACCACTTGAACACAAACACTTAAAGCTTTTCAGAAGGTGATACGCTTGGCTCCAGAGATGTCGTTCAGATTAAGCATTTGGCTGGAGTTCGTGGTGGTTGTAAACATTGTGTATTTATTAGGGCTGTCAAGCGATTAAAAAAATAATCTAATTAATTACAGGCTCTGTGATTAATTAATCTAAATTAATCACATACTTATATGACCCTTTTTTGCCTGTTTATAAACAGCTGTAGACTATCTCTCTCTCTCTCTCTCTCTCTCGTAGCTCTGTCTCCTCTCCTTAGCCAGGTTTCTAGGCTACATGAAATAAAACCAGCAGGCTAAATGAAGACTGTCTATCTCCAAAACGTGCCGACTCATTCGCCATCGTACTACTCAAAGCCAAAAATATTGAGACACACACACACACCGACACACACACACACACACACACGCAGCTAGCAAACGAAAGTGAGACACGGAGGAAGATTGAGAGAGTTTTGAACCTACATTGTTGGCGCCCACTAAATGAATAATTCACAGACACTGCGGAGAATAAAATAAGCTGTCTTCTTACCTTCATGCTTATTTGCCCGAAACATCCCATAACACATCCATAGAGACCTCCGCCCTGCTTCTTTCTTTACTGTTTAATCCCGTGCGGGCAGCGGCCGCAAGCTGCGCTCTCGTCTCACCCCTTTTGCACCGGGTCAAAGGGCACTATAGAAGTGCGATTAATCTGCGTTAATTTTTTTAATCGCATTAATTTTTCTGTGATTAATTAATCAAAATGAACACGTTAATTTGACAGCCCTAGTATTTATGTTATTCTGTTAGTATTAACCTAACAAGTGGAGTCGGCTGTGGAATTTCTTAAGGAAAAATCCTCCCAACAACACATACAGCAAAACAACTTAGAGTGATGTGTCATGCATTCTTGGGACCATTTCACTCGTTGTGATGCGGAAAGTATAGTCTTTTTGAACATGCCAGGGGTTTCATCTGGTTTTCAAACCAGATAATTATGGTGGTATTACTGGAAACAAAAACATTTAAGCAGAAAAATCCACCACAATCGGCTCCCGGACAAATTTTTGAGTTATGAGTGGCACAGTTGCACAAGTTAGTTTTAGTCGTTTTTGAAGGTGAGGGCGTGATGCACTGGAAGTTGATTTGATGATTAGTCTGGCTTCTAACTGCATGCAGGTCTTGATTCTCAGTGGACGTTATCTAGATTAATATCTCACAGCAACAACTTAGCTCAAAAGTATATGACTTGGCAGCGCTAACTGTTTAGGCATTTTTCTCATTCTAGCAAATGAACTGACTCAAGTATTTATTGAAACTTCAACTTTATTTTGTTTCCAGTTCAGCTACCAAAGCAATGATAGCCATCAGTCACACCATCCATCTTTGTGTGTCAGTTCCTTGGAAAGAGTTCTTGGTTTGAGACATATGGGGGCAAATAAATTAAGCTTTAGCTTTGACAGCCTTAACACATCAAAACTAATTTCATTTTTTGGTCTGGATAAACTCTCGCTTCCAGCACCTTGCACTGCTTGTAAATATACTTTTTGTAAAGTGTTAAATATCTAGGTGGGGAGTTTTCTCACATGATTTTCCACGTCAGACTTACACCAAGTCTGTAATTTCTCATTCCTCTTCATGGACTCTAGAGATGAAACTGTCCTAGGAGGATAGAAGGAGCAGCTCCTCTCCTCTCCCTCTGTGGTGTCTGCTAGTTCTCACTTCAACAGGAAGACATATTGTAGCCTCTGTCTCAAATACACCAGAGGCTTGCTCATCATTTATCCTGCAGGCACCTCTGCCTCTCCTCCTTTCTATTAGGGCGAAGTTAACCCTCATGCCAGGATGTTTGCTCCCTTCCATCCTCGTTCACTCCCTCTTGTTATTCCTTGCTTCCCACACGTTCTTTCCTATGAGAATGTTTTTACCACGCTGAGGGCTGAAACGGCCCAGCTGCTGTAGTTTTTGACACAAACAGCAATACCTCTCCGTTTTTCCTGGTGCTCACATACTGCAAGCACTGTGATAGAGGCTCCTGGTTTTATATCCCTCATCAGACGCCTTCATAGCCCCCACTAGATACCACTGCATTCAGTTTTATTAGGAACTATTTTTGTGATAGAAAGTAATACATATGTGAGGAAACCTGTTCACAGGAAGTGCTGTGGATTATCCTGAGTAATAGAAACATGAATGGACTTACTGGCATTTTTAAACACCTTCATACTATGACTGAAAAATGTGTGTGTTTGCATCCTTACACATTCAACTAAAAAGGTGGTTAATATATTTGAATGTATATTTTGGTATATTATATTTTCCTTGTATTTGTCCAAAACCTAAAGCAGTATAGCTTCCCCACTAGAGTGCCCACTTCAGTTGTTGCTTTCACTTTTCAAATCTTGCCTCAACTCAGTGAATTACTCTGATGTAAAGTTTACTTTCTCTATAATGAAGCTTTTTGTTTGCTTTCTTGTTTTGTTGTAGAATTTATATTTCGTATGTGCTTGTGTGTAGTGTCTTTCGTTATTGTGTGATAATAAAGTGTTGGGAGGCTATGCGATGCCAACACTTACACTTAGGTCTTGCAATTTGAACTGGAAATCTGTCTCAGCTGTGTTTGTAATGAGTCCTTTTAATTAGTAGATTCATCGGCTCCTCTTTTCAAGGTGTCTACAGGATACATTTATGTGCTAACCTGCTATTAGGGCTCAGTCCTGTGTCCTTCACCCCCATTAACAGAGTTATGGGTCTCCCTCGTGTTGTGAAACATTATGAGGCTTGTCTGATGGGACCGAGGCTCTAGTCTACATGGGAGGGAGGGTTGGCTGGGGAGGTTTTTGGTGTCCAGAGCAGCTGGACATCTGGGTCCCATCAAAGGGGGAGATGGGGGGGGGGGGGGGTTAAAAAAAGCACCAGAATAAGGAGACAGATGGGGGGAAGAAAGAACAAGGGAGAGTGCTGGACAAAGTGATAAAGGGAGAAGAACATAATGCAAATTGGGCCGGCAGGTCTGATAAGTCTTTTGTTATGAAATCCTAAAATGGAAGCAGAATTCAAGGAGAGTTGAAGAAAAAAAGACACAAATGCCAATCTGAAAAGCTAGATAGTGCGCTATTATCTCACTGTTGCAAGTGTGACTGGAGATTGGCTGACACGTTGGGAGATAAAAGCGCTGATGTTGGATACACATTCAGCAGTTTGGTTCAGTTTAAAGGGGGCTTCAAACTGCCAAGTAAATACTACTGGAACATCCTATGTTTCCCAAATGGTGCTAAATCAAAGTTTACTTTGCTTCACCATCGTTGTATTACCAGTATTGATCTCACATAGTTACATACAGATCCTAACCTTTATCGCTATGCATCCTGCGGCATTTCTTTCACTTGATCCTTAACAAATGCACCACTACCTCCACACGCTTGCAAATATCAAATCAAATACATTTTCTTTATACAGGATATTTAAACAAAAAGAGTTTAGAAAAGTGCTTAACACATAGAAATAATAAAACAATGGCAATGCAGACTCATAGAGAGGTAAAAGACCACATGCAACAATGTGCGATACAAGTGAGGTAAAGGAATAGACTAAGAGCTAAAAGACTATAAGAGGGACTTAAAACTTATGGGCACTCAAATGCTAATGACAACATGGGTGTTCTTTAGGACAGCAGGCGATGGTGTCGTAAAAACACTCTTGCTTTTGTCCAAAGGGGTCGCTAGAATGAAGAGAAACGGAAAGTTCCTCGAAGCCACTTGAACTATATTAGAGTTTGTGGATTTAAAGTAAGGATCAGGATTAGTTATATCCTGTTGGGGGGACATTTTCAACTATATAGTCGCTGAAAACACTCTGTTAAAAATGTAGGCTGATAAAAAAGACAAAAGCTGAACATGCTGACAAGTACCATTTGTTCCCTGTAATGGGGGTCATAGGTCAGAGGTGGCGGCATGCTTTCTAACCGGGGACTTTCTCGTCCAACAATGGAGCCAGGGGACAACAGTGGCCGTAAGCTCTGTGGGTCAGGCTGTGTCAGAATGTCAGCAGGGTTATCATGTGGGTGGTGGGTCTGCCACTCTGGTGGTTCCAGAAACAGAGTCGGGGGACCACCACCACAGTTTAGTAATTGCCTCCTGACCTCTGGTGGCTTGGGGCCAACAGGCTGAGAATACCGACAGAGCCGTAGTCCTGCTATAGAGTCTAGATCAGAGGGGTAATAGCCCTGTTTCCCCCCGGGTGCGGGAACTTGCTGTCCCTATCAGTTTCATTGCACACACCCCTCTGCAGTAAAGACCTCAAGTGCTCTGCTTCCTTGTGGTTTCCCCACTATTATATTGTTATAAAACAACAACAAAAAAGGAAAATATAAACTTCCAATATGAGCGTCAGAGGATGTGGAAGAGGGAAGGAAAGGCGAGGAGACAGGAGTAAAGATAAGAAGAGGTGGAGGAGGCAAGAGTAGGAAGCTGATAGGGTTGCAGTGACTGATTCGATCACGCCCCACTGTATGCTTTCAAGAAAAGTTTATGTCACTCCACAAGTCTGCAGGGTATGTGTATGTCTGTGTGTTTTCGGGTGATGACTGAAGATGGAAGAATGCCAAATGGGTGGGTTTAATTTGACAGAATCTGTGTGTCTGTGTGTGTGTGTGTGTGTGTGTGTGTGTGTGTGTGTGTGTGTGTGTGCGTGTGTGTGTGCGTGTGTGTGTGTGAACAGGAGAAAGAGAGAGCTTTCAAGGTGCCGCCTGTTCGGTTCATTCCCATGGTCCTGTCTCAGTGACACAGCCGATCCACAAAGCCACTGTGGAATCTCTGCATTCCTGCACATTAGTGCTGCCCACCTGACACTCGCCTTTCCCAGATCACCACACATACACACACACACACACACACACACACACACACACACACACACACACACACACACACACACACACACACACACACACACACACACACACACACACACACACACACACACACACTTATTCACTTGCAGCATTGTACGCTGCTGGTGAGTGTCTACTATGAAGACAGAGAGAGGCAGATTAGATGGCAAGGGAGGATTAGATTTAGTTATGGTATATTTATCCACCCTCTCCCTATAATTTCATCAAAGAACATCTAATAGCTTCCAGCTGTGTGCACCTGCTCTCATTGTATTAAACATTTATTGTTGACAAAGACACTCCAAACCCAGTATCAGGCTTTTTGAATAATCATTCTGTTGTTGTATACGTTCCCATTTATTAATTTGTTTGGGAGATTTTGAGTGCGTCCCTACTTATCTTTTTATCGAGTGGGCACTTCCTGTCTGCCCTTATTACATTTCTGTGTTGAACAAGGCTTGATTACTAGAGACTCCTTGCTTTGATCAGAGCAGCCATCTAACTAATACAGCTTCCTTTTAGCCTGCTGTAATTGGCTAAATCAGACAGTTGAATGGGAAGCCTGATTGCTGCTGCTGCTGCTGCTGCAGTGTTTATGTGGTGTTCTGTATTTGTGTGTGTGTGTGTGTGTGTGTGTGTGGGAAACCAGACAGAACAGGATGCAACATTAGCCTCTTATTTAAATGGCCACACACATATGACCTGGGTTGCAGACTTCCTGAGTCTGGCTGATCTGACATTAGTAGATGGTAATGAGCCAGTCACTCATTTGCCGCCCACCTAGTGTAGTAGGTGAATACCCAGTGCAATATTATGCAACTCTGGGTGTGTGTTGCAGCTCACACGTTCAGCCGTGCAGTAAGGCATGACTGCAAAGATTACAGGAAAGTTTACAACCACCTCTGGGGTAAAGATTTTTTTTTTTTTTTTTTTTGTGTAGCAGCACAGCTGGAGAGATCTTTTCTTAGTTTTAATTTGCTACTTCCCTCATGCCTTTAAATCTTCCTGAACTGAAACCTTCCCAAAATGTATTTGACTTTCTCTGCATGTACTTTGAAAACGTGAAGCTTGTACAAGCGGCTCCTCCTTTTTTTGTTTGTATTTTTCTGATCCATATATTATGACCATTCCCCATCTTCAGGGATGTTTTTCTGAAGCCCTCAGCTGATCTCTCTGTTTTCCTGCTTCCCTAGCAGCCATTGACTGCGTGGTGGGATCGTGGGGTCCCTGGTCCTCGTGCACATCCCCATGTGGAGTTGGCAGCACAGAAAGGAGTCGCCAGGTATCGGTTCCCCCTAGAAACGGAGGCACGCCCTGTCCGGACCTCAAACAGCGGCGAGGATGCTTCGGAAACAATGCCATATGCAGCAGTGCGAAAGGTGAGAGCATGTCCTTTTTTCTATGCCCCTACACACATGCATTTTTGCATGCACCCACTCCACTCCACTCCACTACATATTCATTTGGTGGGTCAGTATTCTCCGGGGTATCTCTTGTCAACACATTTACTATAAGTAACACATTTGCACACATCTGTTCCTGAGACCTGTCTCCAGCTGCACCATTTCAAGTGCCTCAGCTATGCTCATTACGTTTGCATAACCTTCTCAGCAACGGAAAAACAAGAACACCGATTAACACTTTTCCAAGAAGAAGATATCAGGGGAATGGGGAATTGAATATCAGCGCACTTGATAACACATTGAATCATTTATTGATTTTGAGTCATGCTGGGATGAGCTTCAATTCAATTAAAATGTTGTAAGTGCTTATACTTCCACTGGCTTTGCCGTATTTACAAAACAACAACTCTTCAGTGGAAACAAAAGCTTATCTGACATAATTGTTTGCCTTTTTTCGTTTCCACCTTTTTATCCCTGCATTTGAAGAGGTGGCAAAGATCCTGCCTGATTCTTTCAAGAGGACCTTCAAGGACCCTTGGAGGCGACCACACATGCTGATGAAGGAGGAGAAGGCTAGGTAAGGCCTCTATTATCAGACTGCAAACACACATGACTACTACTAACTGACCTGGCCAGCCCACTTTGTGTTTTGTTTGTTGCGCTTGCTTTTATGTGGTGCCTAAATGTATAGAGAGATTTAATAGTCTTCGGACTCAATGGGATATACCTGTATAAATAAAGGTTAAAAAAAAAAAAATAGCAACTAAACGGTTTCATTTTAAAAAAAGTACACAAAAAAAATTTAAAAGCCCAATGTTTCAAAAGCACACTTGATTCTATCTTTAAGCCCAACTCTTACTCCTCACTATAATTATAACCAACAAAAGGCCACTCTTTTTTTTCTGGCAATCTTTTTACACAAGAAGGCTATCAGATGTAATCTTGCTCATTCTGGCATGATGAACCTATTTTGTCCCAGCTCCAAAAGCTTAATTTCAACTTCTCTGATTTAGCTGGATTTTACTCCAGGTTTCACTTAGTTTCAAAGGTCTTTTAAGATTAACTTTGTGCTCCAAAAGATTAGAGAGTACAGACCAAGGCCAAGGTTGCCATAGCACGCAGAGCCTTGAAATTGCTTTGACTGTGTAACGTGAAGGCCGTCATTGAATATTTGCATCATTAGCTGACCTTCCCTGATAAGGCAGCCACAGCCCATGTTAAAGGTACAGCCCTCTCAGCATAGATGTCATCTTTGATCTGAGATGATCGCAGATGTTCTCGGAGCTGAACAAAAAAAAAATCAGGGAACGGGGAAATCAAATCTCTGCTGTTTTTTCCTGACAGCCCACAGCCTTTAAAGTGATTGAAATTGACATTGGATACCTTTGTTTTGGCTGAAATACCACGCATAAGGGGATTGGAATCACATTACTCATAGATGTGAGCCGTTCAGCATGGCTGACACAGAGACGGGGTGATTTCACACAGACATCTGGTGCCCCAATAGGTCCCTGGAGTTGTCATGTAAGTTGATCCAGGAAACAAGGGGTTAAAATGATGAAACGACCATCGCTGGCTGTCTTTGACTCTTTAGTGATATCTGTGACATGATCTGAATGAGTCATATTTCACAAAGATGTAGAGGCTGGAAGGAAGAGATTTATCCGTTCTTAGACAGACCTGTGTTGATACATTTCAGGAAAAATGTGATATGAACAGGGATTTACAGCATTCAAGAATAGGATGTGTCAGAACCGCATGATGATCCTCATATAAGCCATTACAAATACATTTCTGACAGAATCCATCCAGCCTGAGTGATAATCTCATTTTGAACTGAATCTTTCTCTACTTTCTTAACCTTGAATGTTCACTCGTAAAAAAATATTCAAATGTTACTGGTGGAGAAACTTCCCAAGAATCCCACTGAGAAAAACACTTTAGCTTGATGTTTTCTTAGATGACTCCCCCGCCCCTCCCCTCCCTACTGGGAATGGTGTTTAGTCACATCTGACTGAATCAGAGACAAAATAAACAGTGCAGACCTTCAAAGTCACTGCCAGAGAACACAGTGATCAAGAAAACAAGGCTTTATTATTGTTTCCATTGCATAGTGTCACAGAGCTGTGTTGATACTAGGATACTGCAGGTGACCGTGACACTGCTGGACCACCTTCAAATGGAGCCAAATCTCTTACCGGGAGGTTTGATTTGTCTTTAGTCTGGTTATTATTGTGATCAAGGCCAGCTTGTTGGGTTGAACGAGCGCTCGGCTTTCATTAATCAAGCCATGTTGTAATGCTTTTTGCTGTTGGACTACCTCAAGGGATAGGGAAGAGAACGTTTTTAAAAGTCGGTAAACCTGGCTTGTGTTTCGGTCTTCCTCAGGCCTTTTTCCATTTGCCTGTTTTGTTGTTGATGTGAATGAATGATAATACTCCAGAGCTCAGCTATTAGCTATTAGATGTTGAACTTTTGTCTATAGAGCATGTGAGAGGAGCCCCCCCCCCGACCCCGTTTAATTCTCGCAGGATTACTTCTACGTCGATGGCTTTTTGAGTCTAAATATGTGAAATTTTTACTTTTTTTAACCAAGTATTTTGCCATACTTCACAATCAAATGAAAGAGAAATTAAGGGCATATATCTTTGACACGTTTCTTTTCTCTACTCTAGTTACTGTGTGTACCTGCGGGTGAAACAGACCAGTGCAGCCTGTAAACTCAAACTGTGGAGTGCCCAGCTGGTGAGGGAGAGGCTGGTCTGTGCAGAGTGTCAGAGTGACGCCATGTCAAAGTCAGAGCGATGTGGAGGAGATGGCTTGGAGAGCACCAGGTAAACCTTAACACCAGAAGAAAACTACAAAACATGTTTCCTCCATGACACTCTTGAATGTGTTGAGCTTAAGGTAATGAGCTTGTGTAGATGAGATTTTTGATGAAGCTCAGTGATCTTCATACTAAAAACCGTGTTCAATCTGTGAACTATTTCACTCATGTTAAACAGAGTTGCTTCTTCAACCCATAGACAATAGACACTAGCTTTTAACATACATTTAAAAAGCCTGTAGTGCCATAAAAAGCATCCATTAGTTTTTCTGACATTGGATCATTTGGAAAAATTGTTCTCCCCAAAAAATTAAACTTAACTTACTTAAACGTACTTATTCATTAAAAAAATAAAAAATTCCAAATGAGAATTTTAAGTTGAAAGCCACATCTGCATACATTTTCACTGATTGAAATTAAAAAATGAGAACCCCTTCATGTCTGTTCCACTCCCTTTCTTCCAAGAACGTTCTGGGCAGCAGCTTCGGTGGCAGGCTGTCATGGTTCCTGGGTGCGAGAGTCGTCTTCTGAGGGCTGCCGGTGTCCCCCTTACTCTGTGCTCTTTGTATGAGCCCACATGCAAACCACAGACCCATATGCAGGGACCAGATTCCCACCTCAACGCCTCTCTGCTAAACTGCCAGTGGAGAGCCCTGCCAGCCAAGCCAGACCGCTCCGATCCAGACTGCTGGATGGGTAACTCAAGGAGATCAGCATCATCCTGCCACCTTTTTTCCTTTCACCTCATACTCTGTACTGTACACACTATTGCTAAGCACACACAAATTCTCGCATTCAACTTCAGATTTTACAGCCACGTTTTGTAGCCTACCTATTCTCCAAAGCACAGCAACGTCTATATGCCTTTTTACCTCTGAATCTTTGCTATCTACCTCCATCAATGCAAGTGCATTTGTTAATGCATAATGTATAAATATATAAATATATTATTTTGCTTTATACATTTTCTACCTTTGATTGTTCATGTGTTATGTATATGTGTCGATATAGCTACACGTACTTGTATCCAACAGTTAAAACACCAAACAAGCACTCGCTGCACTCCTCTGTCTAAGCCCCAATCATCCAAAGAGTCCCAAATCACCTGCGGATTGGAGACGATGATGAGAGACTGGTTCAACCAAATTGTATCCACTGCTAGAATCCTTCAGTCATCTATATCTGTGTTTCACAATTGTGTCCCTATTATTATTATTATTATTATTATTATTATTATTATTATTATTATTATTATTATTATTATTATTATTATTATTATTATTATTATTATTATTATTGCATGTCAATAGAAAACATTTATACCAGAAAGTCAAGTTGTATATCAGGTATTGAGTCTCAGGTGCTGAGATTTGTGTCTTTGTCTCCCATCAAGCTTCCTCTTTCATGTCTGCCCTTTTTTTTCTGATGGTCAGTCACTGATGTTTTACTAGTTTAAAGTGACTCACAGCTGAAATCAGTCCCATCTGTTCAGACATAATATTGCTGGAGAGGAAAAAGAGCCATTTAAGAGAATTTAACTGTGGTTCTCTCTGTCCTCTGTGTCCAAGAGTGAAACAAATAATTGCTTCATCACAATGTTTTTCTTTCACTCCCTGCATTTCTCGGAAATCCTATTACCTTCATGAGGGAGGTTATTTTATTATTTTTTTTTAGCAAAGTAGCCTATCACCATCCAAATATAACCACCCTATACAGCCATGTTACTCCCATTCTATTAATTAAGAGATTCGCCTCCAAGCACTCCCCACAGCTTCTTCATCTGCACTTCTTGTTCTCCTCAGGCCTGGTTGTCTCTTCTGACTGTGTGCTTTCTTAACCACAGCGTTGCCTTCTTGATGTAAAAAAGTGAGTCAATTGGCTCAGTATGCCTTTCCTGAATCATTGGTACTGCTGGGTTTAAGAGGAGGACACGTGAAGTCCCAGTAATAGAGGGCTTTTCTCTCTGGAAAATATGTGACTTTCTCTTTCTCTCCCGTGTCTGTGTCTGTGTTTGTGCGTTTATTTATTATAAAACAAGTGATGATATGATTAGTGCAGCACAGCATACAGACTGTACAATGTCCATTAGTGAAAATAAACAACTATATTGTCATTCCCCCCCTCTTGTCATGCTTTCTAATTTGGGTATTTCATTGCATCAATGCATTTGGATTAACCAGTAATTTAAACTGTTTTTTTGTTACACACACCACCATTAGCATTTTGGACTCTCTGCAATTACCACTACAAGCAAAGCACCGCTAAGTATATCCCTCAGTGTGCTTTAAAAGTTAAAAGAGGAGCACTGTTGAACACACACAACATAACGCAAACATGTAGCCAGTAAAATACTTTTGTTGCATTCTTGAAATGTCTTTCCTTTGGTGTAAATGGGAGGACGACAAGCAACCTGACAAACTAATGCGTATAATCGAGTGTTCGCGTTACATTCTTCTGCAATTTGGGGTTTTTGTGTTTGTGATGTAACCGCCAGAGATGATGTGTGAACAGGCCAAACACACGTAAAGGCCTGGGAGGCCGTACAACTTAACCTCATCTGAAAACACATCTGAAGCTCAATGTTTTTGTATTCTCTGCGGCTCTGGACAGAAAATGCCAATACAGTATATGTAACGGGAGTGTCTAAACCTTGACCCTGACCCTGAAAGTTGTTTAAAAAGTCCATGCGGACAGTTTCTAAACATTTGTCAACCACATGCCCCACAAATAATCCTGTATGAAGAAAATATCCAAAGACATTTGTCCGAAACGAGACCACCTACATTTTACACTTCCCAAATGAGTCCTTTCAGAAAGTTTCATACTCCTTGCTACTTGTATGTGTTTCAACTCGGGGGCACTTGAACTTTACCTCCTCCGTTGATCTCACCGGCCACCCTCACCCCTTTCTCTGGACTCCCTCCTCCCTCTCACCAGCTCCCTGCCAAACTCTCCGCCGTCAGCACAACTCTTTATTTTCCTCTTACTACAACAGTGGCAATAGAGTGCTGTCAGCCTGACAGTCCATCCCCTCTGAAGCAGGCTTTACCCCCTGGCTGGCCTGCCTCTACTGCTAACCCGCTTTCCAAAGGGCAGGAAGGCCCGTCTCTGGCCCAGTGCCTGATGGGCTCCGACAGCAGTGTGTTCTGGGATTACGCCCGCTGAAAAGGGGGGCATTCCAGCACCAGCGGCCATTGTCACCGCACGGCCACTGTTTGCTTTTGACAAGACAGCTGTTCAAAGCCCTCCTGGCCCCCATGGATGGCGTTGAAGGGAAAGAACCCAGGGGTGACTTCCGTTTATTGGTGGTGTCTCTGTGGCTGTGCGCTGCCACCTCCACCTGAGGTTACCTCAACAGTATACTGTATTAATCAGCCCCACTTTGTAGATCTCCTGTATTTTTTCTACATGATCACGATTGAGTCAAATAAAGCAAGGACAACTTTATGAAACAAGGCCTGTCATTTGATAAACTTAAGACTTTTTTATTTGTTCTGCCCACAGAAATACTCCCTCCAACCAAGTGCACTTCCTTCCCCTGAACCACACAAGGTGAAATTGATTCATCCATATGGCTGCATTGCATTGTCTAAATCCAAGAAAATCCTTGACTTTTTCCTTTCCAGATGTGGAAGTGATGCTGCAATTACCTGGTCCTCTAAGTTTCCATGTACCTTGTTTACTTGTTTGTGTGTTGACCACATGTGCAATAAGAGGAGTCACATTTACCAAACCACAACGGAAACACAACCTGGTACATTCAATTACTTATCCATCCATTTATAGTAATCCATACATGAAATGCCGTTCAAGATGCTAATTGAATCATTTCCCACACAGTAGTATTCTTGATTCTTTTTGTTCCAAATCTTTGTAGACAGTTTTGTTCGTGGTTCTGCAGGTTCGGGGCGACTGTGGCTCAGGTGGTAGAGCGGGTCGGCCGATGATAAAGGGTTGGAGGTTCGATCCCCGCCCTGCCACCTGTGTCATAGTTGTTGTGTCCTTGGGACAAGACACTTCACCCACCTTGCCTCGTGTGAATGTCAATAGTTAGCCTGCTATCGGTGTGTGAATGGTAACGTGTAAATGGGAACAGGTCTCCCTTGAAAAAGAGTCTTCGGTCGCAATGGGATTTACCTGTATAAATAAAGGTTAAAAAAAATTCAACCGAGCCTTCTTCAAATGCAAATAAAACAAATAAAGTATTAAAATATCTACAAACACATGCTTGAAAAGTTGCACAAAACTCCTTCTAGTTTAGACATGGAAGGGCCTCTCTCAGCTTGGGGCCCTGGGTAGTTTGTTTGTACCCACAGTTCCCCCTCTGTGTCGCTCCAATGTGTTTTTGTGAAGAGTGTACTCTGTGCTGTAATTAACAAGTCATCCTAATGAGGGCCTCTGTAGGAGCAGCTGGTCCCATGCAGAGGAATGATAATGAATAGACGCCATGACATGAGGACCTGAGCCTAACACCAGCAATCAGCTGCTACACAACAGGGCTGGTACATAACACACACCATATGATTAATGTTCTCCTTTTACCCACAAATATCACCCTGTTGCTAGATCACAATGCATGACATATGGCAACAGTCGGATACTAAGTTGACATATAATATCTAATTGATGATTCTGGAGAAAAATAGCACGGATAGATACAACCAAGAGATACTTTCTAGAAATATGGCGTCACCTTGTGGCGCTTTCGACTTCCTGCTCCACTTAAACAGAATCAATTTACACACCTGAGAATCCCCTTACATGTGAATTTATTGGGTGGTTTCGTACATGAGATACATATGGAAAACAAACATTGTGACCATAAACCCTGATTTGTTTGTTTTTTTAACTTTTGATCTCGTCTTTACAATGTATTTGAAATTTATAAAACACAAATGTCTCGGAAGATATACTGATATATTCACAGCTAGTTTGTTCACATTATTTATGCTGTTCCCTCGATCACGTCTCAACATCTATTTATCAATATAAATTCTAGGAAAAGCACTAAAGAACATGACCATACTTAGAAAAAAAACTTAAATGTGTCAGAAAAAAGTGAAGCATCATAATGAGGTTTAACAATAGAGACAGAATCATGGCACATAACCAAAAGCTAGTCTACTGCATACATACAACTGATATGTAAGGCAAAATGTGACTTGAGCTAGACATCTTAAGTGTTTTTGTACATTGTAGAGGCAGCAATTCGAGTTAACAGTGAAATATGAATCATACACACAACACATTCCAGTTATAGACATACAACATGTTTCTGTATGTACTCAACCATTACTTCATCATAAGAATACCTCATTAGTCAAACCATTCATCTGTTTTGCTTGAAAGATGACCAAACTTTTGACTTTTCCGACTGATACTCTAATCTTCCAAACAAATGCGAAATTCAACAGACTACATTCAGACAGAGGTGCAGTGAAGTAAAAAATGTTTTCCTTACCATCCCATGTATCAAATACACACATGGAATAAACGCACACGGGTGAAAAAAAAAAACAGGGAAAAAAGTGGCAGGAGGAATTTCTACACAAACTTGGATTTAAGGGCAAATCTGATACAGAAATGACCTTTTCAGCCATTCGAGAAGAAAATAATATGGATAAAATGTGTTCACTTTATCATCAGCCAGAGTTACATGTTCTAATCCATAAAGATAATATTAAAGGAACTCATAGTTAAGTCAACAGAGGTCGGGATGGAGAACCATATGAGAAGATGACATGTTGCTGCCCTATATCTCTGGAAAGGTCCAAGTGTTTTCTGTTATTAGAGTTTTTTAATCTGTTGGTTTGTGTTGCCGATCTTGACATCCATCTTGTCCACTTTATTCAGCAGGGCATCGATGGAGTCGTCCTGGTTGGCGATCTCACTCTGAAGGCCAAGTCCAAGGTTCTTCAGTCTGCTCAAGCCGTTGGCCATGTCATCTAGATAATTCATAACAGGACAACTTTCATTACTGAAAGGATTGGCAGAAAACACTTCAAATGATTTGCTTTTTTGATTTTAGGCTAATTGCAGTGAATTAAATGTATTTTGTAATAAAGAATACCTGGCACAAGTTATACAATTATAATTTAAATAAAATCAAAAGATATGGTGTCATCCCCTTCTGCCTTTCTTGGGACTGCACTGTATAAAAGTGTATAGTATAATCAAGTAAAAATACATGAAGTTTTTTACCTAAATTGTTGTCGAGAGTCTGGTGAGCCTCCCTAAGGTGTTTGTTTTGGGGGTGTCCATTGTTTCTAGATGAGCTGTCCTCCATTGATGCAGAAGCTCCAAATCCTTGAACACAGACATGACATGAAAATGAAATGGTGGCAGCCGGTTCTGTGGCACGGTTCTGGCATGCTAAAGGTTGTTGTGCAAAGTATTACCTCCTGTCTCCAACTTCCTTAGGTTGGGGTGGCTGGCTTGGTACTTATCTTCATGTTCTCTGCTGCTGGACATGGCACTCTGTAATCTGAGGAATCAGATAAGCATTGCTCAACCATTTAGAGAATGACAAAAAGCTGGAAATGGCAATAGCACACATTTTATGGTTGCGTTACTCAGAAAATAATTCTGAGTCATTGGTATAATGGTTTTGTTGTAAAATACAATTTTCAATTTGGCTCCAGAGATCTCAAATACATTGAAGTTAACTGTATGGAAGGCTGTGGTGAAGTGGCTAGGGTGGTCGTCCACTGGGTTGCAGGGTTGGTGGTTCAATCCCCCATCTCCCCGCCACATGTCCAAGTGTCCCTGGGCAAAGAGACACTGAATCCCAAATTGCTCTCGATAGAAGCTTGCACCCTGCGTGGTAGCTGCTGCTATCGATGTATGAATGTGTCTGTGATTGGGTGGATGTGTACAAATTACAAAACAATGTAAACCGCTTGGGGTATGTGAAAAACCAGGGAAAAGCGCTATATAAGTCCATTTATGTGATGCAAGGACCTGTAAAGGGTTGGCCAACGTTGTTAGTTAAGACAATGTGTTTTGGATATGGAATAAAGTTATTTAATTAAATTAATAAACTATGTAACTACCTATATCTGCATACTGAGAGTGAAGGACTGGAGCTCTTACTTGTCGCTGGCCTGGTAAGGCTTTGGCTGCTCAGGTGGTGGCTTTGTCTCTGGCTTGCTCTTAAAGTAGTTGACAAGGCCGCCCCACACACTCTTGATACTGGTAATATGTGTCTGGCTGGTCTTCAGGTCCTGCTCCATGTTGTCCAGCATCTTGTCTGATCTCTTCAGAACCTCACCCTGTCGCGTCAGCTCCTACAGAGACAAAGACAGACAGATAGATAGATAGATAGATAGATAGATAGATAGATAGATAGATAGATAGATAGATAGATAGATAGATAGATAGATAGATAGATAGGGAAAGAGATAGTGAGAGAGGAGAATGAGAGATGCCACAACAATGTTTTTGTTGGTGGCTGTCCTGACCCTATCAGAGACAAGGAATTTCTTTGTGTGCCAGGGTGAAGTGGATTAGCAGCAGCACATACCTCTGCAGTTTCTACACCCATCTTCTCTGATTCATAGATGAGACCCAGGGACCGGTAGCTGCTGTCCACAGCAGACTGAGCTGTACGCCTCACTTCCTGCTGGAGGTACCGCTGCCTCCTCTCGGCATCACTCAACCCACTGTCCTCCTCTTCATCATCGAACCCTCTACTTTTAGGCTTAAAACCCTCGTCTTCGTCATCGTCTGCAAACGGGTTGTGGGATTTAGGGTAGGACATCTGTGGAGCAGACACACAGGATTTTGATTAAACAATCTAAGATTGGCAAGTCTTTTTCAACTGTATATCATGTTCTTCACCTGTGTGGAGCTACAGTTTCTGAGGTCAAGACTGAACTTTCCCCATGAACAAAGAGTTTTGCTTCTGTTGGTACTTTGACGATGTTTGAAATGGGAACAACATTTGATAAAAAACAAAATAAATCTGTTAGTTGGTTAACTGATAAATCAATATGTTTTTCAGTTTTGATCATCAACTCATTTTATTGACCAATCATCCAGAATACAGCTTCACCAATGTCAAGAGTTTATTTTCTTCAATTCATTACACATTAAAACTCCGATTAGTTAGGCCATTATTAAATAAATAATACATATTTTATAATGAAAATAATGCTTATATTTTTATTCCTGAAATACAAATAATAAGAATTGTAAGGATCAGTTGCATGCTGATTTGATCAATGGTTTCCAACAAAGAGATAAGTTATTGAAATGGTAGTTTCAGCTAGCTACAATTTTCCACACAGAGGTGAACAAAACGAGTTTTGAGGAATAAAGAGAGTCACACCAAAAATTTGGCACACTGCTGATCTACTGATGAACTTCTGGGCAAAAATAACCAACTGTATCGCTTCACTAGCTGTTTCAAGAAGTGGAGGGCTGTTGGCTAGCTAGTTAAGGAGGATACTATAACCAAATAATCACACACATTAGCCAAGACTAGACGGAGCTGTGATAACATTTATGTTTTGCTATCGTATAATAAGCTACCTAGAAAGAAAAATAAAATATAATAGATATGATCCGTTTAACAAACCTTTAACCGTCGGAGCTAAAGACGCTCTATCAGCTGACTGTTACCGACACAACACTTCCTGTGACGTGGTGACGTATGGTGACGTAACCGCGTGTACTCTTCAAAACAAAACTGCATAAAAAATATATCTAGGCGTCTGGTGCTATCTGTGTGTTTATATTTGTATAACCTGTTACTCTAGCATCTATAATATAAATATAAATCGTAGCAATTAAAATAGTATGTGGCAGATTAAGACAAGTTAAAGTTTTTAAGACTTTATGAATGCCAACAATTGGAATAAAATCAACGACCAATTTTACAATAACCAAAACTGTAGAGAAAAACTACATTACTGTAATTACTTTGAGTTAGGGAAAAAAACATGACCTCTTAATGCAGTGAAAGTATGAAGATCTGGGCTACATTAAATGTTTAAAAAAAATGCTAAACAACTAAAAAGCCAAAAATAATAATGTGCCATAACATTTCAGTTATGTGAGAGGGATTTGAAATTAATAATAACTTAAAATGGATGCTTATGCGTTTTTAAATGGTAACATCAGAATAAAGGGTTGATATTAATATAATCCCCCAATTCTTAGCACTTTTAAGACTTGTTAAAGATTGATTTCAAAACATTTTAATACAAATCAAGGATTTGTTTTTAAATATTTAGTCAAGGCTTAAGACTTTTAAGGTCTTGTAGGAGATAGGAACCCTGAACGTAACTACTAGCCCCGTTAGGTTTGTCCCTGGTGAATTGCCGTACTGCGGCTTTGCAAAAGAAAAGTGCTACATGGTCTAGATGCAGCCGCTGCCGCCTGATTCCTCGCCTCGCTGAATCTCGCTCGCCTGATGTAAACATGTCTGTACTGGGAGGTGGTACGAGAGGCTTTTATTTCAACACAGTGCTGTCGCTGGCTCGCTCTTTAGCTGCCCACCGCCCCGCGCCAGTCGAAAAGGTGAGATAGCAGAAAAACCTAGTGAGCAAATGAAGTGAAATGTCTTATTAGCTAACGTTGACACAAGCAACAGGGTTGTTCAGTGAGTAACTCCGCTTCCGCAGTCAGACCGCGGTTTATTTTGACGTGACAGCAAAGCTAACATATGACAGGTGTGTCCACGTCTGCTGTTATGATGAACCACTGGAGCTTGGTCTTCTTGGCGTATTTTTACCTGTTAAAAGGGAAAGTGTGGGCTAATGCAGAAGGAAGTGGCGTCGCTACTTGTGCGGTGCCTGTTTCTGCATGATTCAGGCATAATATCTGTCATTATCAGCACTGCAGTCAAACAGGTTTACACTTTACATGCTGAGGACGTGAAGAGCGGCAGAAAGGGTTTCTCGTGTGCTCGTTTGACTGTATAGATAGACAGTAACCTGTTGCAACATTGGATGATCATCTCTAAATTAAACCTTTTTTTAGCCAATTAAAGGAAGATCAGTGGAAAAAGAGACAGCTTTGGTGGAAAAAGAGACAGCTTTGGTGGAATCAGATAAAAACATAGAGGAACGAATTGAGGCAATCATCAATACACTGTCATCTAGTGTTGATATTTTATGGAGCATATGGGAGTTTCAGTGTGTTTTGTATTTGTCCGAATGACCTTTGTTGAGCTGAAACTTGAACTATATCAAATATCATACATACCCATCATGATCAAGGACAGACTATAAGAGATTATGGTGTCCATCTTGAAAGAGTTCACTTATTTGATCCCCAGTTGTAAAAGAGGACTTAGGTAAAGTAATATTTAGATATGGTGGAGTCAAAGATAAAATGCAATCACCAATAGTCACCTAGTTTTGGTATTCAGTTTTAGTGTGTGTTGATTTACAGCTTAAAAGCTTATGGTTCCTACGTTGATAGAGTAAAAAGCTGCCTTTTTCATCCAGTAGGGAAAAGCCAGATAAGGTAGTACAGATTACAGACAAGTATAAAAAATATGTGCAAGATGCGTACATATGTTTATGCTCAACAAATAGTGCTGTTTCCTGATGTTCCTTGTATGACTCAAACGTGAAATCAATCCCAATAATTCAATCTAATTTGTTTTTGAAATATATATACTATAACTAAATACCCAGAGTTCTTTGTGCTCTCTCAGGTCCAGAAGCTACAATGCATGTGTCCAGTTGAAGTCCGCGGTGTGTTCACACTAGATTTGCGTCGCAGAGATGCTGTTATTGCGCTGGCTGTGTTTCTGGTGGAATCTGGCCTACAGGTGGGTGTCTTTCAGTTTACTCACTTAACTCAATAGATTAGGTTTCATGCCTTCCTGGTTGTTTTGATAGATACAAAATCAAAACAATACACAATACTGTAGGAATATGTTTAACATTTTTAGTATCATATTAGCACTATTGGTGCACTTTTTGCTACCAGCCTCTCCTTGTACTCCACACGTATCGGCATAAAAAGCTTACTATGACAATCTGCTTAAGCTGGCGATTAGACATGCAGCCGGCCACGTAAACCTGTAACCTCATCACACTAATAGTGTTGAAATTGGCTTCCCAGACACCCGGTTAGATGTATTAAAGATGGCAGCTTCCCTTCTCAGTGTTAAAAAGTAATGATTCTTAAATTGTCTTTGATTCCGTGTCGGGATTAATCTTGTCTTTTTGTCTCGCAAGTGTTTTATAGTCAAACAAGTGTGCTGCGCTGTACCAGCAAGTTCAGCAGTTTGTGGTGTGTAATGATTTGTTCTCACTTTGGCAGCACAAAGACATATTTGTTCCTTACTTGCTGAGCCTGTTGAAAGGGCTCCCACGGGTCGAATGGATCGAAGAAAGCTTGGGAAAGAAAGGAAAGGGTGAGAAAAAAAACCCTCTTAGAGTGGGGTCTTCTGTTTTACAATTGTCTTTGTTTACTCTCTGCAATAGTACTGTACAGTAAGTAGTATTTGTAGTCATTCTTACTCATTAAATATCAGACCAGGAAATGCCACTAGAAAGCATTTTCCACTTGTAAAGAAACAAAACATTTTATTGGCCAAATATAACGTGGGAACAACATATTGTGAACTGCAGTTTGTACCTTAACTACTAATTCCTTTTTTTTGAAAATATTTTCTGTTTGACTGCTTTTTCAAAATGTGGCAATTCATTTTAGGTATTTGTTTTTCTGTCACCTTCTACTCTTCAGAATTTCTCCCTGTAGCAGAAAACTTCAGCTTCTGTCTAGTGACTCTTTTGGCAGATGTGGCTCAGAGGGACCCAGACTCCCGACAAGAGGTCAGCTTTTAAAAGTGGTGATAGTAATAAATCATCCTGAGGTTAGGGTGCATTGGAGTTGAGTGCTAAATTATTGTTTCCAACCTCCAGATCTTGAACACTTTAATGGAGGTCATGCAGGCATTGCAGGACATGTGCCAAACACCTGATAACCATGACAAAGGTACACACACACACACACACACGCACTCACACACAACAAAGCGCATTATACCAGCTTTTGAAGAAGCTTCATAGATGCTCTCTTGCCTCCAGTCTACCTGTGCAGGTATATTATCCCCAGCCTGCTTGGCATGACTCGAGCATTTGGCCGCTACAGCAACACAGATGAAGCCCTGCTGTCCAAGTTGTTCCCCAAAGATTCGCCCCAGGTGCGCTGCGTCACAGACGAACCGGAGGGGGTGCGGCGCAGGTCCTTCAATGAATTCCGTTCTATCATGCCATCCTCACTTCTATCAGAGTGCCAGAGTGACTCACTGCGTAGATCCACCGGGACCAACCTGGATTCCCCTGCACAGGTGTGTGTGTGTGAATGTTGTGATGGAGCTGGTTAGTTTCAAGACATGTTTTGTGTGTTCAGGATAATGAGAGGTGACTGCAAACAGATTTCCAGTATTATCTCACGTTTTGTGATTATATTTTACTAAAGTCATTAGGGAGTAATTTTAAATGAATGTGTTATGTGTGGTTATGATAACTGTTCTGTATTGTGTTGTTTTATAGATCTGTACAGATTCTGGAGGACACTCACCCTGCTCTCCTACAGCCTCTGGCACACATTACTTTGAAGGTAAAACATAGGCTACTATATGTTGATTCTATTTGTGTGTCAATGTAAACCTAGTTTTTCAGCCATCAGCATTATGTAACAACCAGGTACTAGCATGTTGCTTATCTGCACTTTTATGTATCTGATCTTATCGGCACTACAATACTTCACTATTACAGTTATGCAATCTGTGAAGGAATTTCAAATTTGTGTGAAACTTTTGTTGCTTAGTTACACGGACGTACTGCACATTCCCCATTGATACATTGAAGTAATTTTTCTCTCTACAGTTTGGATGGGATATTGTCTTTATATAGATGCTTTGTTATGACACAGTTTTCTTATTATAAAGGTAGCAACTAGTCTGTGTTGCTAAGGCCTGTGTGGGCTGTATGTGACTTGAAAAACAGAGATCTTTTGTATACCATAAAAAAAAAACAATGTAGACAACTCCATACAATGGAATAAATATCTCACCCAGGTCATACTTCTCACTCCAGATTGTCAAATACTCTGTTGCGATGGCTGTACAGTAATCTTACCATGCATGACTGCTATCCTCCTTCTCATGCCAACAGTTCATTCAGTAATAGTTTATCCATCAATTTTCCTGCTGCTTATACTGTATTGGTTTGGAGTCATGCTGTTTAAATTGGTATGGGATCAGTCAGGTTGATGTTAGCGGCTAAATTTAGCAATAATAAGGGAGTTAAATTAACTGCAATTTGCTCCGATGTGGTGGTGTCTGTGCTGCTTAAGCCAAATAATATATAATAATTAAAATGATAGGCTACAGTGGTTATCTTCACCCTCTTTTAACCTGCTCACACTCTGTATGTGAGATCTGATAGAGATATTTGATGGCAAAACAAATGTCATGAAAAGCACTTTTATGATTCTGAAACCAATAGAATCAAGGTCTTGTTTTATTTTTAATTTTAGAAGTTGTCCATTTTTTTCCAACTTATCAAATTTCTTTTTGTCAAATGTCCTGCTGTCTCCTTTACTTCAGGTGCCTACCTCCCAGACAGCAGCACCGTAGACCCTGACTACTATTTCTCTACAGTGAGCTCCAGTTTCTCAGTGTCTCCTCTTTTCTTGGGAGAAGGAGAAAATGAGGTGGAGGTGCCTGTTGCTCTGCTCCGTCAGCTCCTTGGCATGGTGCAGTAACCCCCTACCCCATTATCAAGATTATGCCTCTGTTGTCTCCGTCCTGTGTTCTAATATGGAACCTTACCAATGGTTGTGCATATTGTGGAATTACAGGTGAAACAGTTTGTGTCCGACTCTTTTTTGAAAACTCTGGATGCCACCATGACAGAAGTTGCAGAGGTAACTATATAACAACTGTCTTTTTTTCATCTTTTTTTTTAAAATGGTAAATTCAAAATTAAATGCATGCCATTATCAGTTAAATAATCTTCTCTGTCATTGTCTCTTCTGTTTGTTGTTAAGTCTAATTCTGGAATCAACCTCCGTTACAAAACCTTCAGTGACCCTCTCTATGTGTGTGTGTTCAAAATGCTGCGGGACACACTATACTACATGAAAGGTAAAGCATCATATACAGTAAATAGCTTATTTATCGTGCACTGAAGCGATTGCTATTGTATTTTGTGGTCTATTTAGGCAGACAACTCTTATCAAATGTTTTCATTCTCTTCACGCTCCCCAGCCTTGCAGCAGGCTTTTGTACGGGAAGTACACGACTTTGTTCTGGAGCAGTTCAGCAGCAGTCAATCAGAGCTGCAGCGGGTGCTTCATGACAGTACGGGGGGGTTGCCGGGGGAAGCGAGCCCCCTCAAGCTCCGTTGCCAAGCCAACGCTGCCTGCGTGGACCTCATGGTGTGGGCTGTCAAAGATGAGCAAGGTAATCGATTGTGGTGGTGTAATAAAGAGCAGTGTGATCAGCATGTCATGATCAGCGGGATACTGGCCTGGATGTGTTTATTTATTATTGTGATTACATCACTTTTTCTATTCAGGAGCAGAGAATTTGTGCTCCAAACTGTCAGAGAAGCTGCAGTCGAAAACCTCTAGTAAAGTCATCATTGCTCACATGCCCCTGCTCATCTGCTGCCTACAGGTATAATACTTTAAGATGGAAAGGTATTTGCTCAAGGTGAAATTAAATGTTCCACAAGGTATTTTGTCTAGAAAGTTAAATGGAATTGAGTATTGTGTTGAGTTGATGGGCTAAGGCTCATCCTTGTCCTAGCTGACCAAGACCTAAGTTGCATGTTTATATTTGTTATTTATTATTGATTTTCTCTGACTGTATCCCCGTCTGTGTCAGGGCCTGGGTCGTCTGTGTGAGAGGTTTCCAGTAGTTGCTCACTCTGCCATAACCTCTCTCAGGGATTTCCTGGTGGTTCCTTCCCCCGTTCTTATAAAACTCTACAAGTATCACAGCCAGTTCACAGGTACAGATACTTATTCATATTATTTGTAAGGGGCCATGTACAATAAAAATAAATCCTATAATTTCAATCTTATCATCAAGACAAATGATACAAAATGACAAAGATTAAAATGTAACACACATCATGTCACCAACAAGTGTATGTTAGAAGTATAAAATCTGATTGATGGCAAACTCACATGAGTTAGTCTGGAGATGGCTATACCATGGCAGAAATGGTAACATTTGTAATATTTACCCGATCAAAATTGATATCCCATCACAAAAACAAAATCACAACTTAATATTTTCTTTAAAAAAACACAAACATGGTATATCTACAATGCATCATTCATGAACCTTCTTATCCCAAATACAGCACAAATGTTGAGCGCCAAAGTAAGTGGAACAGGGGTGCTTCTGCTGATGATACAGTGACAAGTTTACATCAATATAACAGTGTCATTCGGTCACATTCGGGCTCTCGTCAACTATTGATCCAAAACACAGCGTTCACTGACGAGTTGCTACAAATACAAACCAATGGAAATGCCGTTTATAGTTACTGATTGTTCTCTGTTGTATTCCACAGTGTACAGCGGAAGTGTACTTAACATGCTGTTTATATTTTGCACCACAATCAACTTTCTGAATGACGGTTCCGTTTACAATCCTATTTTGTTCAATTTAAAAAAAAAAAAAAAAACTGTAGATATAAAGCTGCTTGTTTTAACTGTCTTTGTGTTGTAATCAATCCTTTTTTTTAAGCTACTGGAGAAATTCGGATAAATGTGACCAATGAGCACTCTCAGTCCACCTTCAACCTCCTGGTAAACAAAAGAGACCAGCAGTCCATGTATGAGCAGCTCAGAGACTTTTCCATTGACAACATATGCAGGTCAGACAGACACCTGGCACAGCTGCGATTAGAAAATAATAAATAATAAAATAATAAAAAACTTTTTGAGTTTAACCTTCCTGCTACATGTTTATGTGTATTCTTATCTCCTAGATGTCTGAAAGCTGGTCTGACCATGGACAATGTGATAGCTGAAGCTTTTCTGGCTAGTCTGTCCAACCGTCTTTACATTTCACAGGAAAATGACAAGTGAGCAACATTTCTGGTTACATACACAAACGCTACTTGCATTCCCCCTGAAATTCTTGACATTGATGAACAGCTACTCTTAATATATAACCTGTATGTCTGCAGGGATGCCCATCTGATTCCAGATCACACCATCCGAGCATTGGGTCACATTGCAGTTGCTCTCAGAGACACTCCTAAAGTCATGGAGCACATTCTACAAATCCTTCAACAAAAGTTTTGCCAGCCTCCATCCACTCTGGATGTACTCATCATCGACCAGCTGGGCTGCATGGTCATTACGGGAAACGTGAGTTCAAGATAGAATGATTAGGTTTTAAAACATTTTGCCTCCGTTTTATGATAGGTTAGTGGTTGAAAGGGATATTGGGCCATTTATACAGTAACAACAAATGAGTCATTCTAAAGTCTAAACAATTGGTATAGTTATTTTTAAATACATTTGTCTTAGTTTCAAGTCATCTTATTCTTATTGCCCAATATCACATATAACAATTTGCTCCAGGGGGCTTACATTCTGTACAGCATATGACACCCTCTGTCCTTTAGACATCTGATTTGGATTAAGAAAAACTCCCTCAAATCCCCTTTAACAGAGAAAACCTCAGGAAGAGCAAGAGAGGGAGGATCCCTCTCCCATGACGGACAGGCGTGCTATGGATGATGTTTGTACAGAATAAACCAGCACAAATCAAAGTGTGAACAAGTTTTCATGAACAAAATGATCACATGTAGATTGTAAAAGATATGGGAATAATATAAATGCTGGATGATGTCGACCAACTTTATGTGTTACCAAATAGAACATGAGCCATACAACCTCCTCTTAAACAGGGAATCACTGCTGCTTCAATCTTTTTTTCCTCTTAACCCAGAGGAGCTGACATGCTGTAATTACTGGAAACCGGCTGCCTGCTGTTTACTTGCTCAGAACAGTGTGCACAATAATAGGTTTCAATATAATAGTTAACACCCCTTTGGAGTGTAATTGGGTATTTTTGACTGCCAACATACCCAGATGTGATCACTTACACATCCATTCCTTTGTCCTGATACAGTTTGTGCACAATTGCTCATGTTATCCCTAAACATTTTAAAATTGTAAATAATAATAATTCAAAAAATATAAAAAATACTATATTCTTCATTTTATTGGTGTCTGCGCAGTCTTACTGTCTGTCTGTCTGTCTGTCTGTCTGTCTGTCTGTCTGTCTGTCTGTCCGTCTTGTAGCAATACATCTATCAGGAGGTGTGGAACCTGTTCCAGCAGATCAGTGTGAAGGCCAGCTCAGTGGTCTACTCTAACAAAGACTACAAGGATCAAGGCTACAGGTCATTATCTGCTCTTACCATGTTGACAGAATTGCCATTTGCACCAGTGCACCATGTCGTCATGTAGGAACAGGAAATGAAGTTGGGAGAACGTTAAGAATTGTTTCCCTTTATTCACTACTACTATTTAATGGTTAGCAGCAGTGGCACGCCCTGTACTATTTGATGAATAAAACATGGAATTTGACAATGAATTTACATTTGCAGAGCCTGCAGTTAGTTTACAAAACATATTTTATCCTCATGTTATTATTAGTCTTGAATAATTCTATCATTATGAATCAAAACTAAATACTTTTGAGGCACCTGGAACCAAACGTAAGAGTGGAATATGTTATGCTGTAAACAACAATAGTTTAACAGTAACTTTTAAGGTGGGTTTTTTAATTTCAAAAAGTGTTCCAGGTATCCAATCTACCTGTGAGGAAAGTTGGTTTAATCAGTTATGACAATATACCTCAGAACATTTTTACCCTTCTGACACACCCAAAGTTACATAGTGCACCTTTTAATGTTGGTCTTGTTTAACTGTTAAACTGTTCCCTCCATCTCTGTTTTCCCCGTCCTAAGGCACTGCTCTCTGGCAGTGATAAATGCTCTGGCTAACATTGCAGCCAACCTGCAGCCAGGGGAGCAACTGGTGGACGAACTAATGGTCAACCTTTTAGAACTGTTTGTCCAACTGGGCCTGGAAGGGAAGAGAGCCAGTGAGAGGGCCTCAGATAAGGGACCAGCGCTGAAGGTACGTGCCTATATACATGAACATCTAAACACAGCAGTAAATAGGATTATGCTATGTTTGTGAATTTGTAATGAGCCTTTGTCTCCCGTAGGCATCGAGTAGTGCTGGAAATCTTGGAGTCCTCATTCCAGTGATTGCTGTGGTGAGTAATGTGATGTCTATACAAACTGCTGTCCCTCTGGGGACTTTCCCAGTTTATTTGTCCCCACATAGACCACAGTTAAATGATCTACATGAGTATTTCAGAGCTTCAGATTGGTTGGTTAGCATTTAACTC
This sequence comes from Hyperoplus lanceolatus, assembly GCA_026929865.2. Taxonomy (NCBI): domain Eukaryota; kingdom Metazoa; phylum Chordata; class Actinopteri; order Uranoscopiformes; family Ammodytidae; genus Hyperoplus; species Hyperoplus lanceolatus. The sequence goes on from CM049397.1 coordinate 26,208,922, forward strand.
TTTCAACAAATATTTACCCTGCAAGCTGCAGTACAAACATGTGTAGCACCAGTTCACTGCTGAATGAAGTAGTAACTTCAGTATTAAAACATGATAATAATAATATGATTCTTTAAATGTAATTAATAATAATAATAATAATAATAATAATAATAATGATGATGATGATGATGATGATGATGATGATAATAATAATGTAACAACTGTAGGCTTGTTTTCTACAGAAATTATGGTCTAGTGGCGTTATGTATTATTTTATTATCCCCATTCTTTAGTTATTCTTTCTGCAGTTATTCCAGTACGACCTTAGGGTAATAGCAGTTGTATAATATCATTTTAAAGCACCTTTCTCCACTAGCCTTTAACATTAATGGACAGACAACACACCTTCATTGAGTCACTGCAACAGACTATACAGAATATACATAATGTTCTTACAGAAGTAACTGACTATTAAAAGGCAACAGCCCAGTTTGAATTAGAAGATGTAACTAAACATGGAATTCATAGGGGTGGAATTCATAGGCTTTTGGTTCCAGTTTAGTTCTGTGAAGGATTGACCACCCGGCCCATGAACACCAGGCAGTCTGTGCGGTGCTCGTAGATGAGGAAGAGGAAGGGATGGTCCACAGTGAAGCGGATCTGAGAGGAGAGGGGCATGAAGCCCACCTGGGTCAGAGCAGCAGCCTCTGTCCCCTCCTCATTCACAGTGATGGTTCCCTGGTGCTTCAGCTGGGGACAGAGAGATCAGGGAGGCTTCCATTATTATGAAATAGTTTGTAAGGATCATTGATTGCTCTTGATAAGGTGTCCTAGTGACTGAATGACCAACATGATACATTATCTGTTTGGTTTTTCCTAAGTAAAAACATGACTTGTGATTTACTCTTACTCACCCAGTTCATGGCAACCCTTTCAGAGGTCATTCCAGAGAAATCCCCACTCTCCTGGAACAAGTCAGTGAGGCCCATCTCCTTCAAATTCTCAATCAAGTCATAGTTCTGCTCCAGTTTAAAGCGAGGTATCACCACCTCTCGAGTCCTGAAGGGAGGCATAGATAGTTTCCTCACGACATTGCTTTTTAATCCCCACTGGGTCGAAACATGTTCAAAATGTTCACCCAAGCCATAACAATTGTTTAGCTCAAATTGGGAGAAGTAAACAGCATGTTAATATTGAGTGTGCTTTGTCAACTATTTAATAGTTTTGAGGAGAATGCTGCGGCTGCTAACCTGTTTGTCATGTTTTTGAGCCACTTGCTGACAACAGTGGGAGATATCTCCTGCTCCAAGGTCCTCATGCCAGTAATCTTCCTTGGCAAGGCAATGAGCATGCTGATCTGTCCCGTGTATGGAAGCTGAAAATAACAAAGGTTATATCATTATATTGAAGCTCGGATGAGTTGTTCATGAACCATAATGCACATTTGTCAGTAAATTGTCACTGGAAAAAAGCTTAAAATCAATGAGAGGCCGCCCACCTGCAGGATGTCACAATCTAGTTCGTGGTCTGCAGCGGCCAGATAGTTCCCCTTGTTGGTCATCATTGGCACACGTACATTTGTCTTTTCGTTAACTCTGAAGCTACGATAGTGAGTCAATTCTTGCGGGAATTTCTGTTCCCATGTACCTGTTTATACAAACAAATAAGGGCAAGCAAATGCGTCATACGTTTACTTTGTGATTCAAAACGGAGAAGACAGGTGTTCTTTTACCTTTCACAAGTTCAACTTTTAAATCATTTACATCATCTGCTAGTAGGTGAAGGACAATGTGTCTCTACTACTTTGACTCACCTTTGAAGTACAAGTAGTTGAGCAGCATCAGCACCATCTTTGGGTCCACACTCTTGAGCGGCTCCTTGATCAGCCCTTTGGTCAGCTTTAGGATGCGTCGGTTTGCTTTGTTCAGAAAGGCGGGGTCACTGAAGTCCACAGACTGCGGCTCGGCGTAATAATAAGTCTTTGTCTCAGTGCGGAAAGTATCTCTCACCGAGACATTCATGGCCACGTAGACGTCATTCACAGAGCGCAGCGTGTAACCAAAGTTCCTCCTGAAGAGCCTGTGTGTCAGCTTCCTGAAGAGCTTATGCACTGTTGTGTTGTCATAGTGATGGCTGGCGTTGACAAACTCGGCGAATCCCAGCGCTTTGTAGATCTGCTCATGGGTTCCGGGTCCCGCCCCTAAAGACATCATCCCCATAGCGATGGAGATCCCGGCAGGTGCCAGCAGGATGTTATCACTCTGGTTGACATCGTTGCGAAGACTTCGGTAGAGGTTAAAACCGAAATGGGCGTTCACCATGTTGAGGCGTTGGAGGCGAGAGCGAGCGTGGAACAGCCGCAGGAGTCGGGCACGGCGGATCTTTGGGTCGGAGGGTTCGGCAAATATGTCAATGTCTGGAGCTGGTGTGGCAATGTCATCTATCTCGTCCCCTTCACTGGAAAATATAATAAACTTTGTCATTTAGAGCCGTTCAAAAGTAGAATCCGTCTAAATGTGTTCTGGTATTCAGAAGGACGCAGCACATTATGTGTTATACAGTAGCTGCTTTATAAGCTACTGTTAATTTTTGGATGCATGAACATTTTATTACACACAATGGTTATCATGTTTTCAACATCTCAATCTCACCTACTGTCGTCTAAAACGTACATAGTGTCTCAAGAAAGTGAAAAGAGTTGTCTCTGTTAAGCCCTACCATGTTGAAGTCAGCTCTTTTCCGTACTTCATCAGGCAACTTTACATGTCGACTTCTATCCCCAACATTTCATTTTGATATAATCCACCAGAAGTGATTTAATACTCACATGTAGTCGTCACTGCCCGCAGCCAGGATTTTATCAAAATCAATATAATCTTCATCCTCAAAGCCATCAAAAACAAGGTCATTAGTGACAGTGTTTGCTTTGTGGAACTCTAATGGGATGGCATCCATATCCACTTCGCCCCCTTCAAAGCCTCTTGGGTCGGGTTGAGGGTCAGTGAAGTGAGTGTCCAGGTCCTTGATTCCACCCAGGGATGGACAAACAAGTAGACAGGCCACAGAAATGACCCGGATGACCCACATATTGATTCCTGAGGAAAAGAGAATGGGCTTTTTAATGGCCTTATTTATAAACATCTTACCAACAATTAGTACATTTTATACATTACATTTAATTTAGCTAATGCTATTAATCAAAAGCTATTTCCAATAAGCGCATTCAACCATGACGGTACAAACTAGGAACAGCAAGCACATAAACTTCAAATAAGCCAAACTACAAATTGCCACATGTAATTAGGTGCTACTTTATAATTGCATTTCTTTTTATATGAGTACAGTATGAATCAAGCAGACAAGCCAATTTAAAGAAAGTACTCAGCCAAGATTCAAGCAGTGTAGCAGCAAGAAGCCGCTAGAAGTCCTATGCACACTGATTGGATTAAATTACATTTCCATAAACCAGTAGGAATAATATAATTTCTTCACAGGGTAAAAACCCCAAAAGGTTTTGCAGAAAATTCCCTTCAAAGCAGTCTCTGTGTGTAAATATCTTACCTTTACTGTGTGCTGGTTGCTCCTGTTTGTAGGACTAAGAGCAAAGAATTGAATACAAAACTGAACTTTGATGTGGGCTCCTCTTGAACAAATAGACCAAATCAAACAGACCAAAAAGTGCTGTGACTGACTCAAATCTTTAACTCTTCTCACTTGTGTGTGAAGCAGATTTTAAACAAATCAACTATTAAAGGGCCATCTGGTTAAATACATTTTGCAGTTGTATTATTAAATGTCTTTATTTTATTCAGTACATGCAGAATGTTCACAAATATTTAAGATTTGTATTTTGATATCACATTTAACCGAATGTGATAATGCAAAATGATTCACTTTATTTCTGACCCTTTTTTCCCGTGTCCATTTTTCAAACTCATAGTTGACCAGGCGGCTTCCACCAATCAAAGAAGCCAAGCCTCGTCTCCAGAAGCTGTTCAGGGACTTCTGGTTGTATTCTGTGGTCATGGGCTTTGCTGTGGAAGGATCAGGTGTGCATGTTGTGGGAACTGATTTTAGTATACTACATGTTTAGCTAAAAGGTCTGCACTATATCACATACAACAAGTGTAAGCTGATATTTAAAGGTACACTCAATTATAATGTGTTATAATGCCTACAGCTTACCCACATGACGAAATCTATACCCCGTTCAATGCTTATGTTTTGAAACTCTGACCTGTGTGGACTTTCAAAACATAAAGGTGCCCTCTGCCTTTATTTGTAGCTCTATTTTTTCAGTTTTCTCATGATGAGAGGGGTTACCGGAAGTTGTTGTGATAATGTGGGTAATGTACTCTGATAATTATTGATAATTATGAAGATTTATTTAAAACCAAATGGGGCAATATATATATTTTTTTACATGTGAATAGATACAATTATTCTTCAATTTAGGTAAAGTAGATATGTAGTTGTTAGTATCAAGCCAATTATAAACATACCAAGTGGTTGTTCGCAGGTCTAAATTAAATTACATTTTTTATAGAGATATACACATGGCAACATCAGTGTCAGTCATTGCTGTCCAGTGGCTTCCAGCATATCTGGATATACTTTATATGTTTTCCCTTCAGGGCTTTGGCCAGAGGAGTGGTATGAAGGTGTGTGTGAGATTGCCACCACGTCTCCTCTCCTCACCTTCCCCAGTGGAGAACCTCTTCGCTCCGAACTGCAGTACAACTCTGCCCTGAAAAATGACACAGTTACTCCGGTACAGTGTTCACAATCTACGTATGTGGTTCAAATACTGTTTGAAAACCAAAACATTAGGACTAATTTTTAAAACGGTCCATTCCTGTACAGGCCGAGTTGAGCGATCTGAGAACAACCATCAGCAATCTCCTCGACCCGACTCCTGAAGGATCTGCCCTCATTAACAAGCTCGACTTTGCCATGTCCACATATCTGCTCTCAGTCTACAGACTAGAATACATGAGGTCAGCTCCATTACACATACCAATCCAGTTTATATGATCTGTTTATTAATGTATATGGTGAGAAAGTCAGATTATGATAATGTGTAATGACTCTCTTTCTCCTCTTTCAGAATGCAGCGATCCAATGATCCTGACAGGTTCCAGGTCATGTTTCTATATTTTGAAGACAAAGCCATCCAGAAGGACAAATCTGGTGAGGCCTCTAAACCTGTTCACATCTGCCCATTATTTTCCTCATGCTGGGGAATACATTAACTCAAACTCCACTTTAAAAAAAAATCTACACAGGCATGATGCAGTGCATTATTTGTGTTGGCGATAAAGTGTTTGACGTCTTCCTCCAGATGATGGCTGAGAAGGTAGGTTGCACTGTTTCGCTCCAAATCATAGGTGATGGCAAAAATATTCAAAAGAAAAATAATTAAAAAGATCAGTGTATATCTGATGCTTTTAGCCCAAGACCAAAGAGCATGAAGAGGAACTGGAGCGACATGCCCAATTCTTATTGATCAACTTTAACCACACACACAAGCGGATCCGCAGAGTGGCGGACAAATACCTCTCTGGTTTGGCCGAGACGTGAGTGTTAAGGACCCAAGAACTTTGTCTGCCTACAGCTTTCCCCCATAATGTTAGGTGCAATATGAATCCTGTCTCTCTCGTGTTTTACCTCTAACAGATTCCCCCATCTTCTTTGGAGCGGTCGTGTGTTGAAGACCATGTTGGACATCTTGCAGACACTCTCTCTGTCGCTGAGTGCTGTAAGTATCAGTGGAGGGCTGGGCTGGTGTGAACACCTCAGTGTCAGCTTGGTTGGTTCTGAATGCCTCAGTGGCAAAGATTCCATTTCTTCTCTGTTTATTAGGACATCCACAAGGATCAGCCGTACTATGACATTCCAGACACCCCTTACAGGATCACTGTTCCTGACACATATGAAGCCCGAGAGGTGAGTTTAGACTGTTCTTTCACATATGACCACTAGAGGACAGCACAGTATTGGTTTTTCATCAGCTAAATTACCCTTTGAGGTATGAAAGGATTTGTTCAACTACTGTAACAAAGATTAAGTACAAAAGGAAACATCTAAGATATTCTCATAATATCAACCTTTTGTGTAACAATATATTTAATTTAAGTTGATCTATTAGCCGCTTTTGTATGTGATACATATTAATATTCTCATAATCCTCATGTCTTTGTAGAGCATAGTGAAGGACTTTGCTGCACGCTGTGGTGAGATCCTGAAAGAGGCGATGAAATGGGCCCCTTCAGTCACAAAGTCCCACCTGCAGGTCAGTTTCTTCACCTCTATGTTTCCTCAGAGTGGAAGTCTCTTCTATGACATGATCAACAGAACTCTGGAATTTAAAAGAGGGTCAACACACACTCAAATAAAGGCCTAGATCAAATTTTAGCTACTGCTTCCTTTATTAATTAAGAATAAAACTAAAGATGTGGCTATACATAAGAAAAGTCATTGGTGGTCTTGTCAAGATCAAAAACTAAAATGCTGAACTTCACAGTTGTTACCTGACTCTAAGAAATATATACATATATACACGTCATTGTTCCCATATCTTACCTATGTCTTGTGTCTTGTGCAGGAGTACTTGAACAAGCATCAGAACTGGGTGTCAGGACTGTCCCAGCACACTGGCCTGTCCATGGCCACAGAGAGCATACTGCACCTCGCAGGCTTAAACAGACAGAGTACTACACTAGGCGTGAGTGAAACACACAGGCTGGCCTCCCTGCTTCTTTGCACACAAGCCCTTTCTTCTGTTTAAGGACAGTCTGCAATTGAGAGAAGAAAATACTCATTCAAATTATTGGTGAGGTCTTAGTGTAAGATACCTGTTACATTTGATTATATTTAAATCTGAAGAACATAGGTCATGATATGGCATTGACAATATTGTATTGTTAGACACATTGTTTGGACAAAACTTGAAGAAAACCATCAGGATGTCTCAAAAATGACAAATGCCTTTTTACTTCCTGAGCCATTAAGAAGGATGCAGCACTTCTGTAACATCCTTGGAACATATTGCAAACTTTAAAACCAAAAAATGTTCTACCGTTAGCTTTACAGGTTTGTTTATTTGATGCTTATTAACTTTCATCCAACATTGAAAGCCTTTAAGATAACATGTGCTAATCAGTTGCTTGGCCAAAGATTTTGCAATTTTATTAACACTTAATAGAAGTGCGTCAAATATTTTGTGCCTGTGCCTATATGTGTGTGTTTTATTCTGTATTTGTTCTTTAGCATCATAAACACAGGGAGTATTGTTAAAGCTGTTAACTGTCCTGTATGTCCATGTTTGCTATTCAGTGTGACATTTTATTTGCTTGCCATGCTTTTGCTCTGGGTTTTTCAACTCGCATTCTGCTATATCCGTGTTTTCATTTGCTTATCTTGTTGTATTTTGTCTTTAAAATGCATTGAACTGCCTACCGGTTGCTTGGCTGGTTCACGGATTTGCTGGTTACCTGGTAACTTACCTGGCGGGTGGGTTGTTTGGCTGGTTGCCCATTTGGCTAACTGGTTATTCTGGTGCTGTCCTCCACCATGTGGCCAACCATAGGCTGCTTTCCCTCAGGTTGGTCTGAACACTAAATATAAAGACAGGGCTCAGGCATGATACCTTCAGCATAACTAGAAGTGTTACAGTAAAGCTAAGTATCTGACCTTCCTTGCTTGTGACCATGTTGCTCTAAGTGGCCCCTAAACTGTGCTTGTCATTAGACCACCCAGCTGATGGAGAGACCGGCATGTGTGAAGAAGGACTACTCCAACTTCATGGCATCACTTAACCTGCGCAACCGCTACACAGGAGAGGTGAGGACTTTATATTATTCGAGTTATGTGACTTCCCTGGTCTTACTGCATATAGTATGATTCCTACCTGTCTGTTTGTCTGCTGTTTAGGTGGCTGGTATGATCCAGTTCTCAGAAGCGACTCACAGCCCGTCAGACCTCAGCAAACTGATAATCCATCAGATGACCAGTGCTCTGGACAGTAAAGACCCAGAAGCCTTTACCCAGTCCATGTTCAAGATGGCTGCTCTGCTTATAAGTACCAAAAGTGAGCAGCTACACACTATTTAAATCCATATTTGATGTATTTGATGTATTTTGATGTATAAGTGTGAGTGGTTTTTGTTATACTGTATTTCTGTTATGTTATATTATTATATTCTTTCCCTCAGACTGTGATCCTCAACTCCTGCACCATCTGTGTTGGTCTCCTCTGAAGATGTTCACAGAACACGGCATGGAAACGGCTATCGCCTGCTGGGAATGGCTCCTGGCTGCACACAATGGGGTGGAAGTGCCAGTATGTATATTTATCACTTCATAAAATCATATGAATATGGTTGATTTAATATATATTATAGTACAGATCAATTCTTATCCCAGTTCATGCGTGAGATGGCAGGAGCTTGGCAGATGGCAGTAGAGCTGAAGATGGGTTTGTTTTCGGAGGCTAAGGTAGAGGCCGGCCCTCTGGCCGTGTCAGAGGAGAGTCAACCTGCACCCTGTGCACCCGATGTCATCCCACACTTCCTCTGGATAGAGGTCAGTGACACACAGACAGAAACTACTGCTTCACATTTCATTTATTGTCCTATCTATGGCAAACACATGTTAGTGTTTAACCTTCAGTATGCAAAAAACATTTAACATGATGTCTGTAAGATGCACCCTGCATGCTCATGTTCACCAATCCACTGGGCTGTAATGCTGTGAACTTACACTAAAGGGACATACTGTAGAAGGATTTGAAAATGTCTCGCATGTAAAACTTTTAACTTTTGTAAATAGTGCCATCTTTAAAGAGTTCACTTGCTCAATGTTCTTCAAGATACAGTTTCTTTTTTACTTGGTTTTGGTTTATCAGGTTCTGTGGGTGGATATATTATATGGAAATAACCCACTGTGTAGTTCGGGACAATAATATATGATTTTTGTTTTAGCATTAAGTAGAATGAAGAGTTTACCATTCCATTAATCTAAATCTTTTACTTAAGTTTACATAATTTTGATATATTTTTATTGATGTATTTGATTGCTCCTCTCTGGTCTCCCTTTAGTTTCTGGTGCAAAGGTTCGAGATAGCGAAGTACAGCAGCGCTGACCAGGTAGAGATTTTCACCACCATTATGCAGAGATCTCTGTCTCTGAAAGTTGGTGGACCCAAAAGCAGCCTGAACCGACACGTTGCTGCCATTGGACCCAGATTCAGGTTCTGATTACAACAACAAATAAGTTATCGTAAATGCTGTAATAATTTGCTGCCAGAAACACTGAATCCTCAACTATAGAAGATTATTGTGTCATCATCACTTTTTTCAGACTGCTGACTCTGGGTCTGACTCTTCTGCATGCTGATGTTGTGACAAATGCCACTATTAGAAATGTGCTTCGAGAGAAGATTTATTCTACGGCTTTTGACTACTTCAGGTAGAAGAAATTTCAAATATGTTTCGTTTTAAATAAAGAACACTCTTGTTTTAGTGTGACGTAAAGCTCTGTCCACTTACTTTTGACCATTTCTGTCTTTATGTAGTGCTGCTCCCAAATTTCCCACTCAGACGGATAAGAGGCTGAGAGAAGACATCAGTATCATGATCAAGTTCTATGCCAGCCTGCAGTCTGACAAGAAGTATCTGGCTGCCAACCAGCTAGTTCCCCCAGGTACAGCTCTAAGTAAAACGTGCCCTAAGTTTTCATTAATAATAACCAAATAAGTAACTTCACACAGCCCAATAAGTCACACTTTACTGTATATGTTTTTTATTCCTGCTGTAATTTAAGTCAGATTCAGCGATATTTAATCTACAATAAAATAACTCCAATACACAAATATTCCAGGTTTCTACTCTGTGATGTATAGGGCTGCAACCAAAGATTATTTTGATAATCGATGAATCTGTCATTTATTTTCTCGATTAATCGATTAGTGGTTTGGTCCGTAAAATGACAGAAAATTGTGAAAAATGTTGATCAGTTTTCCAAAGCCCTTGTTGACGTCCTCAAATGTATTTTTATGTCCAAAAAACAAAGATATTTCAGTTTACTGTCATAAGGGGATAATAGAAACCAGAAAATATTAACATTTGTGAAGCTGAAAACAGAGAATTTGGACATTCTTTAGTACAATATGACTTGAAACGATTAATGGATTATCAAAATAGTTGGCAATTAATTTAATAATCGATTATTTGATTAATCCTTGCAGCTCTATTGATGTACATACTGATGTGGTAACTAGAGCTGAAAATGTAAAATTTGCAAGACAACTTTCATATCATGAATTGTATTTATTTATAAAATATCTGGGCAGTGCATAGGTTCTACCACCTGGGCCTTTCTGTTTTTGTGGAAGGCTAAGGTTACAGATGAGGGAGTTTATTTTTCTGAGGAGAAGTGAAAATGTATAAATATAGTCCAAATGCCGTCAGAGAGCTTCTTTGTCAAGTATAGAGGCATATTTTACAACCATTACAACCCTAAGTGTGATCATTCCCAAAATGAAGGTGGTATCTCAGCCTCTACAGTAACATTTCCTTGATAGACAGATAATACAACAGTAGGAAAGATAATGATGGTTTTCTTTGTGTAGATCCGCAAGACATGTCGGTGAACAGCCTGTCCGTAATGGCAGTGGCAGATAGCCGGAACAGTCTTGATGCAGCTCTGGGCCAGAGGCAGCAGGTGACTCAGGGATGGATCAACACCTACCCTCTGTCCTCCGGGATGTCCACCATATCCAAGAAATCAGGTAGAACTCACACAGGCTGTTCAACCTAAATGAGCAAAACACCATATGCTGCGATGTCATGGATGAAAACGATCTTCAGTTAGTAATATAATATTCCTTGTGCAGTTATACATTTATGAGTTTTTGCTCCTCTACTGTTTCAGGACTATCTAAAAAAAGCAACAGAGGCTCTCAGCTGCACAAATACTACATGAAACGCCGGACTCTTTTACTGGCTCTACTGGTATTTACATTTTCTCAAACACTATTTATAATGTGTAGGCAACTACATGCCGTTCTCTATTGACATCATATTGGGCAGCATTATGATCAGTTCCATTCCCTGTCTCTCTCTAGGCCAACGAGATTGAGCGGCTGACGATATGGTACAACCCGTTGTCCACTCAGGAGCTTGCTATTGCTACTGAACAGTCGGTGGAAACGAGCATTGCTAACTGGAGGTCCAAATACACCAGTCTGACGGAGAAACAATGGAAGGACAACGTCAACCTGTCCTGGAGCATAGCACCTTACCTCGCCCTGCAGCTGCCCGCCAGGTTTCACAAAGACACACAATGCATTACTGCCCAAGTTTCATCAAAGTCCAACCAAAGATGTAATAGATTTTGTTTAACAAATATGTTAAAAAGCCTAAATTATAGCGTCCCAAACAAGCCAGTACGTTTTTTCAAAGCCGGAATCCATAACTTGCTTCAAATTGTTGCCATCTAATGCAGTGAGATGGAATTAAATGATGTTCAACATAATGCAACAAAGATGTATCATATTACCCTTTTGCTTAATGCCCTTAAAGTATCAAGCAAAAAAAGGCTGATACTTTTGCTCAGTTGCAGCACTGTAACTTGGGTGATGTTGTTCTTGAATGAAGATAAGTGGGATGTGGGCCTGCAAAACACCAAAAACCTGTATACGCAATGGTCTTTATAAACTAATACATTCAAGTTCATGACATGACTTGAAAAGAAAATATTGAATAATTATTTCAGCATGCACCTATTCAGTATTCTATTTGTTTGTTTTTCAGATTTAAAAACACAGAGGCAATTGTCTCTGAGGTGACTCGCCTTGTGCGAATGGATCCAGCTGCTGTGTGTGATGTTCCAGAAGCAGTCAAGGTGAGATCCTTCACCTGTCAATGATGTACAAAACTACTTTTTGCGTGTGTAATATAGTGGGTTTTAGTAAAATAAACAGCATAACATAGCCTATCATACATAGGCACATTGTGTGAGGTTTGCTAATTGGGAATACACCATGACAAGTTGCTTATCAATTTTCCCATTCCACAGTTGTATCTTTTCTACATTTTCTTTGTTTATTTTATATCTTGTCACTAAAACTCCTTCTCAACCTCATTTTGCATTTGAATGTACAGTATAGGAGCAATTCCAATACAGTCATCCAATTTATCTTACTAGGGAGAAATTGTCCATCCGTGGACAGACAATACTGTTGTTTTGAAGTTCCCACCACTGCATCGTTGCCCCAAAACATAAACAAAAGGAAAAAGTTTGTCGATCACTCTGTGTTTTACTCTCAAACGGCAATTGAAGTGTTTTTGTTGTTGTGAAGTAATCTCTTTCCCTCCAGCATCCGCTAGTCCTTTTCTTTTAGTTCTACCTGACTGAATTCCTAATGAGCCTCATACCTGTCTCAAGAAGAAGCAGGGGAGGCAGAGCAAGGCCCTCCCCAAAGGCCACCATAGTTTAACATATCCTCCTCCTTGACATCTCATTGTTTGTTTATTCCCAGTCAGTTTAGTAACTAATACACACAGCTTCCTCTGGAGGCTTGTTAGCAGAGCATCAAGCTTGGGGGTCATGACCTTGCATCAGATTGCTGTATGGCATTTGATGAGGAAAGATGGATCCTATGTTGTTTAATACTGAGGATAAAGTAGAACATATCCAAGTAAATATGTAAATGCCAGCTAAAAATTAAAGGTGCACTATGTAACTAAGAGAAGTGAACATTTTCTAAGATATTCTCATAACTCAATAAACAAACTTTCCTCACAGGAAAATGTGATCCCTGGAACACTGTTTGAAGTTGGAAGGCTTCCTGAAAAGTTACTGTTTCACAGTTTGGTTTACAAAAGGATTTCTAGTCTTACGTTTGGTTCTAGGGGCCTCAAAATAATTACATTTATGATGATGGAATTATTCAATACTAAGAATTACATGTAGAGTAAATATGTTTAGTAAACTCACTGCAGGATCTGCAAATGTAAACAAACCTCCCTCCCTTGAAACTGCATAGTGGAGCTTTAATGATAATTTTATTCTCAATTTCCTTCCTCTCTGTGTTTTTTTTTTTTTTTTTTTTTTTTTTTTTAGTTCCTGGTGACGTGGCACACAATTGATGCAGACTCTCCAGAGCTGAGTCATATCCTGTGTTGGGCCCCAGCAGATCCCCCAACTGGCCTGTCGTACTTCTCCTCCCTGTACCCTCCTCACCCCCTCACAGCCCAGTATGGGGTCAAAGTGCTCCGATCCTTTCCTCCAGTATGATCACATATACAGCACTCACACAATTAGCTTTTGTCATTTTTGTTAGATTTGTTTTTACTCTTGTGCAAAAATAAATACTATAATTTTTCAAGGAGCTTACAGTTATGAATCCACCAAAACTGATCTGCCTAAACGTTTGACAGAAAGTTGGTCTAAGTGTTGTGTTCAGAGGTCAATACCTGGCACCGCCCGCCTTCGTGCTTCCGCTCAATTTTCATTTCCCTTCAGTAGTCAGTCTGGGCCTGTGATATATTAGTGGGTTTTCTCCGCCAGATTTTTGGCGGTCCAATCAGCGAACAGAGGGAGTGGCTGAGAACAATGAAGTTGAGTTTCAGCCATATGTCACGACTAAACGATTGGTTGGCAGATCCAGACTGGCACTGGGATCCAATAGTTTTAAACTTTAAGAGACATCCGCCTTCAAGTGAGTTAAGGTTTGCCAATTGAGCGATTCCAGACCTTCTGTGCAAATTAAATAAAGTATGATGGTCCCGATAGGACCAGGCTACCCTACTATAGTGGTGTAGCCTTGAACCAAATTTAGACAAAAAAAGACAGCACAGAAGATACTTGTTAGTGAAAAGCCGAAAGGATGACCACATTATTTGTACTACCTCTATACAAAGACACAGTTATTCATTATTTTTATTTGCTGGTAATGTCATTTCTTTCCATTGTTTTAGGATGCCATTTTGTTTTACATTCCTCAAATTGTCCAAGCACTTCGTTACGACAAGGTAAATATTACATCTTCTGATTCAGGTTATGCATCTAAAGTCTACCTATATTCAGATTGTTCAATTGATCTGGTCTTTTTCACCCTGTATGCAGATGGGTTATGTGAGAGAGTACATCCTGTGGGCCGCTCAGAAGTCTCAGCTACTTGCTCACCAGTTCATCTGGAACATGAAGACCAACATATACCTGGACGAGGAAGGGAACCAGAAAGACCGTGAGATATTTCCCTTCACTGTCTCGTTGTGACTCAACACTTCATCCACACAGCAACAACATGGACACACACATGTACAACACTGTGGTTTCTCTGTCCCTGCAGCTGATATAGGGGAGCTGCTGGAACAGATGGTGGAGGAGATCACAGGCTCTCTGTCTGGCCCGGCCAAAGACTTCTACCAGAGAGAGTTTGACTTCTTCAACAAAATCACAAATGTCTCTGCCCTTATCAAGTATGAACCAGCTTTTTTGGAGTTAAATTAATTATACTAGCATATTCTTTATATTACTGTGCACTTTCCTCAAGATTGATGTCCCACTAACAGCCATTAGTTTTACTTCAGTTTCATTATCAGTTTCGAGAATTTGGTTAAATTAAACTTTACATTTAGTCAAATGTAATGTTGGCGAGAGATTAAGGAGGTGAAAGCAGGGAGGACAAATTCTTCTTCTTTGGACAATAAAGTAAACGTTACTTTTAGTAGTAAGGCTAAAACACACAACAAGAGCTGCTTAGCCTTGCATTCCCTTTACTCTAAGATACAACCTTGATTTGTTTTTCTTTCCCTTTCTGCTTTTTACTTCATTTAATATCTCATTGTTGTCACCAACATTTCATATCTCTGACTTTTTCATTTTTGTCATTAATTGAATTGCATGACAAGTGAAGATACAGTAACTTACATTTATAATCTAATGGGTAAATTGAAAGAAAAGTTAAACATTTATGAAGTTAAAAAGCTGTTCATTGCCATAAGGCCTCAAAGTAACTCTACAGTTAAACTTTCCTGTAAAACAGAACCCTCTAGGTAATCCTCAAGGTGTTTATGAAGTGCTAACTGGTTCTCTCCTGAGCCACTATGTTCTGTTCCTTTCCCTGCCTTGTACCTCCAGTGATCTACTCTCTAAATCCCTTTGTTGTTCATTTATTTCTCTATTTGTTGCTCTAATGTCTCTCTGATTATGCTTGTGTTCTGTACGCTGTGTTGCATCTCCCTCTTCCCCTGATTTCCTGTCCACCAGCTTCTACACTCTGCAGCTGAAGAGCAGCTTTCTGACAGATCAGATTATTACTGGCTCTTACACACAGTCTTTTGTCAGCCCACTAGAGGCAGACACAACTCCCCTCTGCACTCATTACAGCACTAATTGCAACTGTCCAGGGTAGAAACTTCCACCACTCTCCGTTACTCTGTACACCAGTGAATCCCCTCTGTGAATAACATCAGAGCCCAACTGTCACCTATGGTCTGCAGTCATTCCGTCAGATACCCATGCACACTGCTGTTCTCAGTAAAAGCCAGTCGTAGTTAGTTTGTGTTGTTTTTGTTTGTCTTCATCAGGCCGTTTCCCAAAGGGGAGGAGAGGAAGAGGGCCTGCCTGGAGACCATGTCACAGATCAAAGTCCAGCCGGGCTGTTATCTGCCCAGTAACCCAGAGGCCATGATTTTGGATATAGATTACAAGTCTGGGACCCCCATGCAGAGGTCAGCATCAGAAACCATTTTCTATAATGATTGGAACAGTCACATGAGCAAACAAAATAAATGTAAAGCTTCGCTGAATTTGATAAAAAGCCCTTTTTGTGTAATTTTGTGTCTCTATTCAGTGCTGCCAAAGCTCCCTACCTGGCCAAGTTCAAAGTGAGAAGGTGTGGAGTCAGTGAGCTGGAAAAAGAAGGTATTGCTATTGTTAAACCAATGTTAAAGTACATGACGCATTTCATAAATGTGTGCATACAAGCAGTGTGCAATGATGTTTTCCCCCTCAGGCCTGCAGTGTCGCTCAGATTCTGTAGATGAGGCGAAGAGTGAAGAGGAAGCTAAGAGAATCTGCTGGCAGGCGGCCATCTTTAAAGTGGGAGACGATTGCAGACAGGTCTCATTTTTACACTCCTCTTATTTCACTTACTAAACTGCAATCTTCAATCCATTCAATGACATCTACCTTTGACATGAATGAATCCTTTTACCTAGAATTCCTCAGTTTACTATTGGGTCATTTCTGTTCATAGGACATGCTGGCTCTCCAGATCATCAGTCTGTTTAAGAACATCTTCCAGCTGGTGGGCCTGGATCTCTACGTGTTCCCTTACAGGGTGGTCGCCACAGCCCCTGGAGTAAGACCATCATAAACCTTTTTCTTATCTTGCTCTAGCTTAACTTCCTGAGAAGAACTACTGGATCTTCACGAGAAAGTTTGCCTTAAAGGATGAAAGTCCCAAACTTTCCCCCTGTAATTAAAGCACTCACATTCCTCCTGTATCTGATGTTCCACCACAGTGTGGAGTGATCGAGTGCATCCCCGACTGCAAGTCTCGTGACCAGCTGGGCAGACAGACGGACTTCGGCATGTACGACTACTTCAGGAACCAGTACGGAGATGAATCTACACTCGCCTTCCAGAAGGTAAATGGAATCCCACATCCTTGTATAGGCTTTTCCAATCATCAATCAGTCACGAGTTATTTACACCTGCAAAATTGCTACATATTTGTCAGTACTCGCATATCGTTTTACTGCTTTATTGATCATTCATCTGACACGTCTCTTTTCAGGCAAGGTACAACTTCATCCGCAGTATGGCAGCTTACAGCTTGCTGCTCTTCCTGCTGCAGATCAAAGACAGACACAACGGCAACATCATGTTGGACAGCCAGGGCCACCTCATCCACATCGGTGTGTACTGTGTGCATGTCCTTGTGTGTTCATTGTAGTGAACGACCGTAGGGCCGAACCATTAAGACGCACAGTTTAAGATGTGTTTTTCCTGTATTCCAACAGGGCTCTTGAGAGCCTCCCTCTCTTTGTTTGTAAGACTCACACTTGCACAACTGCATCAGTACATAAAGATGATACAACAATAAAAAAAACAAAGGAAAGCTCTTATCACTGTCATGGATTACCAATCTTAAAGTCTCTCTGGCAGCTGACTTTCATCCTTGACTTAATTCTAATAGTACTAATAGAAACTGACGGCTTCATTTGAAAAAATCAAATGGTTGGTACCACAGGTTGGCTTAATACTGTGTCCTGAATTTATTAAATTATTATTTTAAATACGTTATTGGAGTTATGACCCTTTACCCTAGCCAGTTTTGACCCATCCAACCCTAGCCTTTAATTTGCAGTCTTTGCTAACCCTTTCAAAATTATTGTGTTTGTAATAAAACTTAAACTCGTGTGTGTGTGTGTGTGTGTGTGTGTGTGTGTGTGTGTTTCTAGACTTCGGGTTCATGTTTGAAAGCTCTCCTGGTGGGAACCTGGGCTGGGAGCCAGACATCAAGCTGACCGATGAGATGGTGATGATCATGGGTGGGAAGATGGAGGCGACGCCCTTCAAATGGTTCATGGAGATGTGTGTGAGGGGATACCTCGCTGTCAGGTGAGTGTGCAGAAGAAATTACAAACTACCAAGATTTGTTAACATGTAACATTAAGACACATTCTTCTGTTGAATCAGGCCCTACATGGATGGTGTGGTCTCCTTGGTTACACTCATGCTGGACACAGGTCTCCCCTGCTTCAGGGGACAGACCATCAAATTGCTCAAGTGAGTCTGGCGTGTCGATGTGTCTGTATGCGTGTGTTCGCCATTGTGAAAGAGAATAAACAGTTTGATTGTAATGTGCTGTTGTTGCTCATGGCTTCTTCCCATCACATCTAGACAACGATTCAACCCTGGTTTGAGCGAGAAAGACGCAGCTTCCTTCATCATCAAAGTCATCCAGAACTGCTTCCTCAGCAACAGGTCGGTACAAATCTTAATCCGTTTATATATTCTTTTTAATATTGGTTTCTAGAAAACATTCTTCACATTTCTCCAATTGCCATTTGTTCTGTCTTACAGGAGTAAAACCTACGACATGATCCAGTATTACCAAAACCAGATCCCATACTAAACGTCTGTGCAAAAGCATGTGCATACAGCATATTGGCCCGTACATGGTGTTTGTGTGTGTGTGTGTGTGCGTGCGTGCGTACGTTCGCGTGTGTGCCTTTTGAAAACTTTCACCATTGAAGATTGTGAGTCATTATTTTATGCTACTTGTTGGATGTTTCCTTAATGTTTGATGTTGCTTAATGTTTCCTCTTAAACCATATTTTTTTTTTATCTTGGTTTATTTATTATTTTATGTTGAAATTAATGTTGTTGCACTTTGAGTTGTGTGCACTTAGAGATAAATTACTCTTGGTTATCTGCTCGTTGAGTAAAAAATGTATCAGAGTTTGCGCCAATTTTAAGTAATTTGTTTAATTTTTTAAAGCTGTTGATTTTAGATGGGGTTTGAAATGTAATTGGATACTTTAAGTAGCTGAAGTAGACCAGTTTCATTTCTGACCAACGTGGCCTATTCTGTCATCTCGTACTTGACTACACTACTGTGCTTCTCTTTTTTAATGGACCAGTTCTATTTAAATGTGTCTGTGGCGTTGTACTTGTCTTGTATTCAACAGTGACAGTTGACTGTATAGACATGTGTTACTCTGTCTGTTTTTTTTAGGTTGAACTATTCGCAGGCGCCTCGGGACAAATGATGCACACACGTTCTGGGAAACACTGGGGCCGAGTTTTGTAAACTTATCATTGCCAAAAGGGGGAGGGAAGATAATGCATCCAAGTCTTTTAATTGTTTAAATGAAGGTGAAACTCCGGTTTCAATATCGGGTAGTTGCATGAAGTTGAGCATTAACTACCTTGTCGCCTGTGTACAATGTGGCTTTTGGTCAAAGTTATTTTAGTAATACAAGTGCTGTGCCCCATCTGCATATGGCTAGCTTAAGCCTCAATGTAATGTTACTGAATGTAAAGATTTTGCCTCTTTGTATATTTATATCCATGACTAATTTTACGTCTCCTTTTCTATCTTCATGCCTTTTGAATTCGAATGCATAAGATACGAAATCAAATAAAGATATATTAACTTAAAGCATATGTCTTTTTCTTGATGGTGGTATTTCATTATTTATAGGACACTGTTGCTTCGGTGGTACGGTTTAAATGCCCTACATTGGCATGGATAGAGATAAATCAGTTACAATCATGTGGTTTTATTTGACACTCAGTGGTCATTTATTTCTTAATTAAGACAGTATGAAAGTAATTTGTATTCTGCATAATCTTAATGTATCTTAAATGTATTTTATAAAATATGTTTGTATAATTCATTAAAGTTAGCATCTAGTGAGTTAGTTTTATTTTATAATAAGAGAATTAACAAAACAGATAAACTAGAGAAATGGACAGGGAAATTTCAATCATTTCAACAAATAAAAAGTATTTAATGGAAACAAAGGTATGTTGAGAGAATTTTTTCCAGGTTAAGTGTGTTAAATGTATGCCTTTTGAAAATATAATTTCTAATAAGAGGGGTTTTGTTTAGGGATGCATAATCACCTATTTTCAATTCTAAATGACTTACACTCATCTGTTGTAGAGCACAGGCTTTTTGTATGTTAGGTTATGTATGTGTGCAGTGCAAGCATTTCACACCAATGTGCAATTGCGTCTATTCTGCAGCAAAATTATGTATTTTATATTTGTATCCACCAGGGGGCAGCAGATATTGACATTCAATTTGTTTCCATGTTCTAGATCAGGGGTGGCCAACCTGCGGCTCGCGAGCCGCATGCGGCTCTTTGCCTTGCTTCATGCGGCTCTTCAGTTCATATCAAATTTTGTGATTATAATTTTTTATTTTTTTTTTCTATACTTTTTTTTTGTGTGTGCATGTTCGCAAACGTTTCATGCGGCTCTTACGTTCGTTTTACATGTTGTTTGTTATTTAATTTTTTATTTTGTTAATGTGTATGTGTATGCCTGTTCGCAAATGTTTAATTGAGGACGCAACATAACGTTCGCAAACGTTTGGTGTGGACGCAACCTAAAACTGCCCGCTCAGCTTGGAGGGAGGTTTTCCGTGAGTTGTGTCAAGTTCGCTCCGAAACAGAGTAGGAGAGTTTATATTTTTTGTTGAACGTTATACCAAGCCATTCTGCCTTATATGCCAGGCGTCATTAGCGCATTGCAAGGCTTCAAATCTTCAGCGCCACTTCAGCTCACTCCATGCTAAAAGTAAGTCCCACTAAGCAACATGCATAGTAAGAGAAAAACGCTATTGTAAATTGTTATATTTTTGTTTGTGGACTTGGCACACAATGTTCATTGTTGAAAATGACTGGCCTGGCGTCTTAGTACTGTAGGAGTCCAGTTCTGTCATTATCACAGGGGCGGCCTTAACGATCTGGGGGCCCGTTTCAAGTCCTAGTGTGGGGCCCCCCGTTTTTTTTTTTTTTTTTTTTTTAACAAATAATTCGAAAATTAAAAAGATTGTGGGATCCAGTTGGTTCTTCGACAGATTATGAGATAATAGGCCCCTGGCCCAAGACTCTCAAAGGGCCCCCCACTCCTACCTATCCAGTCAGTTACACTGACTTTTCCGCACAGATACATGCAATTATTGGCAAAAAACATATTAAGAAAGTCAGTGTTTCCCAGATGATTTTGGGACACTGTGGGAGGGACCCTGGTCCTTGTTGGGGGGTCAGGGGGCATTGCACACTGGAAGACAATGTGTACCGTTTTAAAGTAAAATGCATCAATCTGATGCACTTAGAGAGGAAAATTTAGAGGCTAAATCAAATCTTGAGCTGCAGAAGGAACATTATTTTTCTGATTTTTCTTAAGCAGGCAGCATCCTTTACTCTGCAACTGCAAAAACAATAGATTGGTCTGCAGACCCATGTTATATGATGGAGAGACCCATTTCAACAGATAAAGGGTGGATAGCTACTTTTTATGAACAGTATAGAATTTACACATAGAAAGTTTATTCCTGTATGTGTGGGGGCCTTAGTGGCCCCTCATGAAGCCCCTAAGACAGAGCTAATAATGCTGTTGCTTTACAATTGCTTTTGTATTTCTCCCATACTAGTTGAGGGGCCCATGATGATTTATTTCCTTATATTTAGGCTATTCCTTTTTGGAACCTTTTATTGACATGAGTGACTGAGCTCTTTGACTATAAGACATTTAAAGTTATCAGTACCTTAGCTTAGGGACCCCTTGAGCCCTTGTGCCCCTGGGCCTGGTAGCATGCACAAGCATTATTTATTTACAGACAAATACAGACAAAACCAAATATATGTGTTTCTCCAGAGCAAGAACTACAAATTTGAATGATTTTAATATTTTTACAAATAATGGATTCTTAATTGAAAGAGTCACAGAGTACAAATATCTTGGCATCTGGTTAGATGATAAACTCACTTTTAATTTTCATATAAAAAATCTTGTTCGTCGACTACGACAAAAAATTGGCTATTTTTATAGGAACAAAACCACCTTCCCTTTATTTAGTAGGAAAAGGATTATTGAAGCAGTTTTCATGTCTGTCCTTGATTACGGTGATGTGGTTTACCGGCATGCATCACATTCATGTCTTAAACTCCTGGACTCTGTTTTTCACTCTGCTTTAAGGTTCATCACAGGAGATGCTTATGACACACACCATTGTCTCTTATATGAAAAGGTTGGGTGGTCCTCCCTTAAAGAGAGACGTGACGCACATTGGCATATTTTAATTTACAAAGCCTTGACCGGGAAGCTTCCTCGTTACTTAACTGAATTGCTGCAAATCTCAGATGGGCTTTATCAGACCCGCTCCACTGACATGCTTATGCTTTATGTCCCACAAGCCCGGTCTGAGCTAGGAAAGACAGCTTTTAGCTTCAGTGCCCCTGACTCCTGGAACAACTTACAGCAACAAATTAAACTAAATAACTTCATATCCTTTAACCAATTTAAACAAACTATTTTAAATCTGCCAAACTCTACCTGTAACTGTTTTAATTAGGCTATATTGTACTCTCACCCATTTAATTTTAATTGCTACCACTTAATTTCACCACTGTGTAAATGTTTCAATTGTTTTTCTCTTCACCTGTTGTTGTGTATTTGATGTATTTGCGTTGAATATTGTTAATGTATTGTTGTTTTTCCTTTGAATTTGTTTGAACTCGACGTCATTGTAAATGAGGGTCACCCCTCAATTGGTCTCTCGAGGATAAATAAAAGTTAAATGAAATAAATGAAAAAATTTAAAAAATAATAATAATACAAAATTCAACTGAAACGGGTGAAACATAGTTAAGGCCGTTACTGCATTATCATTTTGGTTGTGACATTTACAGTAAATCTGACTGAGCAGAGGTCTGTGTGTGTGTGTGTGTGTGTGTGTGTGTGTGTGTGTGTGTGTGTGCGTGTATGAGGAAGGGATGGGGGGATGTTCATGTGTACCCGTGTGTACGATGTGGCTCTTTGCAGTAACACAGTAAAAAATGTGGCTCTTAGTCTCTGACTGGTTGGCCACCCCTGTTCTAGATGGTGCCAGTTCTGAATAATTCTCAGAAGAGATTCCACTCAATAATAACCATTGTGAAACTAACTAGCCACCACCAAATCTGCATTGTTTTGAGGATGAGTGTCACTTTTGACAAGACATGAAATACTGAAGTAATGCCAGGTAACATGCCTGAAAGAGAGCTTAGGCATTACAGCTGTCAGACTGTTTCCCTCTAGGATGATGTGAGTGGCTTGAGTTGGCCTCGAAGCAATTACAGACGCACTGAGTGAGTGACTCTGCTTTTGAAGAAGAGTTCGCCCTTTGACAGAAGAGCTGCCTTAAATGGAAGCTAAGATGTGTGTGCCTGTTTCATTTCTACTGCTGTGAAACACGGACATGAGAAACAGACCTTTTTGTGAAATACTCTGCATATTCTTGCAAAACAGGTTATGATGACAACACTCATTACAAAATAAAAATTGACTGAAATAAAACAGCCCAACCCAATAGGTATGTTGAAAATTGGCAGGATTCACTTCAGTTTCATAGGTGTGTTAAACTGGGATACCCTGCAGCAGCACTTGGGAGTGGTGTGTGTTACATTCTGCAAATACACTTACACAAGTATGTGAAAAAGTTGTCTCAAGAAGGTGAGATGGGATGAATTATTGGAGACATTCAGCAACAAATGAATACCTCAAAAACATTTGTTTAACCGCTGCTCTGAGTTTTAAAGTCATAGTTGAAAAATCCTCTGTTTCGACACAAAAATGTAAAAAACGAATGCCTGTATTTGCCTCTTTTACAATACGATTATTACGATACATAGTTTTATTATATATACAATAAATATACTCAATAAATAGCACATGAAGTATTGCACACATCTGGTGGCAAAAACATTTTGCACACAAATATATACATATACAGTATTTATATATATATATATGTATATATATATATATTATTTTCTTATCATCATGAGTAAATTATTATAAAAAGAGGATCGTTAATTGGGCATTCATATAACTTACTGTGTGTGTGTGTGTGTGTGTGTGTGTGTGTGTGTGTGTGTGTGTGTGTGTGTCGGGTGCGTCAGCAGAGGGGAGTGAGAGGCCTGATGACAGAGCCAACGCAGCTCATGTCAACACCCTGGAGGCCAAACAATGGGTAAGAGATGGAGAAAGTGAGTGAAAAAAGAATGAAGGGAAGATGGAGATCCCATGACAGCACACTGCAGCTCTTTATACCGATATGCCATCGGTTTGAATGAAAAGCCTGCAGATTTAATTGAGGAGAAGGCTACTGATGAGGCTGTTTATGGGCGGATTCTCTCAATATTTAATTGCATACAGATGTCTATAGGGGGAAACACCTTGATGTATTTTTGATGAGATCAGATCACTGACTGTCATGGCTACTCCCTGTGGTCCTGCAGATTTACTGATCTAATCCTTGTAGCTTCACACAAGATGTGTGTGTGTGTGCAGGGCCGACGGACTGGGTAGAAAAGTGATACAGTCGTGGGGGGGCCCCACGACTGTATTTTTTTAACAAGCTAAATGTGTGGCCCCGATCTTTGAAGGCCCTGAACAATGCCATTCCAAAAAAATAAATAATTGACTGGCTCGTGATAGGCCCCTGACCCTTGCAAGGAGATCAGGGGCCTGCGCATGACTAAGCCATGTATGCGGGAGAGTAAGCAGGAGCAAGCCAACATTGAATTGAACTGGTGGCGAAAATAAACGCAGCGATGTTTCTATGGGGATATTTAGCTGTACAGAAATAAGTGCTGGCAAAGCTAGGACAGTTTAAGACTCCACATCACTGTGGCAACACAACCTATCTATCAGCTCAGACAGCGCAAAGAAAAGTCTGATGAATACATGAGAGTGATGTCCCCTGCAAGTTTCAGTAAGTTTAAAGAAGTGCCACACTGTTACTGCCTTTGAAATGCATTTCGACATTTTAAGGGGAAAACACATTGTATTTATTATTTCAACTATTGAGTTATTTGTAGAACAGCATGCTAGTGTAGGCCAACAAGATTGATTTTCTGAATTTTCAATGCTGCTTTATTTTTATGTTTTAAATTGGGAAAGACATGTTCCAAAACAACCTGTATTTAAAAGGAAATCAAGCAAGTAGGCTAATAATAACCATTAATTAATTATAGGCTATCGCATCACAGTAGGCCTATTGTCCACAATAATCACAGCCCCCCATCCATAAAGGAACTTTAAAAAGTTTAATTTGCACTTGATGTGCCTACACAAGTGTATGGTCTATTATTTGTATTTAGTGTGTCTGCATAGTATTGCACAAAAACAGTAAAAGTTTTCTTTAATTGTGTTTTGTACTGTCTGTAAAATTATACTTGCACATAGCAAACAAAATTGCACATCTGTATTGAAATAAACAGTTGTTTATTTCTATAGTGCGCATTGGCATCTTTGAGCAAAATACCCCCAAAATTTTGGCCCCGGGCCGCGCCTCCTGTGACCCTGCCCAGTGACCACCTTGACTAAGACATATTATGGGGGAAACACCGGTAAAAGTAATGATTTGGTCATTCATCAGATGAAATATTGTGGAGTTGTCTGGCTCAGAGAGACATGTGTATTGTAAGACCGCTCTTCAGGGGGCCCATCAGGACTTTTTGTATAGGGGCCCAGAATTTGGTGCTACGCCCCTGTGTGTGTGTGTGTGTGTGTGTGTCTGTGTGTGAGTGTGTGTGTGTGTGTGTGTGTGTGTGAGTGTGTGTGTGTTTCTTTTCACCAGCCTGGATATTAGCTTTGGGTCTGAACCAGTTCTAGAGTCTGAAGTGTGACACATTTGAATGACAATGTGTTGGCCTCCGTCTCTAAATGCGGTTTCGTTCAGAATGTTGTATAATACTTGATTTTGAAAATTCATGCATGTATGATGATGGGTGCTTTAAAGTATTGAAACAGTCATAATTGTTCTGGATTTCATTTCACACTACATATAAAGACGTATTGATAATTGCGGTGTGAAGTGCAGCGTGTGTAAACGTGGGAGGTGTTTATTCTTGGCTGGTGTATGTAAGTGGTGTTGGGGGCGATTGGTGTTATAATTAGTGATTATCCACCATGTGCATACTCTAGGTTCTTGTCTGTGGATCCTGTAACTGGGCCAAACCACCTTATCTACCAACATGAACCACTCTCTCCTTCCCTTTTCTCTTTCTCTCTCTCTCTCTCCCCCTCTATATAAACACATCCTTTAGCTTCAAATATCCTTGTTCATCACATGTGTTAAACTGTGGAGCGTCTTGTGACACATGTGTCCTGAACTGGTGAAGCCACAGTGCTGTATGCCAGCCATGTGCTATGCAATAATTAACTGAGCTGTTCCAGCCGATAAAGCTGCAAGGAGTGAAGTTGAGTAGAAAGGACTATTTGTCCAAAGACCAGAGCAGACAGTCAGGCCTATTGATGAGATGCTAGAGCTAATCAGGAATAGTGGCTGCCCTGCCCTGTGGGTTTTTCCCTTCCTTTTTTGTGGGAGAAGGGAAACCAATGAGTGGCACTAAAGGGAGGCAAAGTCTAATCTTTGGTTTAACTGTAAATATAGTGCGTAACTTCTTCATGTAATTGAATGGCTGTTACATTCAAACCATCGTCAAACGAGTTGACATAAAGTTGATTAAGCCTATCAGCTCCTCAAAACTCTCTGTATTTCTCAATATGGCAATGTTACAAACGGGTGTCGCCCCACGGAGCTCAGAAAAATCCCAAGAAATGCCAAGAAATGTTTCAGTTGTTGTTCTACTTTTAAGGAAAAACCTGGATGTACAGCAGAAGGTATAACATCCATGCACGATCACTGAAGGCTTACCTCATGTAGATGCGCTGAATGTGTTGTTGTAATTCCTCAGAATTCCTCATGGGGGCAACAGAAGTTACGCAGTAAAGCTTTAAGAGATTACCTACATCATAGAAGTGCAACAGAACTACAAAAGAGATTGAATAATGTTGATTTGGTTTTACATAGGTTGTTGACTTTAGGGAAAACCTTTACTATTATTCCCAATTTATCGGAATCTGACAAACTCACAGATGATTCTCCTCTGTCTCCACTTGCAGTTTAGAAATGTGTTTAGTAATAATGTTAGCATATCTAAGACCAAATCACGGATGTTTTTCAGAGGGTCAAGTAGCAGCGTGTTTTTCAAGCTTCTCCAAAGATGGATTGCTGGTCTAATGTATTGTAATTTGCATATATATTAACACACTCATTTCGCTATTAACAAAGAATAATAAGCTCATAACAATTTTACAAACCATTTTCTGATCACATAAGTAACACATTCACAGCACACAAGATGGATAGGTATGCATTATTGGAAATTAGTATCAACTTCAATATCACTGTGAGTATCTGGTATGACATTCATATACATGGGTTGGACAAAATATAAGAAACACCTCTCAGCATAACTCAGTTAAACAGCATCACCAACCAACTACATCTTCCAGAATGAACAGTAAAGGAGCTGTAAGCGGAATGGTTCTTTTAGCTAACTTCCTGTCAGTTACTTCAGTTAGCTGTCCCCTCGCTCGTCCCTACGTCACCACATTAATGCACTGCGGTCTTCGAGCAGCAAGTTATCTAGCATCATCTCAGATCCATAAGTGTGATAAAACATGATAAAAACCATCAAAACAGACATTGGGAAGGATTTTTACCTGCTCCGCCATTGTAGGCGCATAAACATTCACCCATGTGTCGCTCTGGCGTGCACCGGCAGTGAGACCATGAGTGAGACGGGTGCGGACGTTTGTCGGTTTGTACCGTTCTCTCTTGTGATTGGATACAATTTCGGGATACTACATAAAGTTTAAATGCTTATTACATGCAGAGCAGCTGACTAAGAGATTGGCTTTAAGAGACGCGCACATCGTGTAAGTGATTACTGTATGAATAAAGAGCGTTAACACTTATATTAATATAAATAAACCGCTTACTTCACCTTTAAGTTAAATTACCACTATAACAAAACTTGAACATGTAACTTTCATGAAGGTAGGATTCATTGCCCTGGCTATTGTGTTAGACTACAGTAGTTTTAGCAGGATGTACCTAATCTAAAACAAGTTAGTGATGATGAGTGACTGACACCATTTGCCTTTGGTGGCTGTGTGCTGAAGTGTGCTTGTGGCAGTAGGGTGGTGGTAGGGCCTCTCCTCTGCAGTGTTTCCACTGTTGTTCAGTTGTGTTATCTGATGCTGTGATGACTTAAGGGAGGGGTCGCAGCCACAGGCTTAACCAACATCGCTCACTGTTTACCTGCAAGCTAAAGGCCAGTGGGAGACAAACACTTTTGAACTCGCAAACACATGTATGTACACACAGAAAGAGGGCACGCACAAGAACTGTTCATCCTTACAGCAATGTTAATTCCAACATTATGATATTAATCACTGTATTCTAAACTAAATGCTGTATTAACATAACAAATCGGTGTTATATAAAGCTCCTCTATATAAAAAAAACTTTCCCAGAAGTCTTTGAGGCCTTGTCAGGACACACACTGGGGCCAAAAAACTTTCTCCTTTTTCCTTTTCTTTCAGTCTTTTTTCTCCCTGCTCGTCGGGGCCCACGTGTTATAGGCTATTGGTCGGGGCTCCTGAATGGGCCCCAGTGTTCGGCCTCTTCTTATCATGTGACCTTTGATCTGTTTGGACAGCGTGACCGACAGAGGCTGTGAGGAGAAGAGAGCCAAAAGACGCCTCAGTCAGAGGATAGGAAACCCGGCATAATTCTATCATACCAGAATCTATGGTAAACTTTGTATGGCAGTTCAAATATTAGTCCATGGCTTTGAACTAACATTAATTACATACATTTGAGCTATGCCAAACCTGCACCACCCAACCTACACGGATACATCTCAGAATGCACATTTGCTTTATCTATTTGTCCATTTACAGGTCACTGTTTCTAGGTGTACGGTGTGGGTTAAAAATAGCATAGACAACCTTTGGCCTTTTAACTCTTTGTTGTTCCTCCATCCGTGCTGACCACTACCCCTTTAACCCCTGTCACCTCCCCTGCCCTAGTTCTGCTTTTCTCTATTAACTCACTTAAACAGTCCATACTTTTTGTCACTGGCGTTTTGTCACTACTGGTGTTCAACTTAACAGTTGACCAGCAATAGAAACAGAATTGATCAGACAGTGGATTTCTACTTGTAAATACAAAACATATAGATCTTGTTTTTTATTTTTCGTAGTTTTTTTTTTTTACATTCCTGATTTTGACATTCAAATACATACAAAAAGAAGGGATAATGCATGGCAATGCATTGTTATTATCATAAAGTTATCCCTACTATACTGTATATCATATCCATTCTTTGTCATCTGGTTGTTTTTTTCTTATTTAAAAAAAAAACTTTGATAAGCATTTTATTATTCCCTTTACTACTATTTAATGCTTGTTTGTGTGTTTTTTCTTGACAAGCGTTATTCCTCTTTTTCTCTATTTTGCTAAGCTTTTTCAGTGTGAAATGCACATTCAGTATTTCCATTTGATCTGGCAACAAAAAGAAATGACCCGAGACGTGCTGCATTATCCACATTTGCACATCCACTCATATCACCTTTGTCACTAACTGGCAGCGGACTGATTAGGTGAAACCATGCAGTTGTGGTGGGGCATAGTGGGTAGAGTACCATATAGGCTCAGTCCTTGTCACAGCAGACCCGGGTTCTAATCCGACCCGGGCTGTTTACTGCCTCATCTCTCGCCCCATTTCTACTCTGCAATCGTTGCTATTCAACTGTCAAATAAAGGTTAAAATAAATATATATATATATATATATATATATATATATATATATATATATATATATATATATATATATATATATATATATAAACACATGCAGTTGTGTGTTTGCCCAGCAGAGGGCTGAAGCAGCATCAGATTGCAGGAACATCAGCACAAAAACAATAAATCCCAAGCAGGTCAAAAAAGCTCTGTATTAAGTTAAATTAGTTTCTCCTTCTACACTTTTGTTCTCAGTTTAAAGACATCATCTTTCAAAATGCCTTGATCTGAACTAGTTTCCGTGTTAAAATAAAACTAAAGATTTAGATTTTTTTGTATATGAAACTTAAAAAGTTAAAAAAATTAATGAGTTTCTTCCTAAATCATACTTCAGCTTTACTCCGTGGGGTGGAATCAGACGAATTGAGCACTGCATGGCAACTAGGCAACAACAACAACAAAAAAGCCTCTGCCACTCTCAACCGCCGTGGCCACTGTTGCCACGGAGACCCATTCAGATGCCCGGTGGTGACCTATGACCTGAGGGGAGGCTGGTGAATGTAGCTGAAAGGGGCGGCTGGGCCGGGGCATCTGGGGTATCATCTGGCACCTAACAAAGGCCCTCGCCAGCTGGGGAGGAGGGCAGCAGAGAGAGAGGGTGCTGGAGGTAGGGGCACAGAGGAGAGGGGAGTGCAGAGAAAGAGAGAACACCCTTTTCTTCTTGCCCTCTTCAGAGAGAGTGGCCATTGACACTGTGCATCTCATTAAGATCTGTGCAACCCCCCTCCCTCTCCCTTTCCCTCTCTGTAGAGCACCGGGCCTAAGCAGCTGCCTGTCCCGCTCTGGCCATTCAAGCTCAAGTGCAGTCCACTGCAGGATAGAGAGAGAAAAGGCAGACAGAGAGAAGGTTGGGAGTTTGGGGGGGGGGACTTGGAGGGGGCTTTGGACATATGCCACCATCACTGGGATTGGGGAGGCTGTAGGGAGAAAGACAGCCCTCTGTTGTTATATCTTGAAATGCTTTCTTTAAAAAGCCCTTTTTCAAGTAAAAATAGAAATGGTGCTGCTTAAATAGGCAAGGTGCAGATTTAAACAACTTTGATCAAGTTTGAATCCCTTCTTAAAACACTGTGTCCCCACTGTATGATTTAATAGTCTCTTTTTCCTTCGTGAATAAAAATAAATAAAAATGTTTTTTTTGTTGTTGCAGGGGAGGGGGGACACTTTTGAAAGATGCAAGTGGGCGCAAAAGTGATGTGATGTCACCAAGGCGCCAGACACAGCCCCATCCATGTGTGGCTGGACAGCAGGATAAAACATGCAAACAGCTGCCTGGTGGCAACACGCGTAATCATAGACAGCAAACAATGACACACACACACCCATCAACCTCCCAGAGCCCCTCGGGTGTCCCTACGCTCTCTGAGGGTCATGGTCATGCAGTGTGTGTGTGTGTGTGTGTGTGTGTGTGTGTGTGTGTGTGTGTGTGTGTGTGTGTGTGTGTGTGTGTGTGTGTGTGTGTGTGTGTGTGTGTGTGTGTGTGTGTGTGTGTGTGTGTGTGTGTGTGTGTGTGTGTGTGTGTGTGTGTGTGTGTGTGTGTGTGTGTGTGTGTGTGTGTGTATGTGTGTGTGTGTGTGTGTGAGTGAGCGTGTGTCCGTGTAGAAGCCAAGAGAGCACAGCAGGACTGCTGTCAAAACAAAAAAATCTGCCATGGGGTGCAAAAGGTGGGGGATCTGTAATAAGGGAGGGAAGAAATTACTAATATGAGGGGCGGGGTTAAAACGGGCGGGTGCTAAGCTAATGAGATGATAACACTGCAGGTACAGGAGAGAGATGCATAAGCAGAGCTGCACTTACTCAGTAGAATACAACCTATTTGCAAATGTTAATTGCTTACACAAACAGACTTTAGGCATGTTGATTGTTTGAGAAGCAAGTACAGTTGATACACCAAAAACAACATGGAGCCCTACCAAACGTCTTAAGAAATCAGCCTCAACTCTCCATCCTCTTTTTTTCACTCTTCATAAGCTAGTTCAGATTCCTAAATTCAAGGGTACAGAGCCCCTTGTCCCCCACCTCTTCTCTCTCTCTTTTCCTCTCTCTCTCTGTCATCTCTGCTGATGAATGGGGCTTTGCGTGTGGATTTTAATTACTGCTCTGTCGAGGTGGGAATTGGCCATGCATTAAATTGGAATGAGACACATTTTTCCCCTCAGCAGGGGAGAATGGAGAGTAACCAGAGAAACTGGTTACTGTATATTAATTGAACCATCCAGTGGCACAAAGTTCTTGCATAACTGTGCAAAGCTGACAAAAAGAAAAGGAGCTCTACAAGAAGAAGTGCACTAGTTTTACATTCTGGAGAACAACAGATGAAAGACAGAAGTGACTGACATAATCTGCACAATTTGTTCCCAAGATCAAGAAAAGTTGTTGAGTATTGTTGAGTTGTTTAAGGAATCAAAGTCCTGGTGGCATCTGCTCTTTTGATTGTAGCAATTTATTTAGCCAATCTACTGTAAGTGGAGGGAGTCATGGAGATTCAGCAGTGCAGGGCTCCGGCATGGTTGGCAAGGGCATATGCAGTAATGATGAAGGTCTATCCGTGTCAATTAACTCTGATTAAAAAGGACATTACATAGGTCAAATTCCATCATGTTCCAGTCTGCCGCTGCAGCTTAGCAGGATTAAAGAAAATTAAGCATTGAATCCATTCTCACACTCTCACAGGAAGGCTCATGTTACAGGTGTGGTGTTCACTGGACCAAGGGAAGCACTATAGGTGTCCATTTTGTCCGTTTTTTTTTTACTTTCAGGGAGTGAAAAAAAAAGTCTTGCTTTTCTAGACCACAAACTGGATATACAGCACCTCAGTTCTGGGGGTAATGGTTGAGATGTTTTACCTGGATGTTACCCTTAAATGGCTGATAAAATGTAAAGACTCTTGGGAACCTGCAGGGGAAAGATTTGACCACATAACTTGCAACTAATCACTCAAACAATGGCGTGATGATTGGAAAATGGTTGGTTTATTGTATTCCAATAACTTATTTTAGATTTCAGGAGGCTATTTATAGCAAATCAAGAGGGGAATTACTATCCTGATCTGAAATAAGGTCGCTCATTTTCTCAAGTGTTAGGTGGAGAGGGGGGTACTTATCAGAAGTGTGCTCATGCTCAGCTGCAAAACCATAGCCAAAGGTTCATAATGATTTTTAAATCTTTATTTTTATTTTTATTTTTATTTGAATCATGGCCATATCATGGCATATAAGAAACTACATACATACTCAGACTCATTATTAACATTCACAATAACTTAATACAGAGATTAACCAAAGGCAAGAGTTTGATTTTTAGAAATGTACATCTGATAACATGCATTTAGGTCAAGTTTGTTGTTTCTTATGTTCAAGAAACATTTAAAGATGTAACTTGCCACCTTTCACCTGTGGGCAGAGATGTATCCCATAACTCAAATGTATCAAAATTGAAGAGTGTTACCTTCTGATGGTTAACGTATACTCCCAGTCCAGAAATGTCAGAGTCCGTAAATGTTGCTTGAAAGGATCTTTTTCTATAAATAGCATTGACATTGTTCAGGTCACATTGACTGACGATGACTTAAGACCAAACGTGACTTCTTTCAATTGGATATTGGGTGTATATGCAACTCAATGGGATGAGAGTGGAAGGTTAGACTTTAAAGTGCATATCTTATGACAATATCACTCACATTTTCTGTCAATTATTTACTGTCACTTCATAGTGCCGTGACCTGATGTGTCTCCTGTAGTTAGGGGTCTTTGCTTCGACACAAGCTTAGCCATTTTTTTTTTTTTTTCTCATGGGACTTTACATGGGACTCCTTTAGTTTTCTTGTGTTGGAAAATGAGCAAGTTCAGTTTCTGTGGCAAATTGGGCCATCATATGATTTGAGTGGAGGTTTCAGAGGTCAACACATGTTGATCTGGAGTGAGCTGACAGGCTGAGCTTTTCCATGATAACAGGCCAGACGGGCAAAGGACAGGGGAAGCATGACTCACCAAACAACACAAATATATTTCTCTGGTTGACCTTGTTGGTCCCATCGATTTCCATTTATGTCACTCTCCTTGGTAGTGTGTCACGCGCAGCTATCCTCAATTTGAAAATTAAAATAACAATTTAATCAGCTTGCTAAGTAAGTGATAGTCCACTAAACTCTTTCAAACACAGTGAAATTGGGAGATCCTTTCTTTAATTTTTGGTTTGGACTGCTTTTAGAACCCGTAAACATTCAGTCAATGGACAATCTTGTTAATTTGGGACAGTGTTTAAAATACTTTTTTTTCTCCTTCTGGCATGCTTTTTAAGTTAACGCGTCAGATCGATTTAAAAAATGAAGCAAAATAATTGATGGTGAACAGTAAATGCTTTTTAAACTTACTTTAATCTTGTTAAAGTTGTTTGCTCCATCAACCTCCTTATCCTATCAACACAGCTCTAATCCTCAGATTATAAAAGAAATACACAGTCAGTGAGAAGTTTATTTTACCCTTCGATTCCCTGTACAAAACCTTTTTCCTCTCCCTTTCCTTCCTCTGTCCCACTGCATTTCCCTCCCTTTTTCCTTCCTCTTTTTTCCCTGCTGCCTCCTCCCTCCGTCCTGCTCTCTTTCTCCTTCTCCGTCAGTTAGTGCAGAGTTGGCAGCAGGCCAGGGGAAGCCTTGCTCTGTAGGTCTTCCCTCCTTGGCTAAGCTCCCAGTGTGTGTGTGTGTGTGTGTGTGTGTGTGTGTGTGTGTGTGTGTGTGTGTGTGTGTGTGTGTGTGTGTGTGTGTGTGTGTGTGTGTGTGTGTGTGTGTGTGTGTGTGTGTGTGTGTGGCACAGAGCTCTCTCATAATCACTGCCATTCAGCACCTCGCCGGAGTGTGTCCGTGTTTACACGAGAAGGGTCAGGGAGCAGGCAACAACTCTCTCTCTCTCTCTTTCTCTCTTACCCTTCAAACATATGCACCAACACACACACACACACACACACACACACACACACACACACACACACACACACACACACACACACACACACACACACACACACACACACACACACACACACACACACACACACACACACACACACACACACACACACACACACACACACACACACACACACACACACACACCCGTGCATGAACAGAGGTCAAGGAAGAAATAAGGCCCACGCTTAAAATATTACTCACACTAACTCCTTTCTTGCAGGTCGACAGTACCAAAGATGACTTTATTAATTCTTTCAAAGATACTTTATCAGTGATTAATATATTGTTTACCAGGTTCACGGCAAAATTATCCATTTCTGATAGTGGGCTGGATTAGTTTTCTTTTAAATCATACATTGTGACATTTTGATCATAACTGCACATTAAATCAGCAAAGTACATTAAATTACCTTAAAGGATATATTTGCATTTTATTATTGTTAGATTAGTGTATTGTATTGTATGGTTGTGGACATAATTCACTAAGTTAATGGTTGAGATACAGGATAGATTTACTGACATATTTTTGACTGATCTGTGGTGTTTCATTTTCTTTGATTAATCAAAAATTAAGACTAATTGGCTAAAAAGTAAAAAAAAAAAAAAACACCCTATACCCTCAAGATAACTCACAACCAAGAGGCATGTCTCTGTTTGTAATGATCACAATAACGTGACTATTATTCTTTTGAAAACAGATTTTTTTTTTTGCCTGTTCATTCAATTGCCACTGTACTTGTGGGAAAATACCTACTTTAAATATCACTGTTCTGAGAAAATACAGACTTGCCATGCGATCTATTGTTTTCATATGTAATAATTTATGTTTAGAACATCTGTAAATGAGTTGGCACATGTTGATGCTATCATTTCTCTGCATCGCTCCAAGCAGTGCACACATTACTGCTTTTAGCTCAACGCGTTGTGCCACAGAGTTCTATGTACAACTGTGCGTGCGGATAAACTTTGGCTGCGCTCTCTCTTCTCATGCAAAGGGCAACCTGTACCACAGGTTTGAAATGTGCAGCAGTAAAGAATCCCCTGGCATGGAAGAATGTGGCTAGTACTGTTTCTCGGTTTTTCTGTTTTTCTCACTGTAATCTTTTTTTTACCCTCCCTCTTTTTAATAGCCACCCTGTGCACACCCCCCTGAGGGCCTGCGGGCCATTCCCTTTATATTTGCATGCCAGGAGTGGGTGTGTGAGCAGTTCAACTGTCTGTTTGAATCTCAAATAGCCTAGGGATACACCAGTCATCACTGGATGGCCATTCTGCTTCTTGGAAGAAATGATGAAACCCTTTCAACTGTGACACTGACTACCTTTGGGGCTGTCCAAACACAATTACCATTTGACTGTGTTAGAGAGAGTTAATATTCATGATCCTGGTAACTGACTTTAGTGTGTATTTTTATTAAATGCTGCAGGACCAGTCCACTAGTTCCTGCAGTCTGTGTGTACAATATGTTTCTGGGTATTTGCATGTGTATGATTGTGCATGTGAGCAAACATCATGTGCCTGAAGTGAGAAATACATTTACATCAGACAT
This sequence comes from Hyperoplus lanceolatus, assembly GCA_026929865.2. Lineage (NCBI taxonomy): Eukaryota > Metazoa > Chordata > Actinopteri > Uranoscopiformes > Ammodytidae > Hyperoplus > Hyperoplus lanceolatus. Next base: position 26,244,875 of record CM049397.1, read on the forward strand.
GTGAGTGAGACATATGCACATGTGACAGACAGGTGAATACAACTAAATAAATATACAGAACATATCTTCTTTGCTCTATTTTACCAGCATGCTTTACTTCCTTGGACAAACTCTCTCATTTGCAGTTTTAAAAAAAAAGTAACACAAATGTCATCAAGTGAGAAAATGATGTACAGTACATTAGACCAGCAGTGTTTTTTTAACATCAATTATTCACAACTAATCACATTTGGTTTGATTTAGTGGCAACCACTGCAAGGGGAGAGACTGCTGTGACACAAGTGGCTTACAGGCTCCGCTGCTTTCTTAAAGTAAATGCTTTCTCTATCTCAACGGACATCCCTATTTAGCTGTATTGTAAAAATAATATCATTACATAATATTTATGAAAAATATTTAAAAAAATTACCCTATTTTTCATTTAACACAAACCCCTAACCATACAGTAGCACAAATAAGGTTTATTAAAACAAAATCCTTAGTTTACATAAATATTTTCTGTACTTGATATATAGTTAATTAAGTTTTAGTGCAGAACCTAATACAAATGTAATGTTTTTTCTTGATAATAACACATTTATATTTATTTGAGAGTTGTCTGCTTATGGTCATGAAATGTGAGAAGTTTTGATACCAAAACGTTTTTTTTGCATTTCTGAAGAAATTGAGTGTGAGAGCTGGGCAGCTTAAAAAAGAAGAGCTATAGAAACATAACTCGACCATTCTTCATGTTTTTGCACAGCCAGGTTTCAAACTCATACATTCAATCAACAGAGCACACACTGCACCAAGGAAGCTAACGCCTTGTCTGCAAGGCTGATATCAATATTTATTCAATCTGCAAATTATATTCTAGATTAAGAATTTAATGTAACAATTTCAAAAAGTACAATTACAAGAGCCTAAAGATGACGTCTTCAAACTGAATGTTTTGTCTGACCAACAGTTCCAAACCCCAAAGCTTTTCATGATGCAAAAGCCAGTTGAAGACAGTGTGACTCTATTGATGAACTAGTGATGGTTTGGCATTGATCATTTCAGCTGTACATGTCTGTAAAACTATACAAGAATAACATTAAGAACAGGTACAAACAGCGATGTCCATATGAGGGACATGTTGTTTGAAATGGTATCACACCTGTGAGAGCTGCATATAGTCTTGTGAAGGCATGAAATTGTGTCCTACCTCAACCTTTTTCCAGCAACAAATCCATCCTAAGAAGTTGAGTGCAGCCCCGGAGCCTGTGATTATGAGAGAGCTGTGTTAAACACGGGTCAAACACGTCTGCAACCCAATGCACTCACTCACATTTTCTGAAACAGAAGTTTAATTGCCTCAAAGCTGAGGGGGAATTCGTAAATTACACAGTGTTAAAACGAAGGGAGAATCCACAATAAGCTGCGATGCTCATATGAACAGCGTGCCATATTGGTGAGATCTAGAGTTGTTAAGGTTGTACACGATTTGAAAGGTTCCAACTTCCAACACTCAGTTACAATGGCAATACAAAGTAAATTGACAATGCAATGGAAAACAATTAAGGACAAACACCATACACCAGAGTGAAATGGATGGTCTTGTGAAAGCAGTTTAATTCTAAGAAAAGTCTGAGAAAAATCTTTACCCAACAAGTAAAACACTGCCGTTAGCTATAATTAAACTGGGAGCCCTCCAATAATGAGACAGCATTGTTAAGTAGTGAGCTTCAGGGTTTCCAGGAAAAAGTTCCCAAGTTCACATTTTCTTGAGGATAAATGTAAATGCCTGAAAACTGTGTATCGTGTAGCTCTAAGACCTGTATATAATCAGCAGATAATAAGCATTTATTGGTTGGTTACTGGTTGGCTTATGCTTGCCCTTTACCACAGATTGAGTTCTGAACCAATTAACCTAACATGTAGCACCAACCAGTACCCAGTGCTGCGCTAAGCCCATGGTATCCCAGGAAAGCATAGCACGAGAAGACATCAAGTTGTGCTTGAGGGGTTACAACTGAAGAACTGAAAAAAAATTTTAGTCTTTGTTTCCTGGTCTAGAAAAACACACTCTATAGGTGATCACATGACACAGTGATGACATATTATGATGGCTTTAAAAGCAGTCCGAGCGCTTAGGGTTAGGGTTAGGGTTATTGTAGCCCAATTTATGTAGGTAGATATGAATTGAATTCTCACATACTTTCATTTAAAAACATGACTTTCAAAAACTGATACGATATCACTAAATTATGCTTGAAAACCACAAGTATGTGAAAGCAAGCATGTGCTAAATGAACTGCACCGCTAGATTTTTTTGTTTTATTACGATGTGTTTTTAAAAAAAACTCAAAGCATGTGGGACTAGGAACAATAGCCTCCTAATACTTCTAAGACCTTTTCCTTCTTCTACGCTGTTGGCAATTAGCCCTCATAGTGACCCTCTCATCAGCAATCTGCTTATACCAACTGGGTCATTTGCCCCTAATAAGATCAACAAAGGTGATCCAATGCTCTGAGCTTGGGATCATACATACAGCACACCAACTGTTATTGTATACGCACATAGGCTACAATACTAACTTGTATGCCTTCTTGTACTTATTATCTTTATAATGGAATGTAGTTAAGACATTGATACAAAGTGTTGAAAGTGTAACATTTGCCTGAAAAGAAAATATGTTGTGAATAAATGACTGTAGATAGCCAGTGTGGATGTCGGTTTTAGATTAGGTCCAAACTCTGTCTCTCTCTTTTCCTTGATTGTTTTTCAAGTAACAGCAGCATTGAGCTTAGAGGTGGTTTAGTAATTCTCCAAGCAGATTAGAATGCCTACTGCATGCTTGCAGGGGATTTAGTGCACAAGCACAGAATCTAACAAAACGGCCAGACATATTACCTTACTTAAGATTTCTTCCTCTCATAGTCTAACATTTAGAAACGCTCATGGTGTAACTTTTTCCAGATAAGCATTGCAATTAGACTATACAATGCATGCCAAAGCACACATGCCATGACACATACCAACATGAACACACATGAACACATACCCTGCACACACCCGTACCCGAGCACTTGAGCCTTATCATCTGGTGTTGATCTCTTCTGTTTGCACAGAGGTCATACTTCTCTTAACAATACGTAGTATTATCTATTACAATACAATTACATGAGTGTTCACATGCATGTAACAAGGCTTGTTTGCCACAACAGAGATAATCATCTCTCAAGTGTAATGTTCACTAAAAGCGAAATGCCTATCGTTGTTTTTCAACAATAAAATCAATGTCTTTTATTTTTATGTTTCCAGTTTTAAACCGGTTTCACTTGCTGTACTCCTGTGTCTGTTTTTGATTTCCTACATCTCCCAAGATGCCTACCCTGTAAGCAGCCCCTCCACCCCCCAGAGTATCTGTTTTATTAAGCCGCGGGGTATATATAGAGAGTAGGTGAACGCAGTCGTGATGAAGAGTAATGTGCTGTTGAGAGATTGTGGGAACTACAGTACTTATTCAAATCTAAACATCCTGCGGGGAAGAGGCCCGCTGTTGCAAAATCTACAGAAAGAAAAGAACATATATAGGCAAACAAAAAACTGGGCTCAAAAACCAAAATATATATTATATTTACATATTCAGTGTATCTTTAATATTTATACGTTTTTCAATTATTATTGGTTCACAATCAGTAAACGTCAAATATACAGAGCCTAAAAATACTTGGCTGTTAAATGTTAACTCCCATTAGATTGCTAAAACCGCTCAATTCCCACTCTTCAGTTGTAGCGATAGCCATGTCTACTGTATATCATGAGCACAAGTTTTCATTTATAAAACAACATAGTGGAAAAGAAGAACATTGAATGAAAATCTGCTGTGAGGGAAAAACAAACCCAGAGATATCTCCCTTCATTACTGCATTCCCAAGACTATTGTTTCCTAGCAAATTATTGTTATTGACTATTGTTTCCACACAAAGGGTGCTGGTGCTGTTCTGCTGAAAAGCTCCCTCTACATGTTCACATACAGCGCATCTGACCAGGTCTAAGGGCCTCGCAGTCCCAGAGGGCAGGCGCAGGTCTCAGGGCCCCTGTGGTTGAGAATAGCTAGGTGATCTATATTCATTGGCCAGCTTTGGAGAGGCCTGCTGTCACGGCCTCCCCACCCCCCATGGAAGACCAGACCAGGGACGTGTGTGTGTGTGTGTGTGTGTGTGTGTGTGTGTGTGTGTGTGTGTGTGTGTGTGTGTACGTGCTCCTCATGGCACTAATGTAGTCTGACAAAGATGAATGCAGCTGGACCACACGCTCTTTACAGCGACGAGGGGTCCAGAGAGTAGAAAACGCAGGGAGTTATCTGCATAAAAAGGCAAAGAGGGGAGCGATGGAGAGAGTGTAGGTTAGGAGAGAGAGAGAGAGAGAAATGGTAGAGGAAGAGAGGGAATAGAGGAACTATGGTGGATGCAGGTGATGGACTAGGCGATATCAGGGGAGGGAGGAGGGGAGATATAACCTACTCCTCATTGGCACTGGCTCTAAATGTATGGAGGTGAGAGTGGAGGAGATCGTTAGGGTAAAGTCCAGAGAAGGACTACATTAGAAAAAATACAGAATCAGAATCAGTTTTATTTTCACTACCGAACACACACCCGGCATATATGAAAGCTATAGTGCGAGAGGGAAGGGAAAGGGTAAGAAAAGATGCAGATGGACCGTGGAAAGAGGAGAAATACTGTAGTGATGGCAGAGAATGGGCTGTGCAGAAGAAGAGGAAGAACGAGTGAGGGCAAACAGAGAGAACGGTTTGAGAAATGAGGGCTGGTCCCATTAATGTTAATCAAACAGCCCTGGCAGATCCTAATGAAGGTTTCATAAGAGGGGTTATTCATGATTTCTCCTTGTGCTCTCACTGTCACATGTACGGGTGGTGGCAAGAGCCCCTGTATTCATATTCTTCGCTTAATGAGATTTTTCCTTCAATTATTATTTTTCCCCATTCAGAAAGAGCATTATCTTTAAACAAATACAAACGTTGGAAAAGATAAAGTAGAATCAAATATTAGCTGCTGGGGCCAGCTGATAAGAGGAGGCCTGCTGTAATGGCTGTAATAAGCTGGTTTGTTGCACAACATGGCACAAGCATACAACAACAAGTGTGGACTTTACATTGGCAAATCAAGTCAGGGATCTGTGAAACCTATCAAATTAAAAGGCTTATTCGGCAATTTCATAAACAAAACTTTCCTCCCATTTTTTGAGATCTTCGGCCTCCTTGTTTATTTTTTTAATAGACACTGACTGCTAAATGGTTCTAAATCTAAAAGCAAAAGTAAAGATAGAACTATTTTACAGCTAAAATGTGTAGCAGATGGTTTACATACACATTCCAATTTGTGATCAGGAGTTGTTGTTTTGTCTTGTGTGTTTTATTTTTTATTTTAGGTCTTTTAGCAGGATCTTCAAAAACCATCAAAACATTTCAGTCCAATGTAGAAGTGGGCTGGTTTTGATTTTAATAGTTTTTTCATTTAGAAAGCACTCTATGATTGTTGCAGAGTTATGCTCTCACTAAGTGCTTGCTTGTCTAAATATGTTGTCTGTTTTATGCTTGTTTTAAGACCGAATGCCAGGCCAAGACCAATGCAATGATGCAAGTGGGTGCAAATTCACCCTGGCGAATAGTGACACGTCTGGCTGCTTGTTTGCATTCTGAACACACCTTAAAACCTGATGAGAAAGAGCGGTAATTGAACTTTGAAATGCTATTTTAATGCTTTATTGATTCTGAAATGTTATTATGAAATTCTGAAGAGTCTGTAACATTGATAGTTCAGGATGTGGGTAAAGGTTCGGACTTAAAATATTCAAAACATTGTTTGATCACCACAGAAAGAAAAAGCTACAGAATGAAAAACAGCACCTCAATGTATAGACCTGAACTCTACAGAATAGTAACTACGCCAGCTCTCAGTCACGTGTGTAGCCCTGTACCTGTAATGGTCCCAATAATGACTGTTTGCCAAAGCTGTGTCACAAACAGCGCTTTGTTTTTGTTTTTTGCAGGGCATCCAAGGTGGCAGCAATGATGTGTTTACGTACCATATGCACCATGCTGGTTCCCATTATGAACCCCGGGCACTCACAGCCCTCCTCCGCTCGCCACCATTAACAGCACTCTCCTGTCAGACTAATGAACATGCCAGAAAGCACAGAGAAAGAGATAGATTGTGAGGGAGAGAGAGAGAGAGAAGCAGGAGGGAGAAAATATAGGGGGTGATGATTATGAGAGAGGTGGACTGAGGAAGAGATGGCAAGATACGAGGAAGGATATTAATAAGGGAATGAAGTGAGAGAAGACCAACAAAAAAACAGAAGGTTACAGAAATAAAGGGGTGATCAGAGAGGAACACAGCAGTCCTATCAAATATTAATCAGGTTTTATTGTGACAGCAGCAGGGACACAGAACGGAGAGGGCATGACCTGCATCCGAGATCAAAAAAGGAAAAAATGTGCCACATTTTGAAACACAAACACAGTGCAGTTGTACTTTTGCCAGTTTGTATCTTATTGTCAGAAGCCACAAAAAGATATAAGAATAAGCACTAGTGGACTGATCTTCTGTTATGGTTTCACAGCTGGAGGGGAGTCAAAATGTTGTTCTGATTTCATGTTTGATGGGTAAAGGCATATTTCTGCATGCACGGTTGCTGTTAAGACTTGCTGTAAGTGATCGAATCATCTGAAATCCTTTTTCTTTCTTAATGCAAATAATACTTACCTATTTGATTCCTTGATCCAAATAAAGAGCTGCAGAGATATAAAATGTGATTGTTAATGTAGGATGGAAAAGGGTTCATTCAGCCTTGTACCACACAAACTGTACAATGCAGCCGCAGTCAGCCTTGAGAGAAACCACGATGACAAGATTATTAAATCTGATAGCGCTGCAGAAGTGGTGCTCCTGTGTTCTGCGCTAAATGAAAGGGGAGCAAGGTAAGATGATAATGACGACCCTGGTGAATGCCCAACCAGTGAGTGCCTATTTGTACACCAAATGGATGCATGTACAATGTCACATTTAAACACTTTGAGAATTAATGTCCATGAATTATGATCAGGAATAATTCCATCAGCTTGTTAATAAATCATTTACTGCCGCTTCCCTGTATCTGGGCTGGATTAGTGAGGGACATTCATAAAATGAAGAGAAGGGGAAAGGGGGGGGTGTATGGTTGCTCCGGCAACACTAATGACACCCACCCCCTCCGTCAGTGTGGCTGGTCCTTTCCTGAAGATACCAGGTAATTGCGGCTGCTGCAGAGGTTGGTAGTGCAGACCCTAATGGGAAAATCTTTGATTCAACGTGGCGTATGTGTGGTGGTGCTTGATGTCTTAAGGAGAAAATTCCACAAGGCATTTTTTTTTTCTCTGACAATTAACATTTGTGATTTTGAGCAAGTTACTGCCAAACACTTCAAATGATAGTGCAAAGACTGTGATATATTTGATTTAAAAACGCTGGAGCCAAAAACCAAGCACAAAAGTACATTTTAGGAGCAAGTTCTCAGATCATATCTGAATGTATTGTGTGTACAACTATGAAATAAATGAACTTGGGTAAAAACGCTACAACAACCATTTTAGTGAGTTTGCAATTCATTTTGAAGATACTTTCAACTTTCAACAGTTTGCTTTTGATGAAAAGATGTACAGGAATAACAAACAAAAGAGTGTGTGATGTAACTCTGTAAGACTACATCTAATAGTCTTACAGAGCTCTATGATACATGCTTTCACTGTCAGGTGAGTCTGATTTTCTATTCTTTAATTGGTCTTTCTCTCATGAACAAAATAAAATACATCTCATATGAATCCCTGTGCACTTTTGTGTTCATCAAGTTTTTGGTTTCATATGTACGATGCCAGTAAAAATGTGTAAAAGAAAAAAAAAAAGAAGAAGCTTTGTCATGTTACAACAAAGATGTGTTTACTCTACTTTTCCAGAAGTTTCATGGTCAGTATTTACTTGTGTTGTATTCCCTTTGTTGAACATGTGTTAACATAACAGTGTGGATGTCGGACTGTGTGTCTATGCAAATCCTGGTGCCACTCTGCAAACACTGTTGTTGTTCTCAGTTTATCTGCAGGGTCAGAATGTAAGAAGAACGGGTTAGTTTGCGTTCAAACCAGGTTTTTCCTTTTAACTGTTTTCTTTTATTTTGTTCTTTAAAAAAACATCAGCTTTTTCATGCGTGAGCACAACCATGCTTAACCCACATCCATCTGACTTAGATGAGATGACTGAGGAGCCTGGGTTGTAGGTGTACAAGAGAGAGGCTTAGACCCATAGGCTGATTACTGATTACCACAGTACTGCTGAGTATGCTAAAGTGCATAGGCTCAAGGTGGGCTGGGTCACTATGATTAAGGGAAGAGGAAGGTGGGTGTTTGGTGGATTGGAGAGGGAAGGAGGTGAGTGGGCCTCTGAGACCCCACCAAGAGAGAGAAGTGCTGAGGTGGACCAAGTTAAGCTGCCTGCAAACCCATGAAGGAAACGTCTTTCTAGAGGAAATACACCAGCGAATGACATAAATATTACACAACTGCAGTGTATGGGGCCATGCTCGGGGATTGGGAGTGTAAGTAGTCACCGTCAAAAGTGTCACTGGATGGACTCAAAGGGCTGCAGAGGAAGCCTGAAGCGAATTGGTCAGTATGTTTAGGGTCATGCAGCCCAGTCTTGAGGGGAAGAGGTTGAACACACACACATCAAGAAACACTAAAAGAAAATGTGCTTCAGTAGAGGAAATACTTAAAAATGCTGAGTTTTCCTTTAATCTCCAATGTGCACGTGCATGCGTGCATGTGTGTGTGTGCGTGCGTGCGTGCGTGCGTGTGTGTGTGTGTGTGTGTGTGTGCGTGTGCGTGTGTCTGTGTGTGTGCATGTGTGTGTGTGTTCATGCGTATACAGTGTGTGCGCGCGTTCATCATTCCCCTAGAGGTAGCTCATGATTTTATTGCCTGTCGACTTATTGCCACGGTGTAACTGTCCAATTGCTAGGGGTGAGACCATAATGAAGTTGGCTTTTATTGGTAAACAGTTAGAGTCAAGAGGCCACTTCAGCTGCAAGTCACAGCTTTTATGCATATGTGGCTGTGTGTGTGTGTGTGTGTGTGTGTGTGTGTGTGTGTGTGTGTGTGTGTGTGTGTGTGTGTGTGTGTGTGTGTGTTGTGTGATCGACTACGAGCCAGACAGAAGATGATCAAAACTTTTAACAATCGCATTGAAAAAATCTGTCAAGATCAATTATATTTACATTACCATTTTGTGAAAACTTACTGTGCATGGATTAACAATGTTGAGTTAGATGTGTTTGTGCTATGAATGCGACAATGGAAGTTCCGTTCCCCTCCATTGCATTGGGGTGGCGGCAAAAAATGCCCTAGACAGAAATCTTAAAAGATTGACAAATAAAAACTAAATGTTCTGCTTAGCTATATACAAGAGTTAAGTGAGACACTGTTTTTATTATTTGAGTAATGTTTACTGTAATGGATTAGCATGTTTTAAAAGTCTGCTTCACAATTCTCCAACCATACAGGATTGAATGAAAACCAGAACCAGAAGTGCAGTGTCAGCAAAACTGCTTTATCCTTGGTGATCAGTAATGATCTGCTGAGAAAAGGTCGTCATGAGGCAGGAATAGCTGTGTTTCTGAGTAAGTGCCAGGGGCAAAGAGAAATGACCAATGACAGCACATGAATAAATGCCACAGTAGAGGGTCTTATGACCAACAACCTCTATGCCACACTTAGTCAATAATCATTAAAACTGTTGCTATGTAATGGTAATTACACACATATCCTTTTCAAACAGTTACTGTGAGTCACACAGGCAGGGCTGCCTTTACCTGCCACTAGGCCCTGGGGCTGAGAGGTTTCGTAGGCCCCCCCGGGCGGCGGTCTTACAATACAGATGCGTTAAAGCCATGTTTGTCTACACCACAATATCTATATTGATGAAATACAAAATCACTTAAGGGAACATGTAAATAACCCCCTCCTGGTCTAATGACTTTTAATAACCAAACACACATGGTTGGTTACAGTGTTTTTCCAAGTTATTGAGGAGACAGCGGTGGGCTCCCAGGACCATGCCCCCCCGGAAGAAAAATTTGAACCTTTTATATTAAAATGCATCAATCTGGTGCACTTTGAGAAGAAAACTGAGGCTAAATCCACTATGTCCTATGTGAGCTATTTTCTGGAATAATTTGGAGACACATAAATTCCAAAATGCAGAAACAAAAATATACAGGTTTAAAAAATCCAGTCATTCAGCACTCCAATTTTTTTTTAAATAATCCCTTATCCCAAAGCTACTTCTCTCTTTGAACTCATCGTTTTGTTTTTAATGGCTCATCTCAATATAGGCCCTTGATCTGCGTTGCCCCGAACAATGTTATTTAAACAAAAATAACAAAAATGTACTGGTGAATGATAGGACCCTTCATCTTCATAGGCCAAAAATAATGTGATTTTTTTTCCTTTTTCTTTACTGGTTCATGATAGGCCCCTGTTCTCCGCACACCCGCCCCCCTACGAAGTTTAGGGGCCTATCATGAGCCAGTCAATAATTTATTGTTTTAAATGACAATGTCCGGGGCCTTCTTAGATCAGGGGCCTATATTGAGACAGTAAAAAAAAAAAAAAAAAAAAAAAAAAAAAAAAAAAAAATTTTTGAGAGGCCCCTGATCTTCGTAGGCCCTGGGGCTTCAGCCCAGGTAAGCCCGTGCATTAAGGCGGCCATGCACACAGGGGAGAAGCTGCAATGTATGCTTTATCGATTGCAAGAAGCCCTTCTTATGTCTCGTAGTCTCCAACGCTTTCATATAGATATGCATCATCCACTGAAAGTAAAAAAAACTGAAAGTAGCAAATATTAACATTAAACAGATAGTCTCCACGTTTTGAGCATGGGGAATCTGGAATCCACTTGCAGGTTGCAAGCAACAGCATATTAAGCCTGCCTGCCTGCCTACCATGCACACACACACACACACACACTCATACTCACACACACACACACATACACACACACACACACACACACACACACACACACACACACACACACACACACACACACACACACACACACACACACACACACACACACACACACACACACACACACACACACACACACACATAAACAGTATTGCTGCCAGCCAGGGTGGAATAACCAGAGATGTGCTTCAACTTGCCCAACGACATTCCCCAGAAACCATGGCAACCTAGAAATAGCGAGAGCGTGTGTTGTGTTTACTTGTCTTGAAGGATCTCCAGTGCCCATCAGCCTCACACAGTCTGAATGAGTGACTGCACTGGCCCTCGCTGGAGCCACTCTACATCTTTCAGGCCCTGAATAGGGTCAAGCCTGCATGGCAACAATCTCTTCTTCCTTTGTGGCTCTTTGGGATCCTTAAAAGAAACCAGGAGGGCATAAAACTCATTCAATGACTCACCCACTCACTTACGTGCACACCCACACACACACACACACCCACTCACATACACACGCTTGGATGCATGCACACACAAGCACGCATGCACGCACATGCGCACACACACACACACACACACACACACACACACACACACACACACACACACACACACACGCACAGCTGCAGAATGCGATGGTCTCGTGGGAGTGGAAGGGTAAGTGCAATACAACCTCAAAGTGACCCTTGGTTGAATGATTGTGCATTGGTGGACACCTACACATGCACACACACTAACTAAATAATGACTCAAGCATGTTACAGAGGGGAATCCGGAATCTCAATGCAACTCTATATCTATCTTTAACCCTTTCCAGTGAGGAGCTGGTATATTTTGATACCTATAGGTTGCGTACGATTGAACGAGAGCACAGCCAAGGGTCAGTTTACACATCTCTCCTCTCTCTCTCTCTCTCTCTCTCTCTCTCTCTACCTCTCCTCAATTATTCATACACTATACCATCCTCTCTTGCTCCCAGCCAATCACCATAAGCCGAGAATGAGGAGAGGAGTCTTGGGGGAGGGCATGGAGAAACTTGGGAATGAAGAAAGAGCTGATGAATCCGTGGGCTGGCCGTAAGAAGCTGCCACTCACTCATGCACTGTGGGCTCCATTATCTCCTGCAAGGTATCAGACATGGAAGTATCTGATTCCACAGGCACAAACTGTAGATGGAAAACATGCACCATGATCACATGTACACTCTTTACATAAAGCAGCTGCAGCCCGCCCCCCCCCCCCCTCCCCCTTTAATGCACACACACAGACATGCTCAAGGAAGCCATCACTGAACAATACCGCTACAATTGCTGTGTAAGCATTAGCATAGTAATGGTGTCTTGTTCAGGCACTGCTCATAGGTTATTAGACCCACTCCAGGTGCCTCACATCTCGAAATAACCCCATTCAGCAATGTTTACAGGCCCGTTTTATGTGTCCGTAAAATATTTTTCTAAGGGCTCAACGATAGTCATGGAATAAATGTAATTGAAGGTAAAGCAGCCTAACGGTGGCATAACGAATACATGAGTTGAAAGGTTTTTGAGCAGGAACAGATTAGATTCCTATTCTGGATGAAAGATGGATGGACCCAGAGCAACAAAGCACATTGACTAGGTTTGCTGAGTCCGTTTCAGTTCATCTCGTGTCGGCAGGAACTGGGAGGCAAATGTAATGCAGTTTCTAATGTATGTACGAGAAAGCAGAAAATGATCTGCACTGATGAAAAGTATGTAAACATGTGAGGCACACTACCACAGTTCAGTATCAAGAAAAATGGTCCAAATCAACAGATTTTTAGGCCCTTGAATTGGGCATGCTCCAAAAACACTTTTTCCTGCATTTCCTATAATGCAATTTGATGATGTTATTTATATTATAAACCCTACATGCCCACATCTGTCAAAGTCCACACTCACAGTTTGTAAGGCTACCTTTCTGTTCAATTTCAAGTGGCAAGCTATTGGGCGATAACCCTGATTACATATGACATCATTGGGAGCTAAACTTCAAGTATAAAAGTGCCCACTTAAATAAGAAATGTTTCTACAAAACTATGAATGGGACTCTATGAAACATGAGGCATAACATGTTTGTTACCAAATTAGTAAAACCAGCTCAAATGACTGTATTCAAATATTTTGACTTAATATATACACACACACACACACACACACACACACACACATATATATATATATATATATATATATATATATATATATATATATATATATATATATATATATTCACTTCATTTTCTTGTTAACACATATAACTTATCAGCCAATCACATGTCAGCAACTCAATGCATTTTGGCATCTAGACCTGGAAGGGACAACTTATTGAGGTTAAAACTGAGCAACAGAATGGGGAAGAAAGGGGTTTTAAGTGACTTTGAACATGGCAATGTTGAGGGTGCCAGGAGGGCTGGTATGAGTATTTCAGAAACTGCTGATCTACTGGGATTTTCACTCCAAAATATCTCTAGGGTTTACAGGGAATGGTCCGAAAAAGAAAAAACATCCAGTGAGTGGCATTTGTGTGGATGTAAAATGCCTTGTTGAAGTCAGAGGTCAGTGGAGGATGGGCATACTGGTTTGAGATGATAGAAAGGCAACAGTAACTCAAATAATCACTCGTTACAACCAGGGTATGCAGAATACCATCTCTGAACGCAAAACATGACCAACCTTGAAGCAGATGGGCTACAGCAACAGAAGACCCCACTTGGTGCCACTCCTGTCAGCTGAAAACAGGAAAATGAGGCTACAATTCTCACAGGATCACCAATATTGGACAACAGCAGATTGAAAAAGCATGCCTGGTCTGATGAGTCTTGATTTCAGTTGCGAAATTCAGATGGCAGGTTCAGAATTTGGCGTAAACAACATGATAGTATGGATTCATCTTGCCGTGCACCATCAACCATGCCATGTTCAAAATCCCTTTAACTCCCTCTCTTCCCCATTCTGATGCTCAGTTTGACTTCAGTACATTGTCTTGACCACGTCTAAATGCCTAAATGCATTAAATTACTGCCATGTGATTGGCTGATTAGCTTTTTGTTTTCATAAGCCATTGAACAGGTGTACCTAATAAAGTGGCCGGTGAGTGTATATACACACACACACATATACATATATATATGTATATATATATATGTGTGTGTGTTGTCCCTTCCAGGTCTACATGCCTAAATGCATTGAGTTGCTGACATGTGATTGGCTGATACACACACACACACACACACACACACGGTGTGTGTGTGTGTGTGTGTGTGTGTGTGTGTGTGTGTGTGTGTGTGTGTGTGTGTGTGTGTGTGTGTGTGTGTGTATTTATAGGTTTAAGCAGCTGTATTTAGGGATCTATTGTGTCATTTTGTTTTTAGCACAAGTTGATTATTATCATTTACAAAACAGATGGTCATACTTTGCATGGCTGTGTGCTTTGCATGAATATTGCATAATGTTGTGAGGAACTGAGCAAACAGCCTAATCGCTCTTTCTCCCTAGGGTACGGCTGCCACACTGACCTCCCTCCCACAATGCATTCTGGTAGCTTCAGGGCAAAGGGTGTAGCTCTGTGCCGAAAGGGAGCTCTCTTCCTGCCCTGTAACATGCAGCCCATACCTTTATTCTACTCCTCTCTTCTTCTTTGTCCATGGTCGTCCACTGTCTTTGAACACAAAGTAAAGACACAAAAGAGAGTGGAAGAGAAAGAGACAATGAGAGACAGACAGGTAACCAAAAAAAAGGAGAAGGAGGGGAAAAAAAGACGGCAAAAAGAAATAGAAAGCGGAGCAGATCAAATTCTGTCCAATTACAACAGCAGCTGAGGTGTAAAGTGAGATGGTAAGGAGAGGGAGGGGAGCACCTAACCTGACAGAGAGGAAACTGAGGCCAGCGGACAGCAAGATATTTAGAGTCACCCTTCTGTAGATAATTGTTTAAAAGCTTTATCTTACAACTTTTGAGAGTTTTGCATAAATAATTCCTTGAGGTAATGCAGTAATTCCCAGCATATTTAAAAGAAAATCTACATAAGCGCCTATGGAAAGACAGACATGACACTCGGTGGCTGTTCTGACAAATTGGTAACACACACGCCGTAATGAAGAACAAAAAATGCATTGACGAATAACTACAATTGAGCAAAGTAAGTCATTTCCACTTTCATTAAATAAACTCATTAAATATTCTAAGATGTAACATGAAATGGTTTGTTTAGAAAATATGTTTACTCCACGTTCAGAGAGCAGGAAGAAAAGAAGAGGAAATTCTCTGAAATTGAAACGCATGTTTCTTCACAAATGGCGCTTTTCCACCGCATGGTATCAGCTCGACTCGACTCGACTCGACTCAACTCGCATTTTTGGCGTTTCCACCGCAATTTCATGGTACCTGGTACCTGGTAGCGGCTGCTTTTTTGGTATCGCCTCGCTCTAGGTTCCAAGCGAGCTGAGCCGATGCTAAAAGGTGACGTCAGCAGACGGCCGGCCACTGATTGGCCAGAGACTATTGTCTGGCCAATCAGTGGTCTGCCGACGCTTCTGATTGGCCAGAGACTACCGGCTTCATTCTGTTGTTTATTCTCCCCAACTCTCTGGGACTTTTGACTTTTGAGTGTATTTACGCCGCGTGCAGCCTACTCTGGCTTTCTTTCATTTGATTTGCATCACAGATTCGAATTTTTCTCCATATATTCGCTAAGCTCACCTAGTGTTGGTTGTTGGGAAAGTTACTTTTAACATACGAGAGGAGACATGTAGGGCAGCTAGCAGCAAGGCTAACAGTGCCACATCTTCCAAGGCTCTTTCATGCCATCATCGTTACTCCCTTAGAAAAATCCTACTCTGAAAAGAAACGTTTCTTATTCTCCTTTGTACTGCTTTGATTCTTATGCAGGGTCAGAAGCAACCGGTAATTGGAGCATAAGGGGACATGAAAGAGACCTTTTTATGTAGAATCCTGTTGTGAATGGACATCTATTTTTCAGTTATTTGGTTACATGACTTTTGACATTGTAAGGCATAGGGGCATATGTAATAAACGTGTCACGCTCGCAATATTAAATGGACGTTTATTAAAACCGCATGTAAGCAGCGGCCAGTAATTTAATTGCAATGTTTTTCACACAAGATTATCTGGGTGATTGTGCCTGTGCAAGAGTGAGATGAGGCTTTCAGCGTGTTAATATGCACACTCTGATTAACAATCAAAGTCAGCCGCTGAATGATAAATTAGGAGCAAGTTTTAATTCACTCACCACCAAACAGAATTACAGGCACAATGTAAACAGACGCACACACACACACACACACACACACACACACACACACACACACACACACACACACACACACACACACACACAGTGGGAAAGAGATAAACAATTTAGTGCAAAGGGGAGGAGATTAGAGAGCAAATGGGTTTACCCATTCGCCATGACGCTGATTACTCTGAGACGAATACCTTTCCGCTCATGATATCCATCTACGGTTTATGACCTCATTGTCTCATTATAGGCGGCAAACGAATGAGACATGGTAGCAAAGACCGAATGACCTTATATCTAGAGGACATTTGTAATGCCTAAATGTGGCTTTAATGAAGGACTCCTGTTGCAGTAACCAAATGAAGTATTGCTGCAATTAACATTGCTCTCATGATTAATCAATATGTTGATTTCCTTTGCCTTTTGATCAATTGTCAAGTTTATTAAATTTCATGAAAAATGCCCTTCACGACATCCCAAAGCCTGAGGCGATGCCTTCACACTACTGGCATTGTCTGACCAATGGTCCAAAACCCAAAATTGAAGAATGATACTATAAAAGGGAAGAAAGTACAGCAAATCTTGACCTTTTGGCAAGATGGAACTGGAGAATCTTTTGCATTTTTGCTTGAAACATTTTCATACTTCACTTTTGACATTGGGAAAAAGTTCAAGGTCTATTTAAGCTCTGCTGGAGTTCTCGATCAGACACACATGACTGATCATCAGATAATGAGTCTGCACAGAAATGTCCAAACATACTTTAGTCTTTTGAATTTGTTGGTGAAATGCTGCTGGTAAAACTAAAACCAGCGTGGACAAAAATAGTGTCGGAATTCTGAAATTAAATGTAAACTCTGTATAGTGCCTTAAAAATTGGAACGAGAAGTGTCCATGGGATGCCCACTGCTAACAAATCCACTATGAAAATGTTTACTGCTCAACAGACTGAACAACAGAACGTACAGTATGTTGGGTAGGTAGTGGTCTGAGAAAACTAGCCAATGAGGAAGTCATGCAGCTACAATATGGATCTTGAAGTAAGACTGTTTTGTCAACTAATCGAGATTTTCAACCTTAAAGACTGAGGCTCTTAGTGAGACATTTCTTTTGGAGAAAAGCAGACGGTTTTTGGTTTTCAGTAAATTGCACCAAGCCTTCATAGTTAGGTGTGAGGAAAATTGAGCATTCTTACATGTGCTAAATCCACTCTGCTTTCTGTTAAAGAGAAGAAAAAGGAATCCTACTCTCCCATTATGACCGAACAAAAAACTAAAACAGAACCTCTACCAAGACGCAGGTCAGCCAATCCCTAATTCTTATTTAGCTCTGAAAATGGGATAATGATGATAATGAGTATGATTACCGAAATGGACGTCTTGGAGCACAATACTCTGAACTGTCCAATCACAAAAGGGAAAAAAGAATCTATGGATTTTTCTATTGTGTGTTACAGCTTACAGTACTAGCCTACTTTGTAAATGAACTGGCATTAGCATGCGCTGAAAAGGAGTGAAGCCCGGGGTTGAAGGGAGCAGGTGAAAATCTCACTTTGAATCATTTCCCCTCCCGGTCCCGGCCCATTGTTCCATGTCCCCACACATGGCAGAGGCAACAAGAAAGGATCCTTTTATTCCGGGCCAAGCCTGTTCTCCTCGTTTATCGTTAGTAGAGGGGGAAGAGAGGGGGAATATTCTGATGGAAAGCAGGGCCTCTGTGGCAGCCCAGGCAGTTGTGTGCCAGCTGAAAAGACTCTGGCTGAAGCTGTGGCGGTGCCCACCACCTGCCGAGTTCTTTCTCCTTCATCTCTCCCTTGCGCTCCCTGCTCTCTTTCTCTGCCTTTCACCGTCAAGCGTGCGTTGACTCAGCAGTCCAGGTTCAATGTAGGCAGAGGCCTCATGAATTAAAGAAAAGAAGAAAAAAAGAAGGCTGTATAAAAAACAGAGAGAAAAGATTAATTTCTTGGGTGGGAGAGTAAAAGGGGGTGAAAGATGCAGGCAGATACATAGGTACTGTATTTTGTTTTGCTTTTGAAAGACTCGAGGCCTGAGCTGCACCTGGCTCCCGACTTCTGAAGTTATTTTCAGTGGTGTTGAAGAAGGACAAGGTTTGCCTAACTCTAAGCCAGAAATACACACAATTTCAGGAGTGTAACAATCTCAAGTGCTGCTTCTAGTTTAGTTTTATCTCTTGTACAATCAACTCCTTCTGTGCCTTTTTTGGCCTTGGACGTCCTCCCCTAGCTCCATAAACAGAGCCACTGAATTTAAGATCATGTATTGATGCTCAGAGCATGCTCAGCTTACATCAATACTGATGGGTTATTGATGGAGTGAATCCTTGTACCGCACCATCATAAGACCAATACTTTCTGGGGAAACAAACGTGTGTGTGTGTGTGTGTGTGTGTACATATATATATACATTCCAGCATTGCACTTTTGTGCCAGGACGCGTGTCTTCCCAGTGGGATTGGATCCACTGCACTCTTCCCTGAGG
This sequence comes from Hyperoplus lanceolatus, assembly GCA_026929865.2. NCBI lineage: Eukaryota > Metazoa > Chordata > Actinopteri > Uranoscopiformes > Ammodytidae > Hyperoplus > Hyperoplus lanceolatus. The sequence continues at coordinate 26,263,692 of CM049397.1, forward strand.
AAGAGGGAGGAGAAGGAGGGAGGGAGCGGCCCCACAGGCAGAGGCATGGAGATGAAAAGATGCAACTATGAAGAAAAGACCATGTGTTGAAACAAGGGGTGACCAGGACAGAGCTTTGTATCAGAGTGCAAAGCAGAGCTGCAGTGAATCAACATTTCCTCGGATGTCTCCAGTGCTCTTCCAGGATCAGCATCTTCTAGCGGTTGTACAGACTACCTGGGGCTCAGAGGCATTCACGATTCAACACACTATTAATAATGGATGTGCATCAAAATATTGATGACATATGCAGACATGATCAGAATGTATAACTTATTCTTGTGGGTGATCCACTCTTTGTTTTTTTTATTTCATCAATGTGGTTGGTAGGCAGCTGGAATGTTTTCTCAATCTTTACAGCAACTTTGGACCAATGGGAGACTCATTCAGAACAAGTGAAACTGCTACATTATACAGAAATCCATTTGGAAGCAAATCTGCACATGTCTCTTACACTTCTAGTGTCTTCACTCTCTCCATCTTTATGAAACCAAGCTTTGCTGAAACACAGAGAGCATGAATATTTCACTCAGTGAAAGCATCAATGAAGCTCACCTTGTGATAGTCAGAAAGATAAAAAAAAAAAAAAAGATGTATTTTACTGTATGTAATTATCCACATTCTCGCAGAGAAATAAATGAGAAGATTTATACCGCCTCTAACAACAGTGTGGTAAATGTGAAGCTGGAGCGAAAAGCTGAGCTAAGCACAAAGACTGGAAATAAGAGGAAACACCTTGCCTTAACACCAAGATTTACCTAGCAGCCCCACCCATGTTCACTCCTTAACTTACATATTATATATTGAACATAAATAACATATCTTTTGTTTAACTTGTACAACAATTGAAGTGAGAAAAACAACATATTCCTTTACAGGGTTATTATACTACCAATACGAAGCTAGTTAGCTGCCGTCTGCAGCCTTATATTGACTTTACGTGCTTAAGAGTTGGAATCCAACTTTAAATATAACGGAGCAAGAAAAAAACATAAGAGAATATCTGAAAATCTCTAACTATTCCTCAACAAGGCCGCAAATACAGAGCCAGTGACCAAGACTAGACTAGTGTCCTCCTGCTTAATATCAGTATGGACGCAAAAAGGCCATCTGGCATTGGAGATAAAGGTGGGTGTGTGTGTGTGTGTGTGTGTGTGTGTGTGTGTGTGTGTGTGTGTGTGTGTGTGTGTGTGTGTGTGTGTGTGTGTGTGTGTGTGTGTGTGTGTGTGTGTGTGTGTGTGTGTGTGTGTGTGTGTGTGTGTGTGCACTAATAGCAGACGCTGTCCATCTCCCTCACCCACCATGGGCAGGCCAGGCATCTCTCATCCACATTCCTCAGATTATAGAGGGCCATCCCAGACGAGCAAAGGCAAGCCTGGACCCACCTGGGCAGACCCTGGTAAATTCCACTCCTGCTTGCAGACCCAGTGGGATAAGAAAAGCTGGGGAGAGGTAGTGGGGGGCAATTTTAGGAATGTTTCCACCAGATAAAACCGAAAAGAGAGTTTGAATCTGGTGAGCTCCGCTAGGGCATGCTTGTTTCTGTAAGAGCCCAAATAACACCTTACATGAAAGATCCTTTATAGCAGGCAAACAGGCACTTCAGATCTTTGCTGAGGCCAATGTCCATGCTGTACTGACCCACCCACCCCCTCCGAAACGTTCTCACTATTGTGTTTCCTTGGGCGCTGATGTTAGGCGAGAGAGGGGCTCTGGGTGGGGGAGGGCAGGGTAGGGCTATCGTCACCAGTGCCATTGTTTCTCAGCGACCCCCCTTTCAGGGTCATTTAGCATGTGACACCTCTAGGGGCACAGTGCTTTGCTAATGGCACAGATGAGCAATAAACGTGCCAGCTCCCCACTCTCTGACCCGAGCTATAGGGTGATGATGAGATATAAGGCCGGGGAGATAAGGGGGAAGAATTATTGGGGGAGGCTGGCAGAGGAAGACTCAAAATGAAGGGAAAAGAAAAGCAACAGAAGAAACGCTTAACAGAAAGGATGGTAGTGGAAAAAACACAGACTTGAAGCAGACGAGAAGGGTTGAAGGAGCTAATATACATACCTGAGGAGGGTGTGTGCGTGATCTATGCAATGTGTGTTTACTCTAAGTGTTGGGGCAGGCCAGGAGTCCATAGCCATGGGCAGTCCTGCCTGGGCATCAAAGGAAATATGAGAGAGAGACACTTAGGGTTGGGTGCTGAAGACAGCCTTATAAGGGCCCAGTTGGGTCTACAGGAAGTGGAGACCATAGTAGAAACCCCTGACAATTCTGCACAGCTTGGTGACGCCCATTATGTCAGTTTAATTGAGATTTTTAGACATTTTAGTTAATCTTATGGTATCATTTGGGGAAATACACTTTTTTTTTTCTTTGCCTTGTGCTGCACATGAAGCTGGCTAACTGCTGGAGTAAGGTAAAAGGTATGTCAAACATATGATGCATCAATTGGACTATTAAACTATTAGAAACATGTCAGACAAAACAAAGCTCTGGTCACCACCATTTCATAGGACTTTTGAAGGCATCATTAGGCAACACAGACACATTGGGAAATGTGGGTCGAGGAAATGACTCAAGAATCATGACATGTCAAATCCAGGAAACCTGCATTTGCACGGTCTGGGGGACATAAATAGACCCATAAACTGCTACTTGCAACACTACAAATTATGAATTCAAAAATAACAAAACATTAAACCAAATGTTGTGAACAGATATTCAAAGCAGGAATTTTAGTCAAGTGTTATTTTATCCCCTGAATGCACCTCACTTAATTGATCTCTATACATGTTGGCCCCATATCTATCGTCTGAAGAAAACTGCCAACAGGTTTTCATTTCATAGGAATGAAATACACAAGCAAGTCACTACATAACACGTGTTACTTTGGCATGTTGATCGAATGAGCGTACATTAACCCCGAGGCAAATTGCAGAGGGTAGCTGTACCTGAAATAAGACATGAGCATGTGACCTGTGAGTTGGAAGACATTACTCATCAGAAGTTACCTATGGAGATCACTTACACCAACACAGGCTTGTTCTCAATCTCAGATGAACACACACAACACAGTCTTGGTTTTCAATCAAGCTTTTAATGAAAAGATCATAAAATAACAGTTTATTTTTCCTCACTGCTGTACATTAAGACTGCAAGGTTGTGAGTGCTGAGGTCAGCTGTATTACACTTTTTATGACACTTTTGAGTTTGTGAGCCCCGTCGCTATGCACGGTGGTGGCTCTGACCTGAATACGAGCTCTCAGAGAAGTGGAGATAAAGAGAGAGAGAGCCCAGCCTGGGTGCTGCCAATAGCCACACAAAAAAATGGTCAGAGAACCTTTACCCTCAATACCGGTGTATGCATGTTAGGTTGTGTTTGAAGCCTAGACGATGGCATCTTTGTTTAGTGTTTACGCATACATGCCTACAAAAGTGCACCTGGGTTTATGTACACCTTTGCATGTGATGGGTGTTTGCCAAGCGGGAGGGGGATCTCTGACTTTTAATTATTCATCAGCAAAAGACCCTACATCTCCATTCCAGAGCCTCTCAGCCCACGGATCCTGATACATTATTGAGAGGCTCATCCTGAAGAAAACGGACCAGAGCAGGAGCTTCATACACGCACCTCATGGGCAGCCCCACTAATCGACTCTTCTAGTACTATCTTTTAGCAGCTAACCACGTCTTGCACATCAAAAAGGTGACACTGTGCCTTTGGAAGTTCATAAACCGAGGTTAGTAAAAGGGAAAGTTTACGCATGAAAATACACCGCAACATGCTCCATTTCAAAAAGAATGTTTTGGTTTCAGATGGACGGCGAAAAAAAAAGTACAAATGCTGAGATGTAATGGCGAGATAGCACATTTCTGTAAACACTGAATGTTTTGAGGTAATTTGGTGTTTTCTATTTTTTTTAAGTCGCTACTGCACAACATCACTGGAGACACAGTAAATACTGATGCGAAAGGGTAAAATGCAGCAGAGTGGAGGATACAGTTGCCTGTGCAGTAACAAAGTTTACAGAGGGTCAAAGGGCTAAAGCAAGGGGTCAGGTGCATCCAAGATAAAGCAAAGGGACAATAAAGCTTAGACATGCTTTGATGGCACCGGAGGCCATTTTAAAACTGGCTTTGGTTCAGTCTGCCGAGGTAAGAAGGAGCATCTCCATAATAACTGGACAGACCAGCCCCTCTACTATACAAAATGCCTGGAGAGGATGGTAATAGTAACAACTGTATATAAAAAAGTGTAACAACAATAAAAACAAGAAATTAGATGCCAACTTGCATTTCTTGCTTTGTATATTGGTTTTTAAAGCTTTTGTAACACTGCATAATGATATGATATTTCAACAAACACACACAAGAATAATGATGAGGTAAGAAGAGAAAGACAGAGTAAAACATCAGTTAAATGGGAACTGATATGAGAGTGTCCGGGTTCTCCCAGAGGCTTTGAAAAACATACAAAGTGCACTTAGTAAAGCTATCTCACCCAACGTTTCTAGAAATCCTCCGATGTAGCACTAACAGACACTAAAAACACGAACGTCATGTAAAAAAAAAATGGAAGTGGCGAGTGGTTTTAAGACAAGAAACAATAGTTATAAGAACACTACCGTTAAGCAGAAATTAGTGTTGAGTGTGTGCATGTATCCAGTGTGTGAATGTCTTTTTTTCCCCCTCTAATCGCAGCAGCATGGCAACACCCAGGCAGAGCAAGCTTGACAAGATACAGTAGCCTCCTTTCTGCACAGGCAGGTCACAGTGTCCTGCCCTTGTTCACAGACACACAAACATGCACACAAAGGGGGGTTAAAGTTCAACGCCCTCGGTGTGCAGCCATTCAGTGTGAACTCAAGAACACATGGGCAAAAAAAGCACCCAAAGTGAATCACATGAAATAAAAACCATACAGATTGCCTGGTGTAACTGAGAAAGAAGATTCATTAAATGCCATAGACTATTTTCTTTGAGTTGGAAAAAATAAAATCAGTTCTCCCACAAAAAAAGGTCAAGTTCACAGATTGTGGTTAATGGCTATGTTTTGCATCTCATTTTTGATTCTCAGCTTGAAATCCTCAAAACATAACAAAACTAAAAAAAAAAAAAAAAAAGGAAAAGAAAAGGGGATCCTACCTCCACCTCAGTCTCACACACTGAGCATATTCTTTGCAGAGGTGAGGGCAGGACCAGAAATAAATACATTCATCACCGACAATAGACATTTGATAAAAAAAGAACACTGTCAATAAGTGTTTGCACCAACTTTGTATGAGGCCTGGCCAGCCAGAGGTGTGTGCTGCCTTTGTCCACAGAACACAGGCAGCTTCGGGAAAAAAATGGTTTCAAAACATCATAAAAGCAGAAATACGACAATAATATTCACAGTTAAGACTACCAGATAAGCCTGTTTACATGCAGTGAACAAATCAAAGCTACATTCTCCAGATAAGTTTCAAGAACCGCCAGCATAAGAGATGTACCTTATTACTAAAAATAACAACCATTTCAAGCCTTACCCACCCACCCACCCACTCCTACATATTAAGAGACCCAATCAGCAGAGATAGTCCTCAAGTGCATTTGGGCAAATACAGAGACACAACATGCTAAAGACCCCCACTAACAATGCCTTTTGATTAATACATCGAGGACCCACCGCTCACCCCCAATGCTGTGGCCCCATCAGAAGACAGGCCAGAGGGCAGGGGGACTGGGGCGCAGGGTCACCCCAAAGCCAGCTGGCAAAGAGAGGGGGTGCCCCTAAACCACACACCCCTCCCCTTCACTGAATATGCAGCAGTTTATCCCAGGTTTGACGTTACTCTATTGTTTTGGCAGCAACCGCTGTGGAAAAGCATCTTTAAAAAAATAAAACAAAATACACACAAAACCACCTCTCTGACTGGCCGAGCCTCGACTGAGGTCTGTAAAACTGTTAAAGTTTATGTAAACAATGAGATAAATACATATGTTTCTTTTTTTAGAGCCACACATGGTTCCATAATCATTCAAATGTGCTTTGGTTTAAAAAATAGTTTGTGGATTTGGGTATGAGCTTTTTTCTTCTTCTTTAGTTCTTTGTACAACTTTGCAACTATTTCTGAACATAGTGTGTTACTAACTAAAATGTAGACTTGTTTCGAGCTGCCTCGCCTTTGTCAAGGCCCTTTGTGTTAGTTGAAAAAGTACCCCCTGTTTGTCTTAAATATGAAACTAGTGTTTTGCTTTTCCCATGGTTAAAATACAGAGAAATCGATACAATACTATGTCTTACAAATGTAGCTGAGAGTCTGCATTCACAGATGCAGAACTATCCCTGAAGTATTTGAATAGCAGTAGTAGTAGTAATAGTAGTAGTAGTATGGTCACAGTTTGGAGTTCGTAGTATTTTTTTCTTCGTTATGTCCTACAAGTAAGTCTTTTTGCAGAGATGGCTAGATATTTTGTACAAAAACACCTTTTGCATGACAGACATTATGCTGTACTGCAGTAAGTGCTGACAAGTACAATAACGTTTGAAGGCAATGCATTGTGGACTCCCTCTTAAGCTAGAAGAGGTCACAAGCAACAATGGATCAGGCGATAAATAACATGTTTGGAGGGAAGGGGGTGTGTGAAAAAAAAAAATCAGGAGATGTACCATGCAATCACTAAACAGTAACTGCTTAACAGCAAGACACCAACATCCAACATAACCAAGCAAAAACTCTGGGAGTCCAGGACGCAGGTACCTTAAAACGGTAGTGATGTTTGTGTAACTGTAGCTGCATCCCTATGATAACACACATTTCACAGACCATAACATGAGGACGAAAGAGGAATAATAAAAAAAATTCAAGAAGACAGTTAAACCAACAAAATAGAGGAATGCCTATACCAAAAACTTGTAGTGAAGGTTCATGCTCCACAGTGTAACTGTTAAGAGAAGATACACTGGACAGGTTTAAGTGAAAACCCACAAACAACAGGCCATTACCAACTTATGGTTGCTTTTTGATGAGGTAACGATTTAGGAGGTTTAAATAATTTAAAATCATTACGCGACTAAATGGAATACAATCAGAAACAAAGATATGCTGCACGAGACTAATGAGTTGTCCAACTGTCCAGTGCATCTCTGCGTCTCCCTTCTTATTACAAGTTTTCACAAGTCTGGCTCAAAAAACTAACAAGCAACTTGAACTTCACATTAAAATTCTGATTATAATTACTATCTTTTTTTTCCTTTTTCTTTTTTTGGTCTGAACAGAACACATACAATGTCATGAAGTCCTGTTGTCAAAGTCAGGGAATATAAAGTGATAAGGACTCTGGATACAAATAATAAGAAACAAAAAAAAAAAACATGTTCAGGGAGCATGTTTTCAAAACTTTACCATTTTCGTTTGGTGGTAAAGTTTACATATACCGGCCCACCAATCAGCACAAGCTTTCCTTGCAAAACCACAAGAACCTTCCTCAGTGTCAGAGTCATTGGCTAAAACTCCATCAAAAGAGCAGATTTCTTTGTCTGGACTTATATAATTCATAATTTGTTTTATACAGCAAAAAGGAATCAAAAGTAAAATAATTTAGTATGCTATATATCTTAAGTACATCTTTTTCTTTTTAAACTTTGGTTATGAACTTGTCTAGCAATGTTTGTTAGTTAGCTCTGTTCTCCTTAACATTCATAAGATCTTTGGAACACTATACAACTTCTAGACTAACTAACTTCTACTTGCCCCAGGCAGGACGCTACAGTACACTATGAGGTGGGTGCCACACTGAGCAGGGCACCCAAAAAGCTATTTTTGACAAGTAAAAACAACAGCTAAAAACAATATTAAACGTGTAAAATCTATGAGCACTAAAAAACCTGTGTTGAGAGATGGGCAGGTTAAAGCATTAGGTGAAACGTTACCATAATCTACACACTTTTTACAATTAATTACATAGGAACTTTTAACTAATCAACATAGAGTTCGTAAAGAGTTATCAGAGGTAGCGAGGTCACAAGCCCATACAGATAGGCTTTTCTTTTTTTCTGAGGGGAGGAAAGCTATACAGACAAAATAATAAAAACGTACCCACTGAACATAACGCTCAGTCTAAAACACCTTCTTCTTATCCCTGTCCAGCTAACCCTCCCCAACCCTAACCTAAATCCCTCCCCTCCACAAGAAAAATCCCAAGACCTTCCAGTTTAAACATTCGCTGAAGTTCTTTAAGTAAAACAGGTACCTCAAGAGGTTCATCTTTCCAACCAGGAAAAATTATTTCCAGGGAGCACTAGCAGGCAAAACCAAAACAATATAAACCCCTCTCTATATTACTTTGAATAGCCGAGAGGACTTTTGAGTACTTGTTGTCTGTAAAACTAATTCAATGTCATCCCACCATGAACCTTTCTTTCAGGACCTTCAGTTAAAGCATGGAGATGGTCCCAAACCCAGTTACCTTTCTTCTCACATACAGATCTCCATCACCAACATAACAAAGGATATAAAGCTGTCATGGTAGAAATAAATCTTTTTGCTGAATTATTGCCAGTATTGTTTAGACGGGGTTTTTTTTTGGTCAAAATAGCACTGGAGTACATAGGGGGACTCTTGAGTTAATTGGCTTGGGAAACAATGCCAAAAAAACTCTAAGACAATGCTCCAAGGTAGAAGAAGAAAGAAAGGCTGCTGAGGAGGGTTATGAGGTGAGGAGGGCGTGACATATTACATCAGTACCCACATTCACATTTGACAGACTTGCAACGCTGACCAGAAGTCGTGTCACTCCACCATGTCTTTGTGACTTTGGAGAGAGACAGGAGTTATTGTCCCTCTAGAACTCCTGAGAGGTGAGCAGACGTCACTTGATATAAATGATGAGGTGATCCTTGCATCGACAAGATCTCACCGTCACCAAGAGCCCTCTGTGGCTAACAGCTACATCATTCACTTAGCCGGGGCATCGTAAACTGGAAATAACTATGTTGAGCTTCTTGTGTCTCTCTGTGTGAATGTTTACATGTGCGTTTCTTTGCTGTTGAGATGGAAAAAAGGTAGAGAAATGTTTATTTAATTTTTGTTTTTCTATTCCCAGAGTTCTTTGGCTTGATGCGTTTCTAAGAGGGTGAGGTGTGCATTCTCAGGTGACTGATGAGGTTGCGCTGCTGGGTAAACTTCCCCCCACAAAGCTGGCATTCGTAGGGCTTCTCCCCCGAGTGGACACGCATGTGCTCCGTCAGACGGTACTGGCGTGTGAAGCGCATGCCACATTCTTCACACGCAAACGGCTTGAGGCCAAGGTGGCTGCGCATGTGGCGTGTCATGGTGCCCCTCTGGGTGAACATTTTGCCACAGATGTTGCAGGGGAAAGGCCTGGTCAGCCAATGGCTCTTTTCGTGCTGTCTCAGCGTGGCTGGGTCTTTGTAGCTCTTACTGCAGACTGTACACTTGAACGGACGTGTTTCAGAGCCGAAGGTGGAGGGGCCGACGGAGGCAGAGAGGTCCTCCGCCTCCTCGTCTTCCTCTTTCACGAAGCTCCCCCCCTCCTCTTTGATGTAGAGCTCGTCCTCAGTGTGCGTCTCCACATGAGCGTTGAGCTGCTCTGAGCTGGGGAAGCCCTTACCACAGGGAATGCACACATAGAGGTTGTCTCCGAATGCTGGTTCAAAACCTTCCTGCCGGTACACGTAGTTGGCGCTGTGCCCTCCTCCGGTTCCTCCTCCGCCCCCTGCACTCTCTCCGTCACTCTGCCCGCTCTCGTCGCTGTGGTCCTGGCCATTCTCTCCACCGTCTTCCTCATCTTTACACTTGAAGGACTTATCAGAGCTGCCACGGCCGGTGGAGCGGCCATCTTTAGGACCACCCACAATCGCCCCGTTAACCATGGGCCGGTCATGGTCTTCAGACTTTAACCCCGACGCCTCTTTCTTAGGCCATTCGTTCTTGCGTGCCCCATGCCGGGACTTCTTCTGGGGCGGGGGGCCGTCGGGCTGGTTTTGGGTTTCCTCCGAGGCTTTCGAGGAGGAGTTGAGCTCTGTGTTCTCTGAAGCGTCTACGCCTGGTAGGGTGGTAGAGGAGTCATCCAGAGAGGCACTGTTGGTTGTGGATACTGAGGCAGATTGAGGGGATTCTTGAGAGTTACTGTGTGGGCTCAGGGCGTCGGTGGCTGTGCCCGCGGAGGGAGGGCTCTTCTTGGACAGGTCCAGTCCGAGGTCGGGCTCCCCGGCACTTCCACCGCTGCTGAGGTTACCGTTACTGCTGCCGTTCCCCCCATTCCCGTTCCGAGCCGAGCTGCCCACAAACATCTCGTCGTCCGAGAGCTTGTCCCGAAGGCCTTCGTCTGGCTGTGGCTGGTCGGCGTCAGAAGGAGTGGGAGGATAGTGGTTGTTTTTAGGGCCGACGGGGGTAGAAGAGGAAAGGCGCTGGTTGTTGAGGCGTAAGCGGCTGAGGGGACCTGGAGTGGAGGGTTTACCTGGCAGGGGTTTGCCGCCACTGCGCTTGAGCTTCTTTCTGCACAGAGCGGCGAGGTCGTGGAGCTGGAGGTAGCTTGCTGCGGTTAAGAGGGCACTGAAGTTCTGCTCGCTGCCCTGCTCCGACGAGGACAGGAGTTTACCAGTGTAGATGAAGTCCAGGACTTGTCTGAACACAGAGGGGTTGACCATCTCTGTGTCGAGGTTAATGAGGTTATCATGGAGGACCAAAGACTTGAAGTAGATGCTGCTGGCCGCCAGGATGTTCTTGTGGGCCCGGAAGAGTGCGTTCTCCACCACAATGATGACATCACACAAGAAGCCCTTGGCTCTCTGCTGGTTGAGTTGCAGCAGCAGTTGTTTGGCATGATTTGGCAGTTCCATTTCCACCTTTCTTCCTTCTCTTTTTCTCTCTCTCTCTCTCTTTCTACACGAGCACCACCTGCAGCTGTAAGAAAAGACAAAATGAAAAGTTAGTTTTACATTGTAGACATAGAAAATATAGGAGAAAAGGAGTAACAGTCTTTTATACAGCACACAAAACATTTTTACACTCTTGTTGGCAATGTACAAGAAAAAGTCAAACATTCTGATAAGGCAAAAGCATCCAGAAACTTGGGAAACTGCTCACATTTTTCAAAAGCAGTTTTTTTGTTAGATTAGCTGAATTTCCAGTCTATCGCAGCCTTAAGTAGGATTACAATTTAATACAGGTTTTAAAAAAGGAAGTTGCAGTGCTTGCCTCTGACATATCGTAAAAATATTACTGCATGTGTTATGGCACCCACTGTGAGTACATCAATCTAAACTTTTAGCTCTCACAGGGAAATTAGCAAGTTGTTAGCACAGTGTGCCACATAATCGCAAAGCAGCTTAGAAACAGCAACCCTTGCTTCCCTTCCATCTTCCTTTTTAAAACAAATTGCAACCCTACATAGATCAGGCTCTACACATTGGCACTGTTCTGGCACAAAGGTGACAGGGGTGGAGGAGAAGAAAGGCTAGAGGTAGCTTCTTTTCCACCACCCCCCTTAGCTGCTCTTAACTATCTCCGTGGTCTAACTCTAGTTTCGGTGGGGTGCTCTCTTTGGAAACTGGGCTCACTCCAGTCTGATTAGGTCATGGTAATGTCAGCCCTGCCCCATTGTCTGGGGGTGGGGGTCGGTGGCACAGGGCCGGGAGGGGGGGAGGGATTAGGTGACACCTGAGCAGGTAAAACTACACAGGAGCTAGGGGCAGGAGAGGGTGTGGCTCAAAGACAAGGACAGCAACACCTGATCCTTCCGGGAGGCCCTCATTTATGGAATTAGGACAGATGAATCTCATTCACTGTTACACTGCCTATTGACAGCCTGTCACATACCATAGTGCTCTACCTCTAGACACTTTTTAAAAAGCCGTGGTGGGCATGCCGGGAAAATGAACACACGTCTTTAATGCCCCAGATCAGAGTATAGCATAATACAGGATGTAATAATACAGGTAATGCAGAGAAATGCTTAACTCAAGCCATACATATCATGCAAAAATGTGCCATTTCAACTCAGTGCCAACCTAGAGATTTACTAAATCATGTTTCATAATACCTATGATAAAATCACGGAACTGAGGGCAGCTGGTACAGCCCTTTTCTTATGAATGTTAAAATGCAGCATGTCTTTATGGTAAACTTTAAACCAGTAATGGCGGGTTCCTAAATGAAGCATACAAATCCAGCATAAGCTTCCTTAAACCGGATTTATTTAAACTGAATTGACTGGTTAAAGGAACAAGTGATACATTTGTGGTGGTGCTGAGCTACATTATTTATCTCAATGTAGTTGTTCATTCAAGTTTACATTCAAAATAATTGGAAAAAGCAACCAGCCTCTAATATACTTGTCAAGGCCCTATACAGTTAAGCTCTAGAGATGGCTGGCTGATGAATTAAAGCGGACTGTGTTGAAACAGTCAGGCTCTCTGATACAATCAGCTGGAGTGATCATTACTCCCAGGTCCAGGCCTGGGTTTTTTGCTCTTCTGCTTTGACGCTCTCCACTCTTCTTCCCATCCCCCCCAACCTTTCCTTTCCTTTCCTTTTCTCCTCTCCCTTCCCTTCTCTCCATCCTCCCACCCTCACCAGCTTCTCACTGGGCATGCAGACACATCCCAGGAACACTTCCCTGTCCCCCCCAAACGTGAGTTATAATGAGCCATTCTGAAAATACATAACCCAGATCTGCAGTTAACAGCACAATATGCTACAGGGGTGCACACAGCACTCAAAGCCCCACAGGCAGTAATGGAGAGGAGTGCTGCTAAGGAGAAAGCAGGGGCCTCTGGTCAGCTACGATGCCAAACCAGGAAGCCATACATCAGTCAAGTCTTGGTCTTAACATATACACACCTCTGCATGTTTTACGGGGGGAATTCAAGAGGCTATTCCAGAAGACCCGACATAAAAAAAAGGGGTTGGGCTCAGAGTAGAGAGAAGCAAGCCAGCTCAGGAGGAGAAAAAAAAGCGCCCTACCCTTCCCAACCCCCTCCTCTTCTCATCCCTCGTTCACCCCCTCCCCTCCATCACCCACACGGCTATACCCTCTCTCCCCCTGGCCTCTCCAGTGCTGTGCTGTGCCGGCTGGATTCCAGGGAGCTGCTAATGGATTACGGCTGATCTATATGCAGCTAGGGTAGGACACGTGTAGGCCCAGCTCCACTTCCAACGGTGCTGCCCAGGAAAGCAGGCTTAATACCACAGGGGACAGATAAGTCGGCACCATCATGGCAGCTCCATCTGTGAGTGTGTGGTGCTCTTGACAGTTTGTAGTAAAATAATTTTCAATCCCATATACATGCTGTTGTTCTGCGACAGACATCATCACGGCCTAGCAGTTATAGTGTAAAGTGTAAAAGGGATGCATGGAGACGACCCTACAAGAACAGCTAGAATGATGTTTTCAGTATGCAGGAAAACTAATTCACATGTGTAACGTTATGTAGTTTGAGCAGCATTTCCCCATCAGGTTTTAGGGCTGGATCCATGTATTTTTAAAAAGGCCCTCTGAAAAAGGAGGGCAGGGACGTTGAGAGATGGCAAGATAGCTAGTCAGAAGGGGAGTGAGAAACAATACTTGCTCTGGCCAAATATGGCAAAACATACCAACCAACGGCGACTCTGGGGTTTGAACTGCAGAGTGGGACATGCCCTGCAAGCACAGGCACAGGATCAGCTTACCTTGCCCGCAGTGTTAACCTTTTGGGAAACTGGCTGCAGCTAAATGAAAGAGGCGGAAACATCATTTCCAAAAAAACACAGCAACCTACTGCACTTTGCCTCAACCTTGGCTTGCTTCAGGAACCTACTGACGAGATGAGAAGCAGACAGGGATGTTTACACAGACTTAACAGACATGATCAGGACTACATATCCGTATGCTGATTAGGGACTAAAAGCTAGCGAGCATCCCAAATGTCCCCAGCAGTAAATGAATGTCAGCGTCCTCCAAATGACATTAGTTAACTTACACCAGAATGCTGTACGGTCTGGTACGACTTTATTTGCTATTGTCTGTCATTGCATCTTTTTTCTCCAAGAAGTTTATGGATTAAACAGCAAGCCGGTAAACATTTCAGAGTTTGTGTTCACGCAGCGAAGGTGACAGAGAGCGGTGGGCTGTGGCACTAATCTCCTGAACGCAGGGTAGAGAGCCAGAAGAGAGGGCAGAGGTGAGGCAAAGTCCTGTGGCGCAATAATAAAAACACACCCTACTACTGTGAAAGGTCATCAAACAACCAATAGAAAACAAGACAGCGTAGGATTTAAAAAAAAAACATATCCAATCTATTTATTAGAGGTTTTCTTTGATTCCCTGTAAACTATATACAGTGTTGACTTTTAAAACTACACACAGGTCATATTGAGTAGGGGAAGATGGGCAGAAGAAACATACGAGTTCAGGTAAAGACTGTTTGAGGCAGACAGGGAGAGAGAGCCAATCACGTACACAAGCAAAAGGCCTCTCCGTGTGACACACACACACACACACACACACACACACACACACACACACACACACACACACACACACACACACACACACACACACACACACACACACACACACACACACACACACACACACACACACACACACACACACACACACACACACACACACACACACCGAGAGTATGCTGGTGGGCAGAGAGAGTGGGGGAGGGGTTAGGGGGATGGTACAAAGCCAGTTTGAAATACAAACACCGAGCAACCACCTCTGAGCCATTTCAACATGGCTGACTCTGCTGCATGGGTAAGGTTGATCCATGCAGCACTCCTGGGTGCTGCCAAGTATCCAAGTTTCGATTCTCCCATGAGTGAAAGAATGGCTCGCATTACAATTAAGAGATTAAGCAGACTGGCTGTGCTTTTCCGCTACCTAATGCTATGCATTCATTTTCACCTGTGTAATATCTGCTGCGTCAGAGAACACGCCATACACCTTATAAATCTCTAATGATTTAGTCATGATTTCAGATTTAACAACGTTTTAGAAACTGAAGTGGCCAGAAAGTTAAACCCACCCATGTGCATACATTTGGGATTTATGGTGTCACCCCATCATGTTTCCAGACCGCTATCACTGTCAGAAATCTTTTTCATGCAAAGAACATCCTCTTAGAAACCCTGCGTAGTGTCTACATTACAAAATAAATCAGGTTTCTCCAGCTGAAATCTACTGTTTACTGGGCTTTCCTTATTCCCTTACCTTGTTTAGGTAATTCAAGCTTTCCTCCACAACGTTTTTTAAGTAAGGTTACAGCAGAATGTAAATGCATTGAGCATAACCCAATGTCACCTGCAAAATGTTGTGCAATCAAAGTAGTTTCTAAACAAGCCATAGCGTATTGTATTGAATATTCTAAACTAGACACAGTAATGAATCTACTGCAGTGCTGTGGTGCCATGGAGAGCAGAACATGCAGGTTTTTTTGCTCCAACCAGAGACTACAGAGGGTGAAATATTAAGGGGGAACCCTGCTGTGGTTTCTGCTTTAAAAAAAAAAAGAAAAAAAAGAAGAAGAAATCTGCCAATACACGAGTCTCCATGGAAAATAAATGGATGAATAGCTCAGATGTAGAGCATATGCTGGAATTCTCTACACTGATCAAATTCTGGTTATAATCTCTTCAGAAAGCCTACAGGAGAGACGTCTTGCTGTATACAAAAAAATCTCAAGAAAGGACAAGAGGTAAAGGATGTGTTGTCTTGCACATTAATTTCTGCAGTATTGTTGGATACAAATGCTATAAAGAACAGGTGCATGCCCCCAGTGCTGCATGGCTGAAAGGAGAAGTACATGGATTACAGTGTCCCTACCGCAGTCTGGGCAGAACCCTTCCAATTAAGACTCATTTTCTGTCAGGCAGTTCAGCCATGTTGCAGACAAACAAGTCCTGACCAGGGTGCAGTGGAATGAAAAGAGCCTGGCCATTTCATCACAGGAGGGGGCCAATGGTTACAGCAGGCCCCAGATGTGCCAGAGCTGTGCAGCAAGGGAAGAAAGGGCAAGACTCTCTCTCTCTCTCTAAACATACACACAAGCACATGACATTTCATACATGTGAACAACTCAACATGTATTCAAAACCATGGATCTATTTATGTGTGAATTCCTTAAAGAGTCTAGCATTAATACTATAGAGAACGAAGATTTTTCTTCAAGGTATCTGTCATATGAAATCCCAAAATAACAACAGGTCATGAATGTGTATGTCATCTACAGGTAATACAAAACACCACCAATTCTAGAAGTAGAAATACATGTATACCTTCACATGTTTAAAAAAAGCAGGCACACCCAAACCCCACCTCTAGCACGTTTATTGTCATAATGGTGCTAGATGCAGAACCTGGGCACACACAGATCAGCTAAAAACACATGCATTACACTGTTTCCACTCTGCTCCTCTTGTACAGTTTGATTGAAACTACAGTAGCTTTGGAGATTTCAGTTTTTGAATGGTAATAAACCAGAAAAAAAAGAATATTTTGGTATGCTAATTTAATCATTTTAAAACTACAACTTGAACACAAAAAACTCAATACTTTCCTTAGCAATGACTACTACTACTACTCTCTCTCTCTGCTATGGGTTTAAGTGTGTTTGCATCTATGCTCTGTGTCCACGCTGTATTGTGTTTTGTGGCTCACTAGTTGCAACCAAAGGGCCCCCTGGAGAAATTAAATAAAGACTGCAATGAACAATGAGACTTGGGCTACAAGTGATACTGGATAAGAACTGGCAACCGCACACTGTATCCAATTGTGTTCCCTTGCCAAAGTTGAAGTGATCAACCAAACCCACTAACAAGTGAACATATGATTGGTATGATAAGGTGACCTCTGTCTTAAGAGAAGGAAAGTCTTGGAGGAGATAAACCCCCCACCTCTCGTAAAAAAGGCAACAGAACAACATAACCTGGAGCCTAATGCTTAGGCTAAGGACAGAGGGCATGTTGGGTAAGGCGAGATCCTGTATCGTCCAAGGTTTCACAGAGCTGGCTGCCAAGCCCCCCTCCTCCTCCTCCTCCTCCTCCTGCAGCATTTAAACACTGCATAACATTCTGGCTATCAGCACTACATTCCACAGACTGTTTCTTCTTCTTAAAGAACAACAACAGCCCTGCCCCGAGGTGCTTTAGCCACTCAACGCACCTATCTGCCCCTCCAACGGGCGGCACACAACGGATCATAATGGATCCAAACAGATACGACAGCCCAGCACAATCTATAAGTCCTCGTGGAGCGTGTCAGCAGGACATATAGCCTAAGCAGCCTTACTGCATTGGGCTGCCCACACACGCCAATGTAAGCCATAATCACAATGTACACAGGACACTGTGTGTGTGTTGAGAAGGGGAAGGGACAAGTAGGCTGAGGCAAGACCAAACGGCCGATCATTGGGATCATGAGGCATACACACACACAGAAACACACACCAACAGAAACAAACACGGGCCTCAAATTACCCTCTAGGCCCCACTTTGTAGTCTATAGCGATCAATAAAACTAGTCACACTGATCAGTTGACTTGACTTGCTTATTTTAATGGCCTATTACTGAATATACCAAGGTATAATATATTTGACAGTCAGCAGAGGGTTAGGCGTGGCAATAAAATAAGTACAACATTTTTTTGATAAATTTTTTGGGCCTGCATGTTTTGATAGAGATACTAGCTTGCTACAGATCTGCATTATAGTCAACATAGCACATTTTCAGTGTAATATTTAATCCACTGCCCGAGAGTGGTCAAATTAAATGCAACATGTTATCCTCACTCACCCAAGTTCATTACAGAAGATATAGTCTTGGAAATAATAAGAGCACATGAACTAGACACTTTGGAATGTCAGTCTTTAAAGCTGATTCCCTTTACAGATGCAGGATTGTCATCATCAAACACCGAAGGCAGTACGACCAAGAGCCCTTTTCCAGTTGTACAAGCCTAACCACAGTAGATTG
Source organism: Hyperoplus lanceolatus (assembly GCA_026929865.2). NCBI lineage: Eukaryota > Metazoa > Chordata > Actinopteri > Uranoscopiformes > Ammodytidae > Hyperoplus > Hyperoplus lanceolatus. The sequence goes on from CM049397.1 coordinate 26,281,699, forward strand.
TGTATGTAATGTCTACTCTGCATTTGGATGGGCCTCGTCAAACCCAAAGATCTTGTGCTTTTACAGCAGTATTGTTTAAAAGCAAAAATCAGGCAGAGCAGTTGCAACATTCAGCTCCACTTCTGGGTGGATGTGAGCCACCAAAATACAGCCCTATAATATTCATATTACAGCACCATGCGAGCAAGAAGATGGATAGATTTAATTGTTTTAAAATCCCCAAGACAGGGCTCTATAAATTACTTGGCATTTAAAGAAAATAGAGCAACTCTTTTTAATTTTTCAAAACTTTCTAAAAAACAAAATGGGTGCATGCCAACAACTGCCCTGGTCTGGATGTATTAAATGTTAAGAATTAAAAATAGTGAACACTGTGACCAAACTACAAGGAAAAACCATGCCATACCATTTTGCTATGCATGACAAGAATGAAAGCAGGAGAATCCTTCCAACTTCGAACCCACATTTTACAGACAGGCCTATACCGGACAAGTGAGGACCTCTACCTTTGACACTTTTTACTCAAGCATCCCGATACAGTTTAAATGTCTTTGAGAGAGTTTACAATTATCATATTGTCATGCTTATTGTTTGAATACAGGTAGGCTGCACCAACTCTATTGTTATCTTAAGTTCAGCTTGTGTGGTTTAACTGTTTCTTTAGTGCTAACCAAGGCGACTAACCAGCCCTATAGTAGAGAATGTGCATGTGTGTTTTTTTTTACAGAACTAAACATTTTCGTTGTACAAAACCAGCTGCCAGTCAAAGGAACCCACATTGCTGACATTCCTGTGCCTTATTATCTTCATGCCCTTTGTTTTTTTAACTACACTAATTACCTGAGGGGCCAAACTGTCTTCACACCTGAGCTCATACATTGTTTTATTAGTAAACAAGTGCTTTGAGGTTGGCTTGCAATTAAGAGTTTCATAATCAATATTCGACATGCTGATGTGGCATCTTTTTTTTTCTTGCTTGATCAGAACGACAATTTACACTCAATACCATGCAACACTGTTTCAATAAAGGGCAGCAGTAGTTTGGAGTCACATTGTAACGTTACACCCACACTGTAACCGATCACAAAGATGGTCGATGCCTAGCAGTAGCAAACCTATAGGCTATGAAGACGTAGCCTACACAACCCACTTTTGCAAGACACCGCCAAACCAGAAAGTGGCTGTACATACGTTGTAGTGAGTAGCCTTTATTTGGTCAATCCCGTTGAATATGAAGATTTTTTTAATTAGCCCTACCAAAGACCAAACTGGCACATAGCCTAGGCTACTACACATAAACAATGCACGTTAGGCTACACTATAGGTATCGACTGTAACATATGGGATCACTCGGATAATTGTGCAAAGGCCACAAAATCAGCTTAATGTTTCCATTTAACGCATTAGATTCAATGTATTGCTATTGACAAAAAAAACAAATAAGTCAGTGTTATGGTTAGGCTACACGAGAGCAGTCGATTTAAATGAACCCCTCGTCTCGTTGCCCTGCATTTTGGTAAACAATTCATTGAACTTAGTAGATAATTCAAAAGGAAAACGAGGTTAAGCGTGGACACGTTTCAACAAATCTTGCTAAACGCTGAGGACCATGCCGTGTGTATCCTGTCTGTCGCTTAATGTGCTATGCCAGCCTGGTGATTATATGGCACACACTCTTCCTGTGGGGCATCTCTCTTTCATAGAGCCTGCGACGCCAAAATAAACGGCACGACGTTTGCAAACTATTTATTTTGCTGTTTCGAGCACTACACTATCGCACATACAGTGGGGTTTCTCGACTTGCCAAGTAGGCTGGTATAGAGCAGGAATAGGCACCAGCAAGGGAGCCCCTTTTTTTGTTGGCACGCCGTGGAAAAAAACACACCAGCGTAACGCCGAAAACCCTTGCGATCCTTGCAGCAGCCGTGAGAAAAGCGATCCGATTAAAACGGGCGGTAAGCAACGCCGTTATGAGTTTATAATCCGCCTTAAAGAGAAAATATTTCGTTTACAATACCTTATTACATCGGTGGTATCGTTCTCAAGCGTTCTTTACCATCCTCTTGTTCATCTCACAGCCTTCGGGACGCCATGTTGCAAGCTTATGACGTTAGGCTTCCTCACCCCTGACCCACATTTGAATAGAAACCAGCCCAGAGTGCAGCAGAGAAAACATCCCACTGTGGGAGGGTTTGGCCACTTTCTTAGCCCAAGACCCCTGGCAACTTTACCTGCAAGATGGCAGAGAGAGAGAAAGAGGGAGAAAGACAGGGGGAGGGATATGCACAATGTGCATTAGGCCTTCTTCTTCCAGCAGCACGACTCAGCCATAGCCCTATACTGCTCAAATAATGTACATCGACAGATAATTTGGTGTATTAGGCCTGATTATCCTATTAATAGAACAATTACTCAAACCGGGTGGGTTGGAAGGTCAGGGAGAAACCCACACGTTTCGATTGCAGTTTCACGTGCAATTGAAATAATAATATTTTGTTTGTTAAAGCGTCAGTAGGCAATTTATTTAAATTTAGTTGTAGGCCTATCCTACTGTTGGTAAGCATCACACTTCCCTATAATGGTAGGACACATTTTGATTTGAGTTTTTAAGTAGGCTACATTATGTTGCTTGATATCACCACATGATAAGATCGTTGCACTGATGCGGATTATGCAACGGGACATTTTTTTCAGTGTACGCTGTTTCTCTCTAAACTCAAGAGGTATCATTTGGAAGACTATGCAATTTAAACTTGTGCTTTGTTTAATGGGCCTATTGCAATCGCCATGGACAACCACAGCCACCCCTTTTAATTATTAAATCAGTTCACGACTTGGATTTAAGATCATTTGCAAATTGAGAGTTGTATCCAACAGATCTGAAGATTATTGACGGGCAGATGATTTGAAATGTATAGACAGAAAAAGGGGGGTGGGGGGTTGGTTGAGGTTCACAAATTGGGCACCAGATGTGCGGAAGTGTGTCGATCTGTTGGCTCCTCCTCTTAGCACAGAGGACCCAGACCAAACCCTCAGCCAATAGAAAAAAGGATACAGCACACTGATGGGTATCACCTACAGACTACATGCCATTTATTGAAACTCTATCAACAGGATGACATTAGTGATGCCTCCTTGCTGACGTTAATATCTAGTATTCTTGCCCATTTCATGTATGCTGTAGAAACACACATCGATCCACACAGTAGTTTCCTCGCCCGAAGCTTTTTGCCCACGGCTGGATATCGAAGTTATGGCGCGGTGCCAAAGCGCTCTTCTGACACTCTGTGGTTGCCGCGAACACTGCATGCTCCGCGGGAAAGATCCGTCAAACTGAGTTGCATAATCCAGGTGCTCAGACGCACTGCATGTGTTTCTGTGCGATTAACTCGCTCTTCCTTCACGATAAACTATGAGGCAAAAGCGTGTGAATACTCCATACTAAAGTAAGAATGTAATAAATCAAATGTAGGCTGATATTATGTCCAAAGCGAATATATGCAATAATTAATTTTATGCAGTCTTGTAAAAATTGCGGTGTGAATTTGTGGGATTGCTGTATTCACACCTGCATAAATTATGAAGAGTTACATTTCTACAAGATCGATTTAATTAAGATGTCAGTAAAACTAATCAAACAGCCTCTGGGAAGATGCTGGAGGCTTATCAGAACGAGTAATTTCAAACATTTGTTTCAGTTATTGATTTTAATGTTCATTGAGAGTTGTAATATAACAGCTGAATTCAAACACGACATAGGATCGGTGTTCATTTGTATTTTCCATCAGTTCTATGTGGAACAACATGTTTCACAAAAAAAATCATCAGACACAAATGCATTACAACAGCTTAAAGGTGCACTATGTAGTTTTAGAGGGGGGTTTGTTTACATTTGCAGAGCCTGCAGTAAGTTTATAAAACGTTTTACACTACTTGTTATTCTCTTCGTATTGAATAATTGTATCATCATAATGCAATACAAAATTACTTTAAGACTAGAATATGTTTATAAAGAAAACCGTGGTCCCTGCTGCTGTAAACAACAACAGTGAAACAGTAACGTTTGAGGAAGCTTTCTAAATTCAAACAGTGTTCCAGGGATCCTATTTTCCTTGAAAGAAATAGGCTATGATTATTCAGTTAAGCGAATGCACCTTAAACAATTCTCTGACAAACACAAAGTTGCATAGTGCACCTTTAAATTCGTTAATTGAGATTTGAGGGCAACAATGAAAATAACAAGGTGTACAAAAAGTCGTTTGTTGTTCCAATATACCCAAAATGCCCCAGGTCGTCCTAAACGTTTATTAGTGTTTTATTAAGTTGGTTATCTTGGCATGGCTATAAAATAAAGTTTACTGCACGACTTTTACATTACGCCGCAGGGAATGGGTGTCTGCTGGACCAAGTCGTCCAGGGTGTCGCCTTATGAGGAGAAGGAAAGAGAAGAGAAGAAAATGAGATTAAGGATTCAGTTAACATTTGCCAATTTAATACAAAATATTTTAAACAAGAGACAATCAACAAAAAATTACATTTAAAAACAGAAAACTATAAAGTATCAAACAGGTAAAGTTTTAAAACATTTAACAGCACTCCTACAGTGCAATCTTGTACAGGGAACAATATATTAATGTCAAAAGGTCGAGAAAGGTGGTGGATACGTGGAGGGGCATTTAGAGATGGTCATAAATCATTATTTATTTGGGCATTTTACTATGATCAATTCTGGGCTCGAGTGTTCCCACATTCGTGCACAAAACCCTTGGCACTGAAATGTAACCATTATTAAAGGCATGTGCAACACCGATTAGTTAACATCATCAACAGTCTTACCTCCTCCTACAGCAGGCTCGCCACACCTTGTTGTACAACGTCTCTCTGAGCGCAGCGCACCCTCTGATGTACAGGATAGGGGTTAGGCAGGCGTTGACTCGGGGCAAGATGCGCATAGGGTCAGTGCCTTCATTCTTAAAGGTGTAACAGGTGAAACCAAAGAAATTACAGGTGATAACGTGAGAGAATATGGGAAGCCACGTCGCTAAGAAAAACGCAGCCACCACCAGGATAAGATACACCGCTGCACACTTGCTGTCTCTCTCCTCGGAGGGCGGCTGCTTCTCCAGCTGGAACTTGGCTATGATGAACAGTTTAATATTCAACCCTATCATTATAATTATTGTGAATATGTTCCCCACGAGTGAACCGAGACTAGTTATCTGTCTGGCTATCCCGTCCGTGACCAGGTTGTATGCGGCCACGATCAGGAACGCATAGACCCAGTAGGCAACGATGACCATCACGGTCGTGTTTCGGGTCATGCGCTGGGAGTATTTAAAGGGTGACACTACCGCATGGTACCTGTCTGCCTGCGCGGCCAATATGGCCATGTAGGACAAGCCTAGAAATGTCGGCACGATGTAAAAGGTTTTCGTAGGGGACCCGATCACATCCCTCACGTCGAGAACGCCCGCATAATAATATGACACGCCAGAGCAGATGTCACTGAAGCAGGTGCTCAGCATGTACAAGAAGCGGTTCTCACTGCGCAGGGCATTGTTCAGCAGTATACCGAGAGCCACAGATATATTGAGGAAAATGATGGTTGCACCCAGCAAAATGTTGAAGAGAACCATCAACACATTGCCAAAGCTTGTGAGGGGTAGCACAAGGGAGATACCACGGCTGCTGTTCCACATCATCAGCGGCAGCAGAGCAGCTGTGTGAATTTACAGCCGAGGGGGGGGTTTACCTGCACTCCGATTTATGTAGGAGGAAGCAAAGTCAGGCTTAAACGAGGACGTCCACCTGGGTGACTTCAGTTCCCATGGAAAACAAATCAACAAGCTCCTGACAAAAACATGAAGAGATCAACATCTTACTCAAACAACTGCAATACATTGCTTACATATTATATCAGTGATTCTTGAGAAGCGGGACAAAAGGCCGTCTTGCATATGTAACTGCTATTATCTTTAAAAATAACAATATTCAAAATTGTAAATGTTATTAGGGAGTAAGAATAGAATGTCTGGAGCACAATTATCCCCTTAAATTTAATTTTATCATGTCAAATATATGACACTTGTTATCTTCTCACGACGTCCAAAACAGTGTGTCCACAGAGATGGTTTCAATCTTTCATGTGCAATAAAACCTATTAAAAATGTACTTTAATGATTAAAAAGTGCTATTTCCATCAGAAGCAACACCAAATAATCTCTCATATCAATACAAACAGTTTTTCTACAACACATTAATTTTTTATAAGGTTTCTAAGTAGTGGGACACTTTTTGTCAACACCGTCAGACAATCCATTAAAATGTTATAAAATCAGGTGAAAATAAGGGGCAGCTGTCACTTTGAAGGACCTCTTGTCAAATGCTACCTCTGCAGAGTACATTAGAGTCAGACATGCTCTGATAAGTGTTGTAGTTTTAGAATATTTTACATTCCACATCTTGAAAGTCCTGCATCACAACCATAATATGTCAACACCGACTTATAATTTTGAAGAAGTTATTTGATTTTTTTTGATCATTTTTATTTTTTTACAGAAAAACCAAATTGCTACTAGATAAATTCCATTTGTTATGTTTTAGAAACCTTAAATATGTCAACACCGTCAGAGGAAATCTGACAGAGTTGACATTTGACGGTGGTGATAGGCCAATGACGGTAAAAAAAACAAAAGCTGGGAGGTTGTGTCAAAGCGTAGCTCAGTAGCTTAGTATATGTTGGATACATACATGTCATTTAATTTGCCTAAACATAGGGTTTGTATTTTTTCAACATTGCACCCGTTTTTTTCCCACTTCTCAAGAATCACTGATATACGTACTATTTGACTAAATTAGTATTTGGTCATAATCTCAGTTCATATGTTCATCACTTTTAAATTTACATCATCATCATCATCATCATCATCATCATCATCATCATCATCAGGGGCCGGTTTCCCAAAGCCTTCTTAGAGCCTTCTTAACGCTACGTCATTCGTAACCCCTACGTAGAGTTCCTACTTAACGTTTCGCCTGTTTCCCGAAACGTTCTTTGCTACGAATCTCTTTCGTACGTCATACGTTGGTAAGGTTGGTCTGGAGCGCCCTCAGAGCCCTCTTAGCTCTACCGTAGGGATGTTTCAGCTCTCGCTTGTGTCATTTAACTAATAAATCTGACTGTATTTCATATCAAACGGACACAGCGATGACTGTATTTAATAACAAACTGTTCAAAACGATCCAACTGTTTAGTGTATATCACGTATATTTAAAGTAGGCTTAGGCTATTATATATTTTAGCAGAATACCATTAACTCTGATTCACAATGTGTTCAAACTATATGAACAAGTAGCCTACTTTTTATTCATCTAACTGACTTGACAATTAGCATTAACTGAATGGATGCGATGTCCCTCAATATGAAAATACTTTATACGTGATACACTATAGCCTACAGTCGGATCGTTTTTATCACCTTGTTATTAAATACAGTCATCGCTGTGTCCCTGTGATATGAAATACAGTCAGATGTATACGTTTAATGACACAAGTTAAAGTCCCTGCGATCGCTGTGGCATCGCCAGAGATACAAACACATTTCCTTCCGTAAAGCACCATGCGTAAAACGGACACGAGTCACATCCCTGTTGCGCATGGAACTGCCACAAGTCATTCATGATGAAAATAATTGCTGTAAACAATCTTCATCTCCTCCGCTGTTTCTATATTTTCTATATCTTTTTTAAAATTAGTATAGGCTATGGTAGTATGTTCGACATGGTTAACACTAGAACCTCCGCACTGTGTTCCACACCGGCTCAGCTGGCAGCTGAGAGCTGTCAGCTGAGCCGGGGCAGAGTGCGTCGGATCCTCCGCCTCAAAACATGTAAACGTGCAAAAAATGAATGAATAATCAATTAGAGCTTACCTTAAAATAAGTGTGCCGTGTTACTGTTTATTGTATTTAGGATGTTAGCTCATTTGGACGCTGTTTGGGCCGTCTGTTTATTTATATAGGCTATTGGCGATATTATGTCTACTTTCAGTTTCATTACTGACCCACCAAGTAACGTGATTAGTGTTCTTAAAGATACTTAGATTATAAAACAAGAGTTCCAAAACACAGATGATGATTCAACAAACTAATGTATGACTTTATATTACACTAGAAATGCACGGGTAGATTTGATTAGACAGCATACAGATGCAGCTGCGCATGAAATGAGCAGGAAAAGGATAATCGAACTCGGAGCAACCGATTTCAGCAGTGTACGAACGACGTAAGGAGTGTTTCTCCTAAGACACCGTTCGGGAACCACGACTACAAAGGTAAACAACTTTGGTAAGTCATAACGTAGGAGTCTTCGTAGCTCGCTAGAGAGGACGTTATCGGGAAACCGGGCCCATATGTCTTGGTCCTGACTTTAGTTCTTTTTTTATTACAATGGTGGTTAAAGAACATACTGTATAGTCACTAAACTAAGTCTTAAGCAGCAGAGGACAAAGAAAGGCCTTCTAGCATGTGTACCTAGAATCTATATTATTATACAGAATATTATTATATATTACAACTCAATTGATCAATTTAAAAATCATGTTTTGCATGTGTGCTAAATGTGCTAACCCTTTTGAAGTTGTTTTCCTTCATGAAAGCATTGCAGCTGCAGGAAAGCTGTCAGACACATTTATTTGTATGACATCGGCCTCTAAAAAGGCGTATTTGTATTTGCAAGAAAGAAAGTTGAGAATGAATACTAACTTCCAATAATCTATAATGCATTTTTGTGCAATGTGCCCTATTTCAGAAGTTGGGACTTTTGAAATGATCCGTTACTACAAAACTAAAAAATACAGAACTGTCGGTTCTAATTAGAGGCACATACCTTACGCTCATCTTACCAAACCTGATGAACTATGTGTATATTAAGTGGTGTAGGCCTACTGAATATCAGGGTCAGTTTTTTTAGTGATTGACTCAGATACTGTTGTAGAGCCATGCTAGTTCCAGTTATTATCTGTTGTTTCCACGTTTTATGCTTGTGTCTGCCATCTGCTCTCTATCATTTTATTCCACCTGCCTGCCAAACAGACTCCTTGCTCCCATTCCACTCCAAACAGCTATCCTCAACACCTCTTTATCCCTCCTACAGTCCTTGGACATTACTCCACCAAACAAAGCTCAACAAAGACCCCAAAATAAACCACTGTTTCTTTAAAAAAATCAATTTCCCTGTCTGGGTTCTGCATTTGGGTCCAATTTAATGACAATGTTACAGTGGGATACAACAGACTAGTATCTAGTGTGTGTGTGTGTGTTCAGACAGGCTGACTCTTGGTGGTCAGCACAGTCATTTTAAGAAGTTCAGGGAAGATGTTGCTGTAGCAGAAGTCAGCCTTGTAATGTTGCAGAGGGGGCCAGAAGAAAATCAGTTGTTCTCCACATATATAAATGCTAACTTAAAACCTAAATATCACTTCAATTGTACGCTAAACTGAGATTTTTTTCCACAACATTATTTTGCCGGCAGACAGCCATTTATTTTTGTTTTATTGTGTCTCTTGAATAATCTGCAGTAGCTCTGAGTCGAGCAGCTGATTGGCCGGTGTGATGTACAAAAGATAAATTGCTGCACAGGGGAAAACTAAAGCTGTGGAAAAAAAGTTTAGTGTAGAATTAAACGGATATTTAGCTTTTAAGTCAGCATTTATATGGAGAAAAACTTTTTTATTCTGGCCCCAACTGCAACAGTACAAAGCTGACTTCTGCTACAGCGACATCACCCCTAAACTCCTTAAAATGACTGCCCTGACCGCCAAATCCAAAGGGTAACACATTTATAATGCCTAAGTACCCCATACAACCCCACTTCAAAAATACTGAACTATCCCTTTAAGGATAAAAAACCTATTTCAATACATTAAAACTAACCACACTGCATATATTGACCACAAACTGAGACATATAACATCAACATGCAATGATCGCATGCATAATTTAAAACAAATATATACTGTAGTTAGTATAAAAAACATTGATTGCTGCTAACAGCATAGAGAGAAGTCTTTCGGCCAGACAATGAGGAGAAAAAAAGGCTTATTAGTCCCTCTAGTGGCAGAAAAAATAATCGACTTCATAGAGGTGTAAGGGGAAATAATTAGATCTTATTCATTGATAGTGAACAGATGTTGCACAAAGAAGAAGAGGCCATTAAGAGAACTTTTTTGCAAAGTTTCACTAAATGTTTTGAGAAACCTGCCTGGAAAAAAAGAAGAAAAATACTGTTTATGCATGACATGTGTCTATGTTGTTACAACACAAGACAGACATTTGTGAGAACAAATTGTGAGGACAAGGAGTTGGACAGTCCTTCACCATCATGGAAAAAAAAAAAAAATGTCTAATTTCACAGATGAATTGAAAAGTCGGTTGAAGTAAAGCACCTAATGTGTTTTGTTAAAGAATATCAGATGCAGAAGCTATTCTCAAGTCTTCACTCTGAAAGTGAATGCACGAGGTGAGGAAAGTGAGGTTATTGAACAAATATTTTAAAAAAAATGCTTAGTGTACCTGCACCAGGTAGATTTCAGACTTCAAGGTGAAATTACGTTTTTTTTATGTTGGCTGATTTAAACCGCTAAAAGCCCTGGTGAAAAAGTATGCTATTTATTTTAGACCACTCTAGTTTATTATAGACCTACGCCTACTTTAAATAGGCCCATACAAATGTTATTTCAAGTATAGCTTCTTGTAGTTTTTGTGTTTAATGTAAAGTATGTTTGACATTCTTTGTGTACATCAACATGTCATTAAATTCAAAATGTATACTTATTCTGCATTAAAAGGGGTATTTCAGTTTACTTATTTAAAGTGTTGGTTATTGTGTGTATGAGTGTATTGTATTGTAAACTAATATCCTTTAAACAAGTATACTAAATAAGAAATACGTAGCCTATATTGGTGATGTATTCTACTAATGTAGCCTACTTTTTGTCAAGTCGTTTGTAATACAGTATGATGCACAGGGGTGGATTACTGCATGGGCGAGAAATACAAAAGCAAGTTAAAAACAATAGCATTAGTAGCTCTGTCTATGGGGCTCCATGAGGGGCCTTGAAATCCCTCTCACACATACAGAAATAAGCTTTCTATGTGTGAATTCTAAATTGTTCATAAAAAGTAGCTATCCACCCTTTATCTGTTGAAATGGGCCCCTCCATCATGGAACATGGGTCTGACCAATCTCTTTAAGGAAAATATGAATAATGTTCCTTCTGCATCTCAGGATTTGATATAGCCTCTAAAATTTCCTCTCAAAGTGCAACAGATTGATGCATTTTACTTTAAAAATGTAAAAAAAAAAATCCGGGGGGGGGGGGGCATGCCCCCGGACCCCCCAACATGGTACAGGGTCTCTCCAAAAGTATCCCAAAAACCTGTGGGAAACACTGACTTCCTTAATATGTTTTGCCATTAATTGTATGTATCTGTGCGAACAAGTCAGTGTACCGGACTGGATAGGGAGGAGTGGGGGGGGGCCTTTAAGAGTTTGTGCCCAGGGGCCCATTGTCTCATAATCCGTCTATGATGATGCAGTGTTATGGAAAACATAGGACGCCCAAACAAGTGACCTAGCTTTAACCCCGGGGAGTTCTTGCGATTAGGGCCTCACTTGCTATTTCCATATGGGTGGCATGCGTCAATTAACGTGACACTTGTTTATGCTCGAGCCTCTCTCTGGAGATCCGGAGGTTTTGCTTAAATTCTGAAACGCATTGTAATGAACGCTGGTCTTGTGGCGGAGCGTCAGGATGCTCCCTAACGCCACCGTCCCTCTGTCGGTGGACTTCGACACGCCGGAAGACTACATCATCTTCATCTTCCACATCCTGTTCGCCACCAGCGCCGTGCTTGTCGCCGGCTCTGTGGTCGTCGGCATATCGTCCACGCGCTCTCTGCGAGGCCAGAACCGTTTCATATTCATGCTGAACACGAGCATCAGTGACACTCTGACGGGCTTCGCGGTCTACTACCTCGGCCTCTTTGACGTCCAAGAGGGCTATCCCTCGAGGAACGGGACGTTCTACATTCTACCCTCGTTTCTTGGCGTTAACGTCTTAACCTTCCTCTTCGCTCAGTTCGACCGGTACCTCGCCGTGTGCCATCCTTTCTTTTACAATCGTTACATAACCAGGTGTTTTGTCATTGGGATTTGCGTGTTCTGCTGGACTTACACATACACTATCCTCACGGTGCAGAACATGGTGCCCATTTCAAAGGCGGCTCAGATAAACGCGTTTGGTGTGGCAGCTCTGCAGATCATAGTTCTCGTTAAGTTGTTGATGACTGTTAAAGTATACATCATAGCCAGGAGTCAACTGGCGAGAGAGGCGCCCTCTGCAGAGAGAGACAACAAGTCGGAGTCGCTGCGCATCATTGTGTTTGTGGTCATTTGCTTCTTGACTCTGTGGTGTCCATCTTTTGTCAATATAATTGTCAGGCAGTTAACTAGGAAAGGGCTGACATTCAGAAATGAAGCCACCAACCTCTTCGCCATCTTGGCGCGCCTTAACGCACTGGTCACCCCGGCTCTGTACATCTGGGGCAGCCCAGCACTGAGGGAGGCCGTGTGGAGAAAAGTGTGGCGATGGGTCTGCCCCAGAAGGCGGATGGCAAGGTAACAGTCGCTCCCAAAACAACAGGTGTGATTAAAAATGTCGCTATTTTAATTGTTTCGCACACGTTACGCATTGTTTTAAGCCAAATGAGTATTTGTTCTACATATAATAATATTTTTGTGCAAATAAGAAATATGAGACAATTACTGTGACTGTCTTTCCCCATCTCCAACCCCACCCCTCTTTTCTTTTTCCAGAATTGGCTTCAACTTTGATGGAGTGAAAAAATAAGTACGATGAAGCATCAACATCGTGAAAAGGTAGCCTACACATGGACTAAACGGCCAGGTCAAAACCATGTTTCAATCATGTTTGAGCGAATGTAAATTCAGATTTGTTTTAAACGACCCAAACTAAATGCATTTGACGGATTGGGCATTTGAACTTTGTTTTATGTCAAGGGTGAAATATGGGCTGTGCTAGAGATCAGGTGAGATTGTATCTGCCACGAGGGTAATCCATACAGTTAAAGGGTCTTAACCAACTAATTCTGACATTTCATTTAGATAATGTGTCTTGTGTTACACAAAAAAAACATACGCTTTTTATAACAGAATAAAATGTAATATTTGAAAGTTTTTTTTGTTTGTTTAAAAAAATGTTTAAAGGTTTGGTTAACACTTGAATATTAAACTTTCCATCAAGATTAAAATACTGTTGAAATAAGCGTGCTATCACTAACATATCGTGCATTGTCCTATGACCTTCAGTTGCAGGTGATCACGTTAATGTAACTTGACTGTGGAGGCCTCTCACGAGTGGCCTGAAATAATATATGTTCAGCGGTGACAAAAGCTCCATGCTATATATAAATATAATGTGCACTTGTTTTCCTGTTCCCCCGCATGTGTATTATTATAATGTTCCTATATCAAGATCTGTTCCAGCCGTGCTGATCCGGAGGATTCGCTTGCGTTGATGAGCTCACAAGCAGCATTCCCGCTGTTTAACGGCGAAGGAACTACATGGCCACTAAATTACGTTTCGTTAATTGACTCTAATGTGTTGTGCCGTGCCACTGATATCTGCGTTGATGGAACTTAATTTTCCGCAATTGAGCCATAACGCCACATATTGACCCACGAGCTGTATCACAATAGGAAATCATGAGGGTTGCAGGTAGATCCAGTAAGGTGGGCAGCTTCATATGCTACTGCCGGCTGTAAATTCAGGATCATGAGAGCACCACACACAGCCCTGACGCAGATAATAATGTTGTTGTCAGGCACCGCGGAGAGTTACTCTCCCGCTGACAGCCGCAGGTTCAGGACCCTGGTCAGCTCCGTATTGTTGACGCAGACAATGGTTAGGCCCTGATTGTGGAGGTTCAACTTTATAGGTCATAATGATCACTAAACTTGTGTAGGGGTTTTCCATTTTGTTTGAATGAAGCAGAAATATCTGTCACTGTGAGGAAACGTTTTGTCACCGTTATTAGTTTTCTTTTTGTCAATATATTACAGAAACGTTGTTATCGACATATGTTGATAAGTTGCAAAATATTGATAGTCTAATTATCAGTCAAATGCAACGTGTTTCTTTATATTTCAGCCAAAATATCTGTTCTTGCAATAAAATGTTTGTTCTTACAACGAACAGTAAACGTTAAATCTTTTCCATTGACTGTGAACATAGGCTACTGTAAACCTACAGCAATTCCAAGCAACAATAAGTTTCGTCAGCACAACCGGGGAAATGTTATTTTAGGCCTCATATAATTTTGTTTTCCAAAACGTTTATGATGATAATATAAATATTTTTAAATTATAATAAATCTTATGATTATAATAATTGTTATTTTTACTTACACCTGTTTTTATGCTATGACAAGTCAAAATGTTTGCGGTGGAGGTGGCCTATTGACTCAACCCTGTAAAGGATTTATAATATTAGACATGAATGTTACCCTTTAATGTTCAGGTTATGATAACATACATTTTCAAACCTAAAACGATATTTATTCAAGTGCAATGAAGAAACAGTAGTTCATACAACTTTCTTAATTCGACGGCAACTGGACTGCAGGCCTATATTCCATGCTATATTACGTTTTATGAGTGTTCATATCCAGTATCTGAATACTTATTACTTATTATTATTAATTACTTGTTCATTTTTAATGTTTTGTTTTTTTGCAGTCAAAGGGATTTTCAGGGCATATGGGGTTGGGTGTAACTGACACTGGGTCTATTGGTTTTGACTGTAATTCGTATTCAAGTGTTACAGAGGTTTGCATCCTTTGATTCTCTTTGGAGTCCTTTTTTCATTCATTGTGCCTCCCACCGACAAATTGAAAGTAGGCTTTATTGTTAATAGTTTTAATGAACAACTGATAAAATTAAAAGATAAAGCATTGACCATTTTTAAATGAAAAAACAAAACAAAGCAAAAACATTTCAAGCTTAGGTCGTGGGGAAAACGTTTTAGTATAAAATGGGCGGATATTCATCAACACGCTTCAGAATATATAAAGGTTAGATTAAAGATAGCTACATCATTCAGACAATGCTCCTCGCCAACAGCACAGACTCTATGACAGGAGGAGGCGTGCCTCTCTCGGTGACCTTCGACAGTCCAGTGGACTATCTCATCTTCATTTACCAGATTCTATTCGCTACGACTGCCGTCCTCCTAGCCGGAACAGTAGTCATAGGCATCTTGGCCACGAGAGCGCTGCGCCTCCAAAACAGATTCATTTTCATGTTGAACACCAGTGTTTGTGACACGCTGGTGGGCTTTTCAGTGTATTATCTCGGTCTGTTTGACGTTCAGGAGGGGTATCCATCTAGGAATGGAACTTATAATATTTTATCTTCTCTTCTTGGGGTTAATATAATGACATTTTTATTTGCACAATTCGACCGATATTTCGCCGTTTGTCATCCATTCATCTACACTCGCTTTATAACCAAGCGAGTGGTGATCTCTGCAAATATCTATTGTTGGCTTTATGTGTACGGTCAGCGGCTAGTCTTAATTTTCATACCACTGTCAAAGGAAATACAGATGTATGTTTTCAGCATTGTCGTCTTCCAACTCATCGTGATCACCAAAGTGGTCATGACCGTCAAGCTGTATTTCATCACCAGGTATCAACTCGAGAGAGAACCCCCCAGCGCAGACAAAGAAAGCAAGAAAGAATCACTGAGAATCATCATTTTTGTCGTCATAAGCTTTTTGTTGTTGTGGTGCCCCTCTTTTGTGAATATCATCCTCAGACTGTTGGTAGGTAGAGGAGGACTGACGTTTAGAAACGAGGCCACCAATCTGTTCGCCATCATGGCGCGTTTGAACGCTGTGTGCACGCCGTCTGTGTATATCTGGGGGAGTCCGGCTCTGAGGGAAGCCACGGTGAGGACAGTGTGGGGCAGAGTGTGCCCGAGATGCAAGAAGAAGTTAGAGGTTAAATTACCCCTGCACAGGTGACTGCAATGAACATTCCTTTGTCAACTTTCAAAGTGTAGTTTGGGGTCATTTTATTGAATAGCAACAGAATACTCAGACAGCACTAAACATAACCCTTGTTCTAAATTCTAGTTTTTCTGACTGTTGACTGATTGTTGCAAATTCCTGAAAATTAATTATTTTAATCAAGTTACACAATAATACATCTGAGAATTTCTTTCAATAGGCCAACTTGCAATAAGCAGCTGCAGGTTTTACCCACTTGTTTCTCAGAGTTGGCCCTACAAATGAAAAATTAAATCTATTGAAGATTAACTGACATAAATAACGTCTTAACTGAGGACTCCAACCACTGAAGGAATCATTGATAAGGCATTACCACTAAATGGGTAAAATATTACAACTGTGAATGTCATAATTTAATTTATTTTATTTTATTTCACACATAATGTCGGCTATGGTTGTTTCTGATCGGTATTTTGGTTTGTGTAGGCCAGGCCTACTTAGGCCTTTTTACAATAATCATTTATTTAATAAAAAAAACATAAAATGTATTTTTTTTTTTTTACTTTATTCTAATTATTTATTTTCTTAAATATTATAGGAGATGAAGTGTTGTGTTTGCAAATTTAACAAGTGTTACGTATGAATTTTGGGTTGAATATTGAGGTCAAAATATGGACTATTTAAACGCACATCATTTAATATTTGCTCTCTAAAAGTAGTACCTCCATAAATTTCCATCTTTGTACTTTAGTTGTTAAAGTTTTCGATAATGTTATTAGGTTGTGGGTTACAATATGGCACTGGCCTATTTATGACTGAACTAACACACTTTTCTAACAACGAAGTGAGCTTGATATTACATTATGTTCTGCTATTTTTCATACGGAACCAGCGTTCTATCATTATGAAATAACTATTATAATATAATGAATGAGGTTTTTCTTCCCTCAGTCTTCCCTTAGTCTTCCCTTGGCCCAGCTGTCCTGTTAATCCTAACCCTTACTGTGATGTCACAAGAAGGAAACTTTAGGGTGAGACCATAAAACACTCGTTCTGCCTTTTCTCAGGCTAAGATGATCCGATTTAATTTTTTTTGCACATTTATACTAAATAGGATCTCCGAGTTCAATACACCTTCATGTTCCAACCGGTGAAGTAGGCCTTTAAGGCCAAAGTAAAATGCAGTTTTTCCATCTTGTGTATTTTTGTTAGAGTAGGAGCATTTGTGCAGGGAAGAATTTGAGCAGCGTGGCATTGAGAAACAGAGCCGAGATGAAACTTCGACAAATTGTAATCCTACTTTTCAGCCTCAAAATGAAAACTGAAACTGAAACGTAAATTATTAAAGTAGCCTAACGTCTCACAAAATACATGTTTGCCTTTTTGCCATTAAAACCAGGTTTACTGAGCATTGGTAATGAAATAAAAATGACGACATATTGTATTGTCCATTTTTCTTTATATTTTTAATCGTTTTAATTGGTTATTTCATGACATTTAATGGGGCTTATGTTATTATACACTTTCGAGGAGACAACAGCGCCGCCTGGTGGAATTAAACTACAATTCAAATCGGCACTGTGGTGGGAAAAACATGCTGAAAGAACACTTTAGAAATACTTTGTAGGCTTAATCAAGTAAAAGCCCTTCAAAAATGTTATTACAGTAAGTAAAGATCATGAGCATAATCAGGAAAATTAAACGTGATAAAAGGAAAGGCGATTGTTACACCATTATATCATTAGATTGTTATTACTAATGCATTCATTTTAAAGTAGAATTTTACTCTAGTTGGTTGAGGTGGAGATAGATAATTTTGAACTATTCTGTACATGACTGCAACAATTTATTATTTTTATTCAGATTTTAATCTGCTGATTATTTTAGTCGATGTCATTGCCTTTTACTGTGACCAGTCGCTGCATTTTAAGTGCTTAATCCCATTGGGATGTGAATGAAAACTTTTGAGTCGTACTAAATGAATATTTGAGGTGACTTAATAAACACTTTAAATTAATGGTAATCAAAAGGTACATGTAGCATGTAGGCTAATCCTAATATTTAAATTTGAAAAACATTTGACTTTTAAGTCATCAACTCAATTTTGTTGTTGTTGTTGAGTTCTGCTTACTTATTGGGGTTTACAGTGTGTCTATCCCAAGGCAGCTGGGACCACTGTCACCAAGAAAACCATTGGTAACACACTATGCCGTAATGGATTGAAATCCTGTAGTGTGCCCGTAAGGTCCCCCTGCTCAAGAAGGGACATGTACAGAACCTTCTGAAGTTTGCCAATGAACACCTTAACGACTCAGAGAATGCTTGAGAGAAGGTGATGTGGTCAGATTAAAACAAAATCAAGTTATTTGGTATCATAGTGACTCGCCATGCTTGGAGGAAGAGGAATTCTGACTATGACCCCAAGAACACCATCCCCACAGTCAAGCATGGAGTTTGAAGCATTATGCTCTGGGAGTGTTTCTGTGGACAGGTGGAGGACTTCACTGCATCGAGGGAACTATTGATGGGGCCATGTACCATGAATACTAGGTGACAACCTCTTTCTCTCAGCCAGGTCCGTAAAAATGGGTCGTGGATGTGTCTTCCAGTACGTCAATGACCATAAAAATACAGCAAAGGCAACAAAGGAGTGGCTCAAGAAGAAGCACATTAAGGTGTGGCATAGCCAGTCTCCGGACCTTAATCCAATAGATCTGTGGAGGGAACTGAAGCTCAGGCGACAGCCTCGAAACCTTAAAGATTAGGAGAAGATCTGCAGAGAGTAGTGGTCCAAATATCCTCCTGAGATGTGTGAAAACCTGGTCATCAATTAAAGACACGTCTGCAGTGTTTCCCCCACGTTCACCGCTGCTGAGTCAACGTGCGCCGCTGCTATAAAAATCCTTCTCCTCCGCATTTTTTTTTTTTTTTTTGGTACGTAGCTCCTTTTAGAAAATGGGCAGCGCGCGGCATCACGTAGCCAACATCAAAGAAGAAAAATATCCAAACAGCGTGTGGCAGTTGTTGGCAGTAGTAGCGTACACGGTTGCAAAATTACGTTGATTCTAGCAGCGAGTGAAGCGCGAAGAAAGAAGGAGAGAGAGAGAGAGAGAGAGAGAGAGAGAGAGAGAGAGAGAGAGAGAGAGAGGAGAGAGTAAGTTTCTAAAATGTGTCCACCAGTGTTAAAAACCCTCTGAGCCCTATCGTAATTTTATTTTATTTTATCTAGGCTCTAAACCGCAACCTCCATGCCGTTTTTCCTCTAGTAGACTACATTGTGTGTGTGTGTGTGTGTGTGTGTGTGTGTGTGTGTGTGTGTGTGTGTGTGTGTGTGTGTGTGTGTGTGTGTGTGTGTGTGTGTGTGTGTGTATTTTCGGGAACTTTGAAAAATTAATCCATACTGTTAGATACGATGTTGTTTTTTATTGCCATATAAAATCCGTTTTCATCGCGTATTTTAGTTAGGGATTTATGCTAATCGCCTGTAAGCATGTGGTCATTAGCATAAATTCAGGGAAAAAGCCTATGGACTTTTTAAAAGAGCATGAATAGTTTCTATTATGTATAACTTATATTTATTTTATAATTTTCTCATCACTTTTTGACTCCCAATACTAAGAAGAAGTGTTTTAAGCAATAACAAACTTAATCAATGTGCCTTTTTGTGTCATATCAATACATAATTGTGAGATATTTTTTGCTTTTTTTACTGTCTAATTGATAATTTCCTACATTCAAACGACATAACTGCAGCACACATATTCTGATAGTCCAGGTTGTGACCCAAATAAATGATATCTTGACTGCTATGCATTATAGGGGTGATGAATGCAATCTTGATAAGAGAATAAATCCAGGCGAACCAAAACATCTCAAAAAATGGCTTAGGGCTCAGAGTTTAAAAGGCTGGTACAAGCTCTTAAGGGATGCACTGTGCACAATGTATGTATACATAGTTAAATAATATATATTACATTTGCAGATGAGTCTAAAAAGCTGGGTGATTAGAAAAAGAAAGGCAGATGGGGACAATGGAGGAGCTGAGGTTAGTGAAGCAAATTAGGGAAGCAAACTTTCAAGCTAATGAGAATTTTCTTTTGGATTTGAATGCATAATGCAAGGTGATATTATTTGAACATTACACATGCATGTATATAGGGTAATTTGAAGGAAACAAATAAGATTTCTAGCATTTCGTACTTGTTGTTTAAAGGCCTTTAAGTGCTCAAGTTTATTACAGAAAATACAGGTAGACCAAGTAAGGGAGGAAAGAGAAGTGAGAGAGAAGCAAGGAGAACAAGAGAGATAGGGTGCAGTGGTAGATCCTGAACAAGGAGAAGGACAAGGAGAATTAAATGCTCCCAGGCAGGATGTAGCCTTTGTGGATGAGCAAAAACTTCACAGTTCTCCGTTCTTTGTCTTCTTTGTCCTCATCCTCCTGCAACTCTCTCTTGTTCTCTTCCCCTGACTCTCACTGTCTCACAAAGGAGCTCAGCTCACCTGAGGTCTATTTGTAGTGCTAAGGCTCACACTGATTGGTATTCAATTAGCTTATTATTTTTTATTTTTCATGTGTGTGAGTCTGTGTTCTTTTCAAATTTTAGTTGTTGTTTGTAATTTAAAAAGTTGTGTTTTGCCCATTTTAGCAGGAGATTTCATTTTTGAACAATGTGTCTTGTGTAAAAAACAGTGTGTAGTGTTTTGAAAGAAGTGTGTTGGAGAATTTCAAACACAGTGCAAAGCACTTATTGTGTTTGTAGGGTTGGTGCTTTTGTTTAGGGCATGGTTACAAAAGTCAGAGGTTGTGATGCTTTGGGCATGGCAACCACGTTTAGTGTTTAAGCATTAGGCAAAAATCTGTAAATAAATTGTGCAAATTATTTTTGCGTTGTGGCATTTTTTGTTTAAATATTAATTTCTATACAAAAATGTCAAAATCTGTAAATGAAGACACAAAAGGCAAAGTTACAACACCAATTATCCTATCTACAGTAATACACAGGACTGTTTGAATAGGATTTAAGTGCATATTCTCCTCTCAAAGTGCACCAGATTTGTGCATTCCAATGTAAAGGGTAAAAAAAAAATCGGCCAGGGGGACATGCCCCCGGACCCCCCTAGAGGGTTCGGGGACCACAGCACCGCTGCTGAAAAAAATCCTGCGGGAAACACTGGTCTGACCTCTGTACTTGCTAACAAGGGTTTCTCCACCAAGTACTAACCAATGTTTTGATAGGGGATCAAATACTTATTTCTCTCAATGAAATGCAAAATTATTTATATCTTTTTTTATGTGATTTTCTGGATTTTCTTTTTGATACTCTGTCCATCACTGTTAAAATAAACCTAGCATTAAAATTATAGACCGTTCATTTAATTGTAAGTGGGCAAACTTACAAAATCAGTGAGGCATCAAATACTTATTTCCTCCACTGTAATATCATTTGAAGTGATTATTTTATATTGTTGCTACTTAAGCCTAATGTGCTGAATGTGAGAAGAAAGTATAATTAAACACATTCTTTGAAATGGTCTTTCAAGTATTTTAACTATTCTCTGCAGCAATTCTGCATGTGGCTGGTGTTGTAGATAATAAAAGAAAAAGAAAAGTCATTAGATCATAGCATCTCAAGTGATCCTGTTTAGGGACTTCACGGTGCAGGTCTTGCATATATAATGGTTGCTGATGACAGCCATTTGCGCCTAAACAATGCTCCTCTCCAACAGCACAGACTCTATGACAGGAGGAGGCGTGCCTCTCTCGGTGACCTTCGACAGTCCAGTGGACTATCTCATCTTCATTTTCCAGATTCTATTCGCTACGACTGCCGTCCTCGTAGCCGGAACAGTAGTCATAGGCATCTTGGCCACGAGAGCGCTGCGCCTCCAAAACAGATTCATTTTCATGTTGAACACCAGTGTTTGTGACACGCTGGTGGGCTTTTCAGTGTATTATCTCGGTCTGTTTGACGTTCAGGAGGGGTATCCACCTAGAAATGGAACTTATAATTTTTTACCGTCACTATTAGGTGTAAACATATTGACGTTTCTGTTCGCGCAATTTGACAGGTATTTTGCAGTGTGCCATCCATTCATCTACAGCCGATTCGTAACGAGACAGTTTGTGATATGCATTAACATCTACTGCTGGGTTTACAGTTGCGCTCACTTGCTCGCCAGGAATTTGTTGCCACTTTCCAAATCGATGCAGCTGTACGTGATCAGCATTGTCCTTTTTCAAGGCATCGTGCTCACCAAAGTAGTCATGACCGTCAAACTGTATGTTATCACCAGGTATCAACTCGAGAGAGAACCCCCTAGCGCAGACAAAGAAAGCAAGAAAGAATCACTGAGAATCATTATTTTTGTCGTCGTAAGCTTCTTGGTTTTGTGGACCCCATCTTTTGTTAACATCATCATTAGGTTTGCATCTGGAGGAGGGCTGGTATTTAGAAACGAGGCCACCAATCTATTCGCCATCATGGCTCGATTGAACGCTGTGTGCACGCCGTCTGTGTATATCTGGGGGAGTCCGGCTCTGAGGGAAGCCATGGCGAGGACGGTATGGGGTAGAGTGTGCCCGAGATGCAGGAGGAGGTAACGTGGGAGAGGGCAAGGAAAACACTGTATCCACTACCACATGTTCAACCCTTTTCACCTGTACATACATATTGTGCTATGATGCTGTCTTTGCTTATTCAAACTTTAATTTTCCTTCCTTCAGAACCGGCTCTATGGATGGGAAGAGAGACATCAAAACATCACGGAAATGACAAGAACAGGAGTACTCCATTTAGCAATTTTTTCAAATAATCTTTTTTTGTTGTTGCCTTTCCTCTCTTACCTCTCTCTCCCCATGCTTTTATTTTTATGTCACTGAATATTTTTTAGCATACTGAAAGTACAGTGAAAAAAACAAAAACAGTTGTTATCAATTGTTATGAATGATTGTGTTTTTAGACGTGGTGAAATTAAGTTAATTGGTGTTCGCTGTCCGGGGTGTGTGGTGCGGAATCGCAGTAGCGCGTTGAGCACACGAGAGGAGTCATACACTTTGGGCTTTTGAACGGCTATGTTGTGCATCCTGTAATGGCTTGTTTTTAAGTTCTGGTTGTACCTTTACAGATAGTATAGCCTACACAAACTAATCATTCACTGTTGTGCGTCAACATCCAAGTTACCACTCAGCAGGAGAGATACAGTGCTACTTTATTTCACCTCTGTGAGGTTAGGGTGTATGGGGCATCTGCTTGAGGTTAAAAACAATATAAGACTGAAAATAATGCGGTTTTAGTGGGATCTGATAAGCCTTTGTATTTTTGATTTTTGTCTTGAGAAAATGTAAATGAACATTTTAGGGAATGCATTTTACAATATTATACAATTTTAAATTATATAGTGAAAGGGCGAATATAAATAATGAAGACCTTCTTGAAATCATGTTTCTGCTTTAAAACCATACATTAATAAAGGAATAGGCAACTATTGTTTTGTGTTTTTCTTCTTTATTCAGAAACATGAATGAAATGTTGTAAAAAGGTTGGATCTGAAAGGATTGCATTGAAGAATTAATACTTTTGCCTTGAGTTAACTTGACGACACAAAGCTTTTCATCTACATTGAACTGCAAAGGCTGACACACACATATGACCAAAGAATGACATAAGAAATCTGACCTGACTTGCACATACAGAAGTCAAGAACACTTTTTAGCTTCCTATAATTGGTTCTGTATCAATGTGTGATGCCTTCTGGTATGCACTTTATAAAACTAATGTTTTAATTATACAATATGTGGGGGGATGACCGGCCAAAATGATTGGAAACATGCCCTGTGTTATAGTTGTGTGTAACTGGTTGTGATGTAAACAGGTGTTGCAAAAGTTGATGTAGTCCATTATTGACTTTAAAAACATAGTTGTAGCCTAGAAATTGGAGAAACATTAAGTTCCAAATGACCTACTAGTCCATAACATTAATAGGGCAGGTATATTATTCCTAGTAGCAACCCAATGTGTAGCCTGGATCACTGGGGTTTACAAACATAAAGTTCATTAGCAACAACTTAATGAACAATTGGTATAAGGGAAAACTCATTGTAAATCCACCAGAACATTTTCCTCCATGGAGGTGCAATTATTGGTGTGGATGGGGAAGGACAACTATTTATATATATTTTTTAAAATAGTGCAATAAACTAGCCTGGAAATCCTGTTTTGCCGTGGTCGGTCGGCAAAACAGAACATTCCTCTTTCTTGCTAATGAAAGATTTGAAAGCCGTCTTCCAAATCGTTAAGTGTCGAGGCCAAAGCCGTCTCAAACTCAAAAAACCTATCCGCAGCCATCTCTGTTGTTGACTACCACGGCTTGGACGGCGCATGCACAGCACTGTTGTCATCTGGTTACGTCTGCCTCAGAGCACCATACATGGGATTCTGGCCCGCCCATATCAGATAGAACCAATTGAAACGTAGCTCAGAATTTTCTGAAATATTTAATGAGCTTCAATGGATCGAGCCCAGACCAACAGGCGCAGAAAAGTACATTTTCCAGCAGCAGGTCTGGATTTCCAGGCTAGCAATTAACAGAAAGAAAGTCGAATAAAATGCAAGTGCAGTATTGGTGTATGTCCAAGTAAGTTTAACATAATGAGACATTATGTCATCTATGGTCAAGTAGAACAGACTATAGATGAACTCAACCTAGGGATATATTTTATTGGTAAAAAAAAAAGGTGAACTTATTTTGTGATTTCCGAGGAAAAAACGAGTTAAAAAGTATATGCATGATTCAGCAGCTAGCACAGCCTATACACAAACGCTTATGGAACCATACAAATGGAATGAGTTCAATGGTAGGATCCGTAAGACATGTTCAGTAAATGTATGGAGTGCCATGTGAGCAGGTGATCAGGACCTTGGTCAGCTCCATTTGTTTATAAAACACAAGACAACTGAAATATATAGTAAATACCTAGACTAGAAAAAGACTTGATACATTTGTGATGGCTTTGCAGGTAATTAATTTACTTAATATTAGTGCCTGGTCTGTACGGTTGTAAGAGTTTTTTAACCAAAAAAAAAATGATAGTCTTTTATACAACATTTATTTTTAAATATATTTATTTACCATAGGAGACACAATAGAAATGTTTGATCAGAGTTTCACCCAGTTTAGAGTTCAAATAAATAGGCAGGTATATGTATTAACATCTCCACAGTGTGATGACATTCCTGGTGGACTGTATTGTTGTGAGGTGGAATTTGTATGTGATATGTTATTGTCTATCACACTAGCTAGTGATAACAGATCATCTGTACGGAAGTTCCTAGAGACTACTCAACTGGAAAGTACTTTTATTATCTTAAAAACCACTTTCCTTATCGAGTCAACTTCTGTTTAGCACTGACAAAAGCGTTCATGTTTCTTTAGTACAGTTTGACCTCACCTGATTACTCACCTGCTCTGTCAGAGACTCTATTTGGACACTTTTAAAAGGTTTGTTTCACACACACTTGGCTGTATGTTCTAAAAGTGATACAATCATGTGTATAATCATTTATTGGTTTACTACAAGTGCATGTGAATTTGTTTCACCAAAACCAAAAGAATTGTACTGTGAGGTCATGAGTTTATTCATTGCTGACAGGATATGAACAGATGAAAGAAGGTGTACTGAGTGAGGAAGTGCACGATGTTGTGGGTGTGTGTCATGTTTTCTACCACAATGTCCATGGCGGTTGCTTGAGTGGGTACGAGGCCAAAGAGGAAACATTGACAGGGATGGAAATGACAGCCCACGGCAGTGCTAGTCTCTGAAGTGATCGTCTGATCATCATCCTAGAATACAAGGGAAAAAAGGGGAAAATAGTTTAAGTCCTGAATTATACAGGAATAATGCTAATGTAAAATAAAACAGTATAAAATAAAACAGGTCTGAATGTGCATCTGTCTTACCCATCACGTCCCAGCAGGAACAGAGCAGGTATGCTTGGTTTGGCAGTGCTTCCATCAGTGATCATATCCAGATACTGACTGTCGTTGTCCACTGCATTATCAGAAATCAGGACAGCTTTGCCTCCTGCTTCCTCCACATTTCTGGCCTTTTGTACAAAAGAGCAGCCACTGGAAAGTACACAAGAACAGACATTGAAATGTGAGAGACTACTTTAGATTGTGCCATCAAACACAAGCTATAATACAACCAGTAATATGTTGTCGCATATTTATTCAAAGTCTATCATCCCATTGTGCAGTTTGATTTTAATCACATACTGGAGCTGGAGGAGACACTTTGCAAAATATAACATCTCCTCATCCCCAATTAACTCACAAGTAGAAGTGGCTTCAAATTACCTTCACACACACTGTGTATGACACAAGACACTTAGCACAGGTTAAACTTACTTTTGAACATTCACACCAGACCAGACAATTGTTGATTATCATGGGTAGGCACTGTTCTCTACAGATGATTTTTAACAAATGAACATTACATAGGTTTGTTACATTTACTATCATTATGGTCTCTCGAGGATAAATAAAAGTTAAATGAAAATAAATTAAATTAAAGCTGGAGTCAGCAATTTTGGAGAATGCTTGTTATTAAAATCCCTCTTGGTCAAAATCAGTGAATATGTCTTCACGATCTGCTGTCCATACTGTGTGTGCTCAGATTTTTTTTGCGTTAATACACAGCCTAGGCTCTGTAAACAGGCATAGTATAGCTACGGTGGGCCTCCTTTGTTTACATACCAGTTTACAGAGCCTACGCTGTGTGTTAACACTGGCCTTTTTTTTTTCAGCACACACAAAGGTTGCGTTACGAATCGCATACTCTTTCTTTTTTCTATTCTACATACTACATCCGACGATAAAAATAATCTAGTTAGGATGCAGTAACCATACTATTGGGACATACTTTACTCTCTTATTTCATCATAACATTGCGCCTTGATCTTGCCTCTTGCTTTTATATCCGGCGCATCCCCGTTTGTTTTCATATGGAGGCTTCGTCGATGTGACGTCACTTCACGTGCGCACTGGATTGTGGGTCAGAATCGCCCAAATAGGATGCAGTTTAACACTAACAAACTTGGTCGCATAAATCTGGCCACAAGAATCGGGACATCCTAAATCTTTTTTCTACATAATATATAGTAGAAAGTATGCGATTCGGAACGCAACCACAGTACGGACATTAAGAACTAGCGTTCTCCAGAATCACTGGGCCCTTTTGAAAGTTTTATTGAAGACATTTTCAAACCAAGTAAGGCCTTGTATTTAGAATAACTTATTAAATGCCTTTTAAGGATCTGTAGGAAGTAGGAACCCTTTAAACAGCCCCATCCAATGAAACTATAGGCGCTTTGGCACGTGGACGTACCCCCTCTCCACCAGGATAACTTGTCCATGTATGATTTCTTTGTCCTCCAGGTCTGAGCAGCCGTCCGCTGGGTCAGCTGGCACCAGGAAAATCTGGTCATACGATGACGTCTGACAACCAAAAGAGGGATTTGATTAGATGGTTGAGGTTTACGATCACAAGTGGCATAGCCTTTTGAATCTTAAGGCGAACAAATTCAATTCAGAAGAGCAGAGTACTGACAAAATCTCCTCCGAAGTCTTTAGCAGGTGCAGCACTGAAGATGTACCCAATCTCCTCTGGACTGATGACTTTGAAATAAAGCAGTTCATTGATCCCAAGACCTACAGATGACCAAAGACAAACAGAAACCCTTCAACACGACTAATAAGTGCATGATAAGTTATGAAGTCAGTGTTGTTAAACCACAACAGCATGGGGATATGATGAATGGAAAGTCACAATGGATATGACACAAACGTTACGCTTCTACATTTGACATGCACACGTGACGTGACGAATCGTGGGGGCTACAACAACAAAAAGCGTGAGCATGCTACCGAAACCATTCAGCTAACACCACCGACCCGTTCAAGCTTAAATGAGTGGTTTAATAGCACTTGAACCTTGCCTTCGCCTCTCGCGCTCACCTGTCACGCGACTGAACTGCACAAAGGCACTCCAGAGATACAGCAATAAAGCTGTTGTACGTAAGACTGTTGCCATCTTCAAGACATTTGAAGAGCCCCTTTAACGTTGCATAGACTAGCTTTCAGTGACGCTTTGTATTTGAGAGCCAGTGGTCCTTCGTCCGCACATGAAGATCTCGTGCTGTTTGTGAACAGGTGAACAACAGTTGCGGCTCAGCAATGCTCAGCATTCACTTCCGCGCTGCTTTTCTCGCGCATGCGTACATTGCAATCCCGTCGGATTACTAGAAAACTGTGCTGCAGGACCGTTGGGTTTTATGATAGACCAATGGTTGGGCCCTATTAGCCACCATACATATCTGTTCAATGTGTTGCGTACAGATTTAATATATTTTATGATAGTAGCCCACCTGGCATCGGATTTGCTTTGGAGTGCCTTGATTAGGCTAAACAGACGGCCTTTTTCATAGTTCAACATATTGTAGGCCTATGTAGGCCCTAATGTAATAACCTACAGAAGGTGTTTTAACAGGGAAACTATTCAAGACTGAGTGTCATAATGACATATTAAACATTGGAAGGCCTTGGCATCCAACACATAAGCAGATGTGTGCCTTCGTGCTGCATATTTTGTCTTTAACCAATTTTCAGTAAAGCTGTAACAAACTGCTGAATCGCATTTAGTAATCAAAGAGCCATGTAAATAGAATAGTTTGGTTTTAACTGGTTTATCTTTTATTTTTAGCTGAGGCCTATAGCAAATTAAACTGTTACAAAAACAGTGTTTTTTTTAATTCAATCGCAAATAATGAACTGCATATTAAAGTAATGCAATGAAACGGACAGTTTGAGCAGAAACTGAATCATTATTCAGACAGGTTTAGATTGATGCACTGTTAATCAAACAGCAACACAAATAGGACTTTCTTCAATTCATAGCTTTTAAATATTCAAATAACATATTTGTTCAAGTGCTTCACAATCACAGGTACATTTCACAACATTTATTAATTTAAAAATTATCCCCAATCTCAAGTTTTTACTTTTGTACACCAGCACGATCCCAGTTGCAATGCAGGTTTTGAACACATTCTATAAAAGTTAAATGAAATGAAAATGAAATTTAAGATGTCTGGCTTCGGTTAGCATTTTTGTTCCCTTTTTTCTTCTTTTGCTTCTTGCAGTGATCCAAGGATCCAGAAGGCAACTCTTGACAGCAAGATTTTGCTCTGTTTTTGCATTTGCATATACGCTTTCCCCCTGTTATCACCTGCAATGGATAAATGACAGATTAAGGAAATGGCCATTGAATTGATGACAAGAAAGTAAAATTAGAAAAGTACAAAGTACATCACACTTTAATGTGTAACATTATTAGTTTCTTAGCAAGTTCTGGCTTAATGCTACTACAATACTAAGGATTTACTTGTTGGTTACTTTAATGATATACAATATTATTATGTTGCTTTAATATTCATTTCATTTCCCTGCATAACCATGTCAGTTACTGCTCCAGTTTCAAGATGAGTGCTCTGTCCCATGTGACTCTTTATCAGGTTTGGGAAAATCTAAGGAAAATGTTACATTTTTATTGGGCCTGTCAACCTACTTCAGGTGGTTTTTATATGTCAGAAAAGAACCTGAGAAAATGCCAATTTGATAAACTATACGTGGAAAATAAGAAAATATATTTTCTAAGAGCAAATCATGTCATAATTCTTGCTTGGTTTAATGCATTTGTCATCTATAACACATCTGGTTGCTAAAGATCTCCTTAATAAACCTTTCTTAAACACAATGATGATGTCCAGCCTGTTCTAGTCTTTGTCAGCCATGGGGAAATTCGACTACTACACAGCTGCTGCAATGCATTTTACTGTCTTCTATAATTGGGGCCTTAGAGGCTATGTATAGTTTGCACAAGATTATCATGCATGAATGATGATTTCTAATTTGTATAACCTGAAAAATATTAGCAAACTACTTAAAGTAACAGCCACTGAAAAAAGACAATCATTGGTAGCCTTTTTTCCTTCTTTCTTTGTACCTCTTATTTTTTACAATTGATTAAAGAACACTTCAATAGATACCGGTAAGTATGTGAGTATTAATTGTTGAAAAACTACATTTGCTTTGTCATTAACAACGAAAAACAAACAAATAAAGTATACATAGGAGCCTTTAGTTTAATTTAATAAAGAGTTAATCGTTTACCAGCAAATTATATTAGTGCAAACTAAAACAATGACTTGTCATTATTGATACTGGACTATCCTAACCCCCATAATAGTGATGATAATGATGACCAAAAGTGCTAGCATCTTTTGTTTCTATAATTTTATAATTCAGCCATTCAACCTAAGATTGTGACGTTAGAAACTAAATTGCTACTCTGACCTTGAGTCAATTAAATACCATTACAGTTCACACACTCAGCAACTAACTATTCTTATAATTTGTCCACCCCACATACATAAAGTACACACACACACAGCTTGGCACTTCTAAGAACCCATATTAACACTTCTGCATAGAAATAAAGAGGGGAAATAGATAAGGAAGGAAGCACACAGCTCTTTTAATAGCCATAGGTTTTGCACATAGCCAAACCACAAACATACAGAGAAACACCAACACTTATTCAGAAATAACAGGGGGAAAACATAATGTGTGAAGGTATGTGTAAAAAGAATACTGAAGTGGACTTCAGCTGAAATGCAAACTAAACCTAGGGTTCATGCTAAATGATGTATTGTTTTGATTTCCTTAAGCCAATGATCCTTTAACGGACAGAATAGGGAAAAAACATGATTTATAGGATTTGGTCCATTTCATATTGAATTGTCTGTGTGGTAAGTTGGGAGGTTGGTGTCTCCTTTTTATATTTCCCTGGTATCTCCCTAAGCCCTCAAGCAATGTTTTTGATGACATTTCTGCATTTCACAATGGTGGTTGCGGTCCTTTAGGTGTGTTTGATTAAATAAATGTAAATAATAAATAAATAAATAAATAAATAAATAGTTTGAGTCATAAATAAACATGAATGATAATACTGTGACACGTTCATAAACACAAAGTGAAAACCGGTAGGTGAGAGGACATTAGAGGACATTGTACGGTAGACATGACAGAACAAACACAGAGCAGGAGCTGACAGTTTTGCTTTGAAATAATATCAGTAGGTTACACTCTTCCAGGGAGTCCACTGGCTCCAGGTTGAGAGCACCAGCGAGTCTCTGGATCGAACCCTCAGCTTGCTGATCCTCTTTGGTATCAGAGCAGATGAGGAACGTCCGGTCTAAAAGGCAGACAGGTTGCACAATAAGAAAAAACACATGAAAATTACAGAATGACAGGCAGACAGACATGGGGGAGAGTTTACCACAACTCATCTCAGTGCAAACTTTTGTTTACCTTGCCGTCATCCTTAAAGACGTATTCGATCTGGTGCTCCAGGCTGAAGAAGCTATGGGGAGTTGACCAGCTGGATGGAGGATCAATGGTCACATTCAGGTCCTGATCCACCTCCTCACACTTGACTATCTGGGGACTGTCGGGTTGAACTGAACAGAAGAAGAAGAAAAAAACATGGATGAAAGGGCCACTGAATCACCACAAGTCACAGGTGTTTTTGTAACACTGATTGTAAAATAATTTAATTTTAAACAGACATAAGTTGGTTCAAGTTTTTAATGAAATGTAAAAAATAAAAAATAAATAAAAAATAATTCAGACAATGTTCTGAAAAATTGTATCACTGGAGTCAAACACTAATCGTTTTTATTAAAATTTTAAATTAACCCCTTTAGACCAATTAGCTAATAATTTAACTAATAATTGTTGCACTCAGTCAACAAATCTGTCTGTTGAATCTTGATAATGTACTGTTGAATTCCTTTAGTGTGCCAGGCTCAGTCTCACTCAGCTTACCGATGTCTCTGAGATAAAAGCTTTTGGTTCTCCTGAGGATGTGGAGGTCGCTGAGGGCCTCGGCGGTGAGTACGAGCGTGGTGCTTTCCTCGGCGTAGGGTGACACGGAGTGGGACAGCTCAAACTGGAATCCCTCATTCAGGACCTGATCGCTGGTGCTGACCCATTCACATGACTTCCCACCTTCACTGTTAAGAGGCAAACAGTAGAACTCAATATGTAACACTGAGAAAGACACATTGTCATTATACAGCACATCTATTACACCGAGACTCTTTACTGTGTGTGTGTGTGTGTGTGTGTGTGTGTTTTCTTTACCAGTCCTGGCCCAGTCCCAGGCGCACTGCTGTGTATCCACTGTGGGTCCAGTTACAGCTGAAGGTACAATCATAAGACTTTGCCCGACAAGTGATGAGAGAATCTACACAATGTGAGGGAACAGATGTTTAATGCAAAATATTGCCGTTTTTGTCTGTGCTTGCTTTGGATGTGTTGGCCTCTGTGTGTGTACAACAAGTTTCTCCATTTGAGATATTCCTGTCTTCTGCAGAAGCATTAATTGGAAAAATTAAACAAGAGTGTCTCACCCGTGTCATCCTCCTCCTCAGCCTCCAGTAGCAGATAGGTGGATGACAACATCTCTCCTCCTCTCCAGCAGCTGTATTCTCCCAACATAGGCGTATCCACTTCTTCTGACAGGATCAGATTTTGACCATCTAGCTGGACATCCTTCATCAATTCACCATTAAACTTCCACGTTACAGCTCCGGCAGTCTCAGTGACGCAGGTCAGCATGACATTTGCGTCGTTGGTTTTTGCAACCACAACTACCCAAACAAAGAAACAAACAGGTTCACACACACAGAAGACATAAACATGCCCCCTAAAAACACACACATACATATAATAGGATAAACAGATTCAGAACCATTCAAGATATGGAAAACAATTTGTATTAGAAAATGTGGACCATGAGCAAGACATACAGTTTTTTGGAAAGAAGTTGAGTCCATCTGCTGCTGTGAGGCTGACAAACAGAAGCCCAAACGTCCACACTGACAAAGTCCCCTGGGAGGATTGGAGGACATTATTGAAAAAGGATCCATTACTCACATTCAATCATTAAAGTAACTATGAGGACTTGCTAAACAAAATAAATATTTGTTAATGGGATGTTTCAATTGGCTTTAAGTGGAGAAAATGTGTTGGGACCATTCAAAAATTACCACAATAGCAAAGTTGGTAATTAACTGACCTGCTAAAACAGTGAATAAAATAAAATAAAATAAAATAAAATAAAATAAAATAAAATAAAATAAAATATCTCTGCATTGACTCCAAGTTATTTCTTACCATTTAGATGAAGTAACGCTGAAAAAAACCTCAAGAGCAGAAGTTCAGTCGTGGCAATCCTGATCAGTGTATGCTCCAACTGACCAACAAGCATCATTTTATATGGTAGGATCCAGCATGCATCATCATTAACACTGCCATCATCATCCTCATGGCACCTTTAGTGGTGAGACAGAAACTGAGCCGTGGCAAAGTGACAGGCGCCCGATGACAGATGGTGGGAGGGGCATTTCCTCAATACTGTTTTGCATGTCAAATTTAGTAAACAGATAAACTGAGTTTTGTGACTGATGTGAAGATATGAAGTGTTAAGTGTAGGTGTTGAGTGGGTTGGGGGGTTGCCCTCAGCCTTTAAGCTGAATTACTGTAATGTAAAGCAGCATCTGATACTGTATCCGATTGACAAACCTGGAACCACACATACACACACACACACACGCACATTGGATCTTCAAATCCCTATGACGACTTACATTTATTTTTAAACATGTATTTAACCATGACAAACTTTAAATCCTTTAAAAGATGAAACAGTATTAAAGATATCATACCAATGGAAACAAAACATACAGAAATGGAATAGAATTGTTTTACATAGAAAACATTGTTTTCTCTATCTTCAAGTAATCCTCATTTTCTGGGTGTGGTGAACTTTTTTGTTTTGAGGACTGTTGATCTCGTTAATTTCAATCGATCAACATTAACTATCTTAATAATCAATTTATCAGCATTAAGTCATTTTGAAACCGCAATGTCATATACAAAAATTTATTTTTTTTGTCTTAAAACTAACAATAGGCACTTGACAAGATAAAAATAATATATATCTTTAAAATATTTACAGTAAAAAGGATGTCAGACAGTCTATCTTGATCTTTTAATGATCCTAAAAGTCATTAATGAAACTTAATCCTGGTTTTATCCCTGCAATATTTTGGTCAAACAGATGACCAAGAAAAATCTTCTTCTTTCAGAGGTTTCCCCCCATTACACTAACATAGTGAAGAAATTTGATGCTCCCAAAGTTCAGGAGCGTGCACGCATGCATGTACAGTATCTCACAAAAGTGAGTACACCCCTCACATTTCTTCACATTTTTCTTTATATCTTTCCATGGGACAACACTGAATAAATGACACTTTGATACAATGTAAAGTAGTCAGTGTACAGCTTGTATAACAGTGTAAATTTACTGTCCCCTCAAAATAACTCGACACACAGCCATTAATGTCTAAACTGCTGGCAACAAAAGTGAGTACACCCCTTAGAAAAAATTTACAAATTGGGCCAAAAGTGTAAATATTTTGTGTGGACACCATTATTTTCCAGCACTGCCTTAACCCTCTTGGGCATGTAGTTCACTAGAGCTTCACAGGTTGCAACTGGAACCCTCTTCCACCCATTCATGACGACATCTCGGAGCTGGTGGATATTAAAGACCTTGCGCTCCTCCACCTTCCGTTTGAGGATGCCCCAACGATGCTCAATAGGGTTTAGGTCTGGAGACATGCTTGGCCAGGCCATAACCTTTACCCTCAGCTTTTTTAGCAAGCCACTTGTCGTCTTGGAGGCCTGTTTGGGGTCGTTATCATGTTGCAATACCACCCTGCGGCCCAGTTTACGAAGGTTGAGTGCACATGGTCAGCGTCGTACACAGAGGTTGGCTTTGGAAAATAGACGTATGAGTGCTGCCAGCATTGCTGAAGGGCTTGAAGGGGTGGGGGGTCAACCTGTCAGTGCTCAGACCATACGCCGCACTCTGCATCATACTGGTCTGCATGGCTGTCGTCCCAGAAGGAAGCCTATTCTAAAGATGATGCACAAGAAACCCCACAAAAAGTTTGCTGAAGACAAACAGACTACGGACATGGATTACTGCAACCATGTCCTGTGGTCTGATGAGACCAAAATACATTTATTTGGTTCAGATGGTGTTAAGAGTGTGGACCGGCAACCAGGTGAGGAGTACAAAGACAAGTGTGTCTTGCCTAGAGTCAAGCATGGTGGTTGGAGTGTCATGGTCTGGGGCTGCATGAGTGCTGCAGGCACTGGGGATCTACAGTTCATTGAATTCTAACATGTACTGTGACATACTGAAGCAGAGCATGATCCCCTCCCTTCATAAACTGGGCCACAGGGCAGTACTGCAACATGATAACGACCCCAAACACCCCTCCGAACGTCCACTGGCTTGCTAAAGAAGCTGAGGGTAAAGGTTATGGACTGGCCAAGCATGTCTCCAGTCTTAAACCCTATTGAGCATCTTTGGGGCATCCTAAAACGGGAGATAGAGGAGCGCAAGGACTCTAATATCCACCAGCTCCTTGATGTCGTCATGAATGGGTAGAAGAGGGTTCCAGTTGCAACCTGTGAAGCTCTAGTGAACTACATGCCCAAGAGGGTTAAGGCAGTGCTGGAAAATAATGGTGTCCACACAAAATATTTACACTTTTGGCCCAATTTGTAAATTTTTTCTAAGGGGTGTACTCACTTTTGTTGCCAGCAGTTTAGACATTAATGGCTGTGTGTCGAGTTATTTTGAGGGGACAGTAAATTTACACTGTTATACAAGCTGTACACTGACTACTTGACATTGTATCAAAGTGTCATTTATTCAGTGTTGTCGCATGGAAAGATATAATGAAATATTTGAAGAAATGTGAGGGGTGTACTCACTTTTGTGAGATACTGTACATGCACGCATGCATGTACATGCACACGCGCAATAACACCTTCGCAGGGGACAGTAGAGGGAGAAACAGCAGGACTTTCCCTGCAATGACTGTAGTCATGTACGGGGCAAACCATATTTTTCGTCTGCCAAATGTCAGCAATGAAAGAACTAGACTTCAAGCTCACAGTCTAAAAAAACAAACATTTTGCTCAGGTTTCCTCGCACATATGTAAATCACCTTTCATGTGTTAAGCGGAGTGTGAGGTACTTCCACAGTAAACAATGCCTTTCAGTGCATGTTGGCCTGAGGGCTGAGGAAGTGTTTGGTGTTTGAATTCTTCTTTGTCCTCTTAAAGTTTGTAAGTGAGTTCATCACACTGCATAATAAATAGGAACCTTCCATGGTATGACAAGTATTTCGTATACACATCACTGACCTAAAATTCTGAGAAAGCTTTAAGGTTATTTGAACAGAAATAAGTCTTTAGTTTCAGTTCCTTAAAAACCTTATTCATGTTTCTGCATTTGTGGAGCATTTAACACACTCAATTAACTGCTCTACAGTGTTTATGGTTGTTTTTTCTATTCCTTAAATGCAATTTCAAATTTCTAATCTTGATGGTATTTTATGTCCCTGTGTCTGAATTATGCTATATAAATACACTTGCCTTGTCTATGGTGTGAATGCTGTGTTTTGGTGGTAAGCTAAGTATATTGTAATGCCTCTGAACTAACTATTAGATATAGTTCGGTTTAAGTGTTGGGAATTTTAACAAGTTATGTATTTTTTATATACTTTCTTTAAGTTTTTAAGGTGCCATAAGACTTAAGTTTCAGTTTTGTTGTAGATTTGAAAGTAGCTCAAAAGCATTTTCACCACTTTCCATGAACCAAGACAGTTTCGAAAGTGATGCAATTTCAAGCTCAGATGGATTTTAGTCACTCAAATCCCCTTTTCCCTGAGAATCAGATGATTGCGGGCAAAGAAGCCACAAAGTTCCATTGATGTCAATGTCTTACTCAATTATTAACTCCCAAAATGAAAACATTTTTTGTTTTTACTTTACACTGCACTACATGTCATTTCGAATGTCACTACAGTCCAGATACCAAAACGTCAAGGCTGTCTAAGAAAGGGGTCGACAGTCCTAACATCTATAACATGAATATACAGTAGTATTTCAGTGAATAAGACTTGTTTTAGGCTCTGGATTCAGAAATAATTGTTTGTACCTTTCTACGCAGGAAACCATCATTAAATGAATGTTGAGCACCTCTAGCTGAACTGAAAACATATGGATTATCAGATAAAATGCCAGCTGATGTTCAGTGGCACCAAAAGGTGACCCTACCTAACGTGTAACACCAGAGCACTTGATGTTAGTGCTTATGTTAAAGGAGAATATTTGAATATTTTGGAAGCCAAAGTGTCGTAATTTCCACCAGTTTCAATGATATATGGATGTTCAGATAGTTATCTATAAAGGCCTGGTGCCACAACATTTGTTTAGCATCTCAGAAGGAGAAGTAACTCCAGCTCCTGTTTCACATTGAAAAAGAGGTCTGGCAGACCATTTTCCATTGACTGCATGTTCATTTTTGTTGGTACAGATGTAATGCTCCAGCTAACAATCTGGAAATTAATGGCTCAATAGGTGTTGGGTGTCTTTTATTCCCTAACAAAGTAAACATGTTTCTTTAAAAAATACTAAAAAAATAAATAAAAAAAAACAGTTGGAGGATTATAATATAAATAAAATTGAGTTCACTGTTATTTTTATTACATGATTTATTCCACCAATACAGTTTGGATGTGTGGACATCAGTGCAGGAGCGGCAGCATGAGGAAGAGAAAGGTTTGCACATTCCACTGAATTAAATAAATTCAATTTATATTGCAGAACGAAGCAAATCAGACAAACGGCGTAGGTAACAGTTGCCATAAAAAGGTACTTTTTCTTGTTTTAGCCAAATTGCCAGGGTTACAATTAAAAAAACATTTAGTTTGTAGCCACAGAGCAATAACAGATGAACAATTACAAAATGCTGCTGTGTCAAGGAACAGGGAGTAGAGAAGAGCCTTGATATGTTTGATGGTGTTTGTTAGTTTGCCTCGTTCTTTGAAGCCTCGTCAAAGTTTTCAACAAGATCTGAAAACAGAAAAAGATGTGTATAGAAGTATGCAGGTCAATAAGCAGTTACATGAAGATCAGTAATTGTCTCAATGAGATTTATTTAACCAGCAAATAAAACAAAACTAAAGAGGAATACAACAACAAAAGTCAGCCAACGCTTTTAAAAAAATGTTTTAATATAGTGAGACTTAATTTATTAGCTTTGTCCACTTCCTTTCAAAGTACCGGCTCAGCTCTACCTCTGCTCAACAGTTCACATGTGTAGTGAACAGCACTGAGACATAGCGGTTGATGTATTAATTGTGCGATGCAACAACCCAATTAGAACTGTCCCCGACTAAGAATTAACCTGGTTAAGACACATCACACACTTGGAAACAACTTTTAAGAGTGTACACCAGTTAACAGGTTGTCAGAATACTTGAGATCATCAGGACTTTCAGTCGATGGATCACTCAAGGAATCATCATTCAACACAGGAACGCCAGAAGACACAACCAGTTAGGAGCGGCCTGTGCCCCTCAAGAGGATATTAGCTTACAATGATGGGACAATGGCCTAAAAAATTTTTTTGTTTAAATCATGGATAATGAAAACATTTTGTATATGACTATACCACTATGTGGTGTGTTGTGACATGTTGAACCTTAGATTGTATTATGCACTGGGAATCATGTAAATTATGCTTAATACAATTGTCACATTGTATTGCTATAGAAGTCATTATCAACTATTTAACCATCTCATGAATGCGAACATGTAGGACAGCCTGTTCTGGACTGTTAATAATGTGGTTCTTTAATGCTAAAGTATATTATATATTTAAGTGAAACCAATGTTTTAAAAAGGAGATGTGAAAATGTGCTCACCTGGAACGTCATCATCCTCCTCCTCTTCAGCAGCGACCATGGGGGCTTTCATGTCTCCAGCTATGAGGGGGAAGAAGAAGAACACACAGCAACATGTTGATAGACAGCTCACACAACTACAGACACATACAAAGAGATCAGTTTAGAGTGTTGTAGGCACCTGGTTTGGGCAGATTCTCTGCTAATCTCCTGAGGCTGGTCAGACTGTCGGCTCCCAGCTGGTTTAGGATTCCTGGGAGCATCTCCGTCAGCTGCTTGTTCTCAGCGTGCCCTGTGATGGTAAAAGTGTTGGCAGCCAAGGAAGCCTGGACTTTGGGGTTATTGAAGTGGATCACTGTTCCCTGGTTTGTGAACATGTTCACCTACGATGGAACACAACAGAAATGGAAGGGGAAGAAAAAAAACAAGTTTGGGGTTAGTCTTGAATATGTTCTATTTTGCTTATTTAGGAGGGGAGAGTTCAAATGATTAAATCATTTTAAAAAAATACATATATAAATGGGTTAAAAAGGCCTGAGGCAGAGAACAGGCCTCTGACTTTTTTCACTTTTTCCAATTCCTTTCAAACTACCGGCTCAGCTCTACCTCTGCTCAACGGTTCATATGTGAAGTGAACAGCACTGCGACATAGCGGGTGTATTAATCGTGCGACACAACAAACAAATTAGAACTGTCCCCGACTAAGAATTAACCTTGTTAATAATAAAAGAACAGAAGTTTACTCTTAAGACACATTACACACACTTGGAAACAACTTTTAAGAGTGTACACCAGTTAACAGGTTGTCAGAATACTTGAGATCATCAGGAATTTCAGTCGATGGATCACTCAAGGAATCATCATTCAACACAGGAACGCCAGAAGACACAACCAGCTAGTCAAGAGCGGCCTGTGCCCCTCAAGAGGACATCAGCTTACAATGATGGGACAGTGGTCTGAAATGTGTTTTTAAGTTTTAAATCAGGGATAATTAAACTATATAGTATATGCCTATACCACCCTATGCAGTGAGTGGACATGTTGAACCTCAAATTGTATTATACACAGGGAATTATGTTTCTGCTAAATAAAATTGTCACTTTTTATTGCTTTAGGTAAATATATAATATGTACATCATTTCCATTAGTATGCTATAACAGGCCTAAAATATTTTTTTGATGATCGATTTTTGAATCATTTGAAATCATAAAGTGAGTGAGGAAAAATTGAAAGGACATGTAGTAAAGTTTAGAGCTGTCCCCGACCTAGTTGAATCTGATTGATTTGTCAATTCTTGCCTATAGTCGACCGATCGTATGCATAAGTATACTATAAAAGGCACAAAATGTTTTTTTGATGATTGATTTTTGATCTGCCTGGATTCCTTAGAGCATTGCGTATAACATTAAACTGAAAGCATTTTAGAAATAATTTCCTATACCTCCTCAATGCCAGAGATGTTGTTGACTCCCAGTTTCTTAAGGGAGAACTGCAGCTTCTTGTCATCTGCTGTAGCTGTCCTGTGCACCACCTTCTTCTTTCTGCGGGCTGATCCCTACAGAGCACAACAATGAGCTTTAATATAGGAACACATGACCCCAAAGACAGACAAACAAATAGAACATTCAAACTTACCTTTCCGCCTATGCGGACCTGCTCCTGCAGTTTGGCGAGCTTCTCCTGGTTCATTATGAACTCCTTCATCTGACAAGACACAGCACATACACATTATGAAATGTAATGTTTGCTCACAAATCTCAGTTATTTGGGGGGTGGAAAAATCTAATTGGACACAGAGCTGGAAGACATTAAAACACCAGTAATTGTACACCATAAGTGATTCATATGAAATTGATGTAAGCCTAAGCACCTAATGTGTGGTTTCAACATGTCACTGGAAGCATAGGGGGTTGTAATTAAAATTTGCTAATTCTAAAACTCCCCCAAAAAAACCGCCCCGTCATTTTGCGTGTTGGCATAGCAAACTAACAAGAATGTACAGCTGCCAGAAGCCCAAAAATAGCAGCACACTTTTTAGTCTCGACTCAAGTTCTGCATGAATCAGACAGAGGTGGCCAGCTAAAGTGAATGGCTAAGTTAGGCTCACAACGCAAAAAGAAGAGAGATGTGTTAGTTTCACTATTACCTGTTTAAGTTTGCTCTAACGAGAATATGTGCTGTGTGTTCACTCTTGACCTTTCATCCTCCGAAACAGGGAAGCTTATTTTTTTTGACCTGGTTCTCCGAAATTATGACAACTAAACTGCCGGCTAGTTAGCAAGTCAAGCTACAGCTAGCTTGGGCCTCTTCAAGCTGATGCCAGCGTAAAAGTATTGATGACATTTTCTTCGCACTTTAGCTCATGATGTAACCCAGGGAACTATTTCCTCCATTGAATGTTAAAATTGTAGGAAACCGAGACAGCTTAAAAGCCTATAGAGACGTGAACTGACCTGGGAGTGTGTAAACACGCGTGTCACACAGACGAGAGAAGCTCGGAGAAAGGAGCGAAGACAGGAAGTGACGCACTGAGATGGATAACTAGCCGGATGTGTCCTCAGTTTTTCAACTTTTTTAACATCGACAACAATGTTTTTCTAATTCTTCCTATGAATTCTTCTTGTGTTTTCAATTTGATTTTACTTATTACTTATTTTTTGAAACATATATTAAAATAATTTCAATATTTTTTATTTTCAAATATAGTATGTGCTCTTAAATTGGTGTGACCAATATATTATTTAAAATGTTTATTTTATATATTTTTTTCCTTTTATTCACTTAATTGTTTCTTATTTGATAATATAGTGCTTCAAGCATATTGTTTTTATGATTACAGCTGTATGATTCCTGTAAACCACTTTGTAAACCTTGTTGTGAATATGTGCAAAATAAATAAAGTTTATATCATTATTATTATTATTATTATTATTATTATTATTATTATTATTATTATTATTATTATTATTATTATTATTATTATTATATAATTTTAAGGAATTGTATTATTATTTGTGCTTTTAATTGGACATGACTTATATCTTTTTTTTCAGGTTCTTGAACTCGAATAAATTACGGAAAAAGAAAACTTCTTTATAAAAATTGATTTAAAAAAGTAGTGACGTTATGAAGAGAAAATAATCGATATCGACCAGAAGCAACTCTATACATTTCTTAACAACCACTCAACTTCTGTTTTATTTGAATTTGAAAAGCTACATTAAGAAGGCTAACTCGACTCTGGTGTATAAATTATTTACAGTACTAGCTCCACCATCAGTACCGTTTTATAAATTCATCAAATTAAAACTTGTGTTTGAGGTTTGAAGTGAAAGTATAAATTGTTCATGCTTTCAGTGAACAATAAAGATATGCCTTCTATGACGGAAGTTGTCACGTTTGTAATCATGGCGTCCTCCACTACCCCGAGATGCAACGTGATAACTCTTTAAAATGAGAAACCTTTGGCTTTCTAGCACAACTATAATCAGTTTCATGTCATTTTAACACAACATACTTAAAAAAAACCAAGTCTGCACTCCTGGAACTTTTCGCTGAAAGGTGAGACTAATCAAAGTTCAGTTTGGTAGAAAATGCTAGCCTGCTATTAGCGAAGTGTGCTAACTCGCCTGCTGTATGTGCTGAACACGTTGGCTCCAGTATCTGCTTAATACGCCTATTTTAAAACCCTGTAACATTACGTGTAACTGCAGTTATTAGAAAAATCTAGACGTAGACATTTTGTTAATGCACAGCTGTAAACCTCGGTGGAGAAATTTACTGTTTCAAAATAGTGAACTCGTTAGCTTAGCCTTCATGAATTGTCTAGTTTGGTGGGTCTGGATGCTGTTTGGTAACACGTGAACTATGTTGACGTTCATTTCATGTCTGGAAATCTAAAGCCTTCCTCTATCTTGCTCTTGTGGATCAATATAACATTGTATGAGCTCCTAACTCATTTATATGTAGTTAGGTGCGTTTATTTCACCATATCAAAGTTTAATGTTCTAAAAAACAACAGTTTGTCCTTGTAGCTGTACCGTATTTTCACTGAGGGAAATAATGAATACACTCTCGAGCTCTGTTTTCCTGGCTGTACCAATCCATCGAATTAAAGTATTATCGATGAAGTGTGCATCATTGTGACATATTTGGTGTCTTTCTAGACTTTATAAACCTCACTAAGATTGATTCATTTCAGTTGGTTGGTACTTTTTTAAGCCATTCGTCAGCTGGCAGGAAGTCGGTGAGGGTTTAAACCATAAACAATCATTAGTCTCAAGTGTCTTACTAAATGTTAAT
The DNA here is from genome assembly GCA_026929865.2 of Hyperoplus lanceolatus. Taxonomy (NCBI): domain Eukaryota; kingdom Metazoa; phylum Chordata; class Actinopteri; order Uranoscopiformes; family Ammodytidae; genus Hyperoplus; species Hyperoplus lanceolatus. The sequence continues at coordinate 26,325,047 of CM049397.1, forward strand.
GTTCGTCTTTGTATTTTCTGTATCTTACCAATTTCAGAAGAGTATTTCGTAATCGACACAGAAATGGCTTCATTTAAACCTACGAAAATCCAAGTCTATCCTAAACTTGGAGAGAAAGTCACGCAAGACACACTTTACTGGAAAAACTACAAGGTGAGTCTCTCCTGCGTACAGTGGGTCTCAATATTAATGTGGGCCAAAAAAAGCTCATCCTTAATTTTGTTTTTCTCAGTCTTAAAAATATATCTCTGTTTCTCCTATCACAGGCTCCGGTCCAAATAAAAGAATTTGGTGCAATCACGAGCATAGACTTCTCCCCAGTGGCTCCACATAACTTTGCTGTGACAGCTTTCACAAGGGTAAGTTGGCCTCTCTTGCATACATTAAGCTTGGTTGTGTTTTTTTCTCTCACAATTAGTCAGTGCTCACCTCATAAAATAAGTCCGGCTTCAGTCTGTCCTCTGAATATTCAAGTATTGAGTTATGCAGCATTAGTTTGAGATTTCTTGTCATTCTAACACTGTTTTCTCTACAGATCCATGTTTACGGGCCATTCTCCCAGGAGCCTGTGAAGACATTTACACGCTTTAAGGACACTGCGTACTGTGCTAGGTTCAGATCAGATGGCCAGCTGCTCGTGGCAGGATGTGAGGACTCTGTTGTCCGGCTGTTTGATGTCAGTGGCAAGGTGGCACTCAGGATGTTCAAAGGGCACACAAAGTAGGTATCCCACCTCGTGTGGGACAGTGTTACTAAATAGGCTTCATGTCAACATTTTGGCAGCACCTAAAGAGGTTATGTTGGAAAAGTTAGGTTTTTATAATTTCAAAGTAATTAACATAATGGAATCAATGCAGATAAAAAATCTATCTATATAAAAATATATTGTGCCTTTTTATACTATTGGGGGTTCTGTACATGTATGCTATATTTGCATTAAGCAATAAAAAGTGTCAATTTTATTTAGCACAAACATAATTTTAAAACCAAAAAATACATTTCAGTCCTTTGTCCCATCATTGTAAGCAGATGTCCTGTTCAGGGACACAGGTGGCTCCTGATAAACTCTTCTTAAGTTTTTGTGTTGGATGATGATTCCTTGAGTGATCCATCGACTGAAATTCCTGATCTCAAGTATTCTGACAACTTGTCAACGCTCTTGAAAGTTGTTTCCAAGTGTGTGATGTGTCATAAAAGTAAACTTCTGTTCTTTTATTTCTGCTCAGGGCCGTACATGTAACAGACTTCACGTCAGACCGCTACCAGATCCTCACAGGGTCAGACGATTACACGTGTCGACTTTGGGACATCCCAAACTCCACTGAGCTCAACACCTACCAAGAACACACAGATTACATCCGCTGTGGCGTGACAAGCAAACTCAACAGAGATCTATTTATTACTGGTGAGATGGATGTAATAACTTTTCAAATGGTGTTGGTTTAAAAAAAGAAAATGATTTGACGACCGGTCGACTATAGGCAAGAACTGACAAATCGGATTCAACTAGGTCAATTCTTAGTTGGGGACAGCTCTATACTTTACTTTATGTCTTTTCCTCACACATTTTATGATTTCAAAATAATTCAATCAAAAATCAATCATCAAAAAACTACTTTGTGCCTTTTTAAAGCATACTAATGTACATAGTTATATTTACATATTGTAATACAAAGTGACAATTTTAATTCCCTGTGCATAATAAAATTTGAGGTTCAACATGTCTACACACTGCATAGGTTGGAATATTCATGTACAATATAGTTTCAATATTCCAAAAACACAGCACACCGTTCCTAGCTGATTGTGTCTTCTGGTGTTCCTGTGTTGAATGATGATTCCTTGAGTGATCCATCGACTGAAATTCCTGATGATCTCAAGTATTCTGACAACCTGTTAACTGGTGTACACTCTTAAAAGTTGTTTCCAAGTGTTTGATGTGATATAAAAGTGAACTTCTTTACTTTTACAGGCTGCATGTCTGCCGCAGCAGAAGAAATTGTAAATTCCAGAGGCCTCTCTTTCTGTTTTGACAGTGACATTTAAAATCCACCAACATTTGGCTTTTGACTGATATTTTTTATTTCCCAAATGATTTATGGTGTATTAAGATCATATTTTCTTCTTTTTCTTGATTTTCTTTTCCCTTTTTTACTATAACTAATTTCTTCTTAAAAAGATAATAAGGAAAAGAAGATAGAAAAGTCAAATTTTGAATCATTACACACACTGTAACTTACCTAACATAATTTAATAATTAATATGCAGAATCGGTTGTAATTGTGCTATAAATGCTGCTCTCCAGTTGTTAGTCTGCCACTCCAGATATAAGGAGGACCAACATGAAAAAAATTGTGTCTCTAACAATTCATGTTTTTTTTTCCTCCTAGGATCTTATGACCACACACTGAAACTCTTTGATGCCAGAGTGGATAAGAGTGTGATGACCATGGACCACGGCCAGCCAGTGGAGAGCCTGCTTCTCTATCCTTCTGAGGGGCTCCTTGTCTCTGCAGGTAGAAAGCTACGGAATCATCAATTTTGCCCGACTCGCCCAAAAAATGTGTCTGATAAATCAAAAAATTGGAAGGCCTGGGCTATGATACACAAGTTAAACTTTTATTTGCCTCTCTGCAAATATCTGCACCAGTACTTCAACTTGTACACATTTTATTATACTTTATTAAAACTGCTGATGTTTATCCAGGACATTAAAAGCTTTCTCTCCCTCACCCTTAAGGGGGACGCTATATGAAAGTGTGGGATCTGCTAAAAGGAGGCCAGCCTCTGGTGTCATTGAAGAACCACCACAAAACTGTCACCAGTGTGTGTCTCAGCAGCAATGGACAGAGACTGCTGTCTGCTTCTCTGGACAGGTACGGGGACAGGTGTATGTACAGGCTATGCAGATCTATGAGCAGGGGGAAAAAAATATTTGACGATCGGTCGACTATAGGCAAGAATTGACAAATCAATCAGATTCAACTAGGTCGGGGACAGCTCTAAACTTTACTACATGTCCTTTCAATTTTTCCTCACTCACTTTGTGATTTCAAATGATTCAAAAATCGATCATCAAAAAAATATTTTAGGCCTGTTATAGCATACTAATGGAAATGATGTACATATTATATATTTACCTAAAGCAATAAAAAGTGACAATTTTATTTAGCAGAAACATAATTCCCTGCGCATAATACAATTTGAGGTTCAACATGTCCACTCACTGCATAGGGTGGTATAAGCATATACTATATAGTTTAATTATCCCCGATTTAAAACTTAAAAACACATTTCAGACCACTGTCCCATCATTGTAAGCTGATGTCCTCTTGAGGGGCACAGGCCGCTCTTGACTAGCTGGTTATGTCTTCTGGCGTTCCTGTGTTGAATGATGATTCCTTGAGTGATCCATCGACTGAAATTCCTGATGATCTCAAGTATTCTGACAACCTGTTAACTGGTGTACACTCTTGAGAGTTGTTTCCAAGTGTTTGATGTGTCATCAAAGTGAACCACTGTACACAAAAGAGATTAATTCCTGACAGTAACACTATGAATGTGTTTTCCTTAGCCGGATGATGAGTCCATTGTCGTGGGTATGACCAACAGTATCCTGAGTATCAAACACAGGAAAAGCCCTGAAGAGTCCAAGGAAAGCTCTGGCCAACAGAGGCGAAGGCCATCATATCGTCCTTTTGTCAAGGGGAAGAATTACGTCCCTAAACAGGTAAAATGACATGGATTAACCTTCAGTGCATCTTAGGCCTTTTTTGGTACATTTTGCTTTTTCATTTCACAACTGCTGAGGCTGTGTTCATGCAAATGGCTTCATATTTGGTCAAGGCTAATGTTTTCTGACCAATTTATGAATTTTATCCTCAATTCATTGATTTGCACTATAATGCACTGTATATTAATTTTCCTCACACTCAGCCTCCTTGGCCAAAAAAGCCCCTCATTGACTCCCATTCAAACAACATTTTTTGACCCTGCTGCCAATAGCTGATAGAAACCAGATTTTTTTTGTTTTGTTTTATTTCCTTGTACTAATGTCTTGAAAATTTACATTTTTTGTGTTTTTTTTTTTTAATTGCATCGGTTTTCTCTCATATACCATTGGTTTTAATTACAGGCTGAGATTTAATATTGCTCTCCTCTGCTACTAGCCACTGCAGGCCACATGAATAAATTGTTTCAGCTAAAATGCTCTCTCTGTATTCTTAGTGATGGCTTAGTATAGTATAGATGTGTTTTTCGACAAATAAGTGTGTGTGCATGTCTGTGTGTGTATCCCAACACGGACACTCAAATTCACATAGAGAAAAACAGTTCAGTGTAAATCTATAAAAACTGCATGTTTTGATCCCATGGTCAATTGAGGTTAAATACATGAATTTGGTAATATTAGACATTCATCCTGTTCTTATACCTTGAAATTTTAAATTTTTACTATTTTACAGCTGATGCGTGAATTTCATCCTTATAGGCCTGAAGAGCAAAGATACCCCTAGTGGAAACGAGGGAACTGTGATTCATTTTGTATTGTTATTAGTTGTAAAGGCTATAGGCAGGACTTAATTCATAAAACATCTGAAAAAATCAGAAAAATCTTAAATTTCAAGTTATAAGAGCAGGATGAATGTGTAATATTACCATATTCACAAATATATCCTCAATTAACCCATTGATGACGGCTGCTGCGCGATGCCACATTGTATCTCCCGCCGGTTACCCATTGTGCAACTCAGACTCTCCTGCCGGCAAATGCGTCACGACGCAACATCGTATCTCCCGCCGGTTACGTCGTAACGCAACTCTAACTCTCCTGCCGGCTGCTGCATGGCGGAGCAATGTACCTCCTGCCGGCTGCAGCATGGCGAAGCATTTTTGTTTTGTTGTCATTTTCATGGCGCGTGGAGCATTGAATGATCTGTCATTGGTTCAAATACACATGAGGCGGGTCTTGTTGAATTTTTAAAACCACGTGACTATCCAAATGCTGTCTGGTTGGCTGAAAATCACGTTAATCAAACCGACATACACGTGCGTTTCTTGTTGACATTTTTGAATAGAGGCGAGATGGAGTCAGCGGAAGAGTTTGACAGCGAGGGCAGCGATATTGAGTTGGGAGAGGAGTTTGAGAGGGAGGAAGAGCTTGGTGGTGTAATACCGGAGGATCCTTTGGATCGAGAACAGGAGTGGGATATGTGGGGTGAAGTAGAGGAGGACGAGGAAGACTTTATTGGATTCCAGGACTGGAAAACCGAGGGCTACCATCTTCGCCAAGCGAAGCAGTTCACCCGCAAAGCGGGGGTGAAGCAGCCGATCCCCGCGGACGCTACCCCCTGGATGTTTTTTTGTTAATTTTTGACGATGAGCTTTGGGTCTTGTTGGTGGAGGAAACAAATCGGTTCGCCGAAATGACACGCTTTCAGACCCCCAACAAATCCAAGTGGTACCCCGTCTCTAAAACGGAGATGAAAACATTCGTCGGGCTGTGTTTCGCCTTCGGAGTTATGAAGCTACCGGCACGCAGGGACTACTGGAGGCAGACCAAATGGCTATATCAGACCAACGTCGCCAAGGCCATGGCAAGGGACCGGTTTGACATTATCTGGATCTGGAGGTAAGCAATTTTAATTTTTTTCTTGCGCTCTCTTGCAAGTTTCGTTCTCTTCTCTTACTAGTTAGCAGTAGCGCACTAAAGTCTCAGTCATGGCCAGTTATGATAGTGGTGACTCTCTCACACACACACACACACACACACACACACACACACACACACACACACACACACACACACACACACACACACACACACACACACACACACACACACCTTTTTAATGTTTAATTGTATTTTCTCATTTTCAAATATTTACAGTAGCTACTAAAAATTATTAATATTCAGAAACTCATAAATTAAGTTCTGAATCGGCCCTGGTGCTATAGCTACATCTACTATATTATAAATACAATAATGGCATAATGAATAAATAGCATAATAAATAGTAGTGATTTATTTTATTTCTGAAACATATATAAAATAATACATACAAATATATACAATTAAAGTCATTGATCTTGACATTTGCATTTTCAGATATCTCCATCTCCAAGATAACATGGACCCTGCCGTGGACAAATCTGACAAGCTCTGGAAGCTCCGGAGGTTCATGGACCTCCTCCTGGTTAGATTTAGAGGACTGTACGAGGTCAATGGCTTTGTGACCGTCGATGAGTCTATGGTTAAATTCAAGGGACGCCTGGGCTTCCGGCAGTACCTCCCCATGAAGCGGTGAAGTGGGGAATCAAGGTGTGGGTCATGGCGGAGAGCAAAACCGGCTACGTGAACAATTTTCAAGTGTACACGGGGGCAATTCAGGGAAAGACAGAGAAAAACCTGGCTCACCGTATTGTCTCCGACCTGGCCGAACCATATTTGGGTCCAACCTGTCCATATATATGGACAACTTCTTCACTGGTGTAATGTTGATGGTGGACCTCAAGAGCAGGGGGGTGCAAGCTTGTGGAACGGTGCGTGCCAACAGAAAGGACCTCCCCAAGAACAAGGACCTCACAAAGAAGGCTGGTTTGAAGAGGCATGAGTTCAATGTGGCGCAGCAGGATGACTTGACCTTCTGCGTCTGGCAGGACACCAAGGCAGTGATGGTCCTCTCCAACTACCATGACCCGACAGCTTATGGGTCAGTGAACAGGATGTCCAATGGTACCCAGATGGAGGTTGGTGCCAGCATGCCTTGCTGACTATCAGCAACACATGAAGGGGGTAGACCTTCTGGACCAGATGATGGGCTACTACCAGATCCAACATCGGTCTTCAAAGTGGTGGAGGAGGCTGTTGTTCTACTTGTTGTCGGTGGCGTGCTACAATGCCTTTGTGGCTGCCAGGTCTGCAGGAGGAGCTGAGTGGAAGTACAGGAGGGCGGCTACAAGGAATGGCTGGAAGATCTGACCCAGGAGCTGATCGTCCCGTCACTACTAGAAGTGCCCGCAGGTGCTCCCACCCAGCCCATCTGAAGCTTCTACTGAGCATGAGCTGGAACGGATCAACACCAAGAGGAAGACCTGCACTGAGTGTTCTGTGAAGCACTACGGCACCAACGTGCGTCCTGGGTCAACTATGATGGGGTGCAGGCAGTGTGACCTTCCTATGCACCGCGAGTGCTTCATGCACCACGTCCTTCGCCACAGATGACTTGCTCTGTGTGTGTGTGTGTGTGTGTGTGTGTGTGTTTGTGTGAGTCTGTCTGTCTGTCTGTCTATCTGTCTGTACGTGAGTGTCTGTCTGTCTGTGAAGGATAATGCTATGCAATAGCCAAAGAGGAGAGATGTGAGCCATGGGGTACAGAGACTGGGACTGTTCCCAGTTCAAACTCAGGACTTTCCCCACCCCTTCCCACTCCTTCCCCATATCTCACTCATACCAAGGTGCCTTGGTATGTGTGTTGGCATGTTAAAAAAAAATAAATAAAAAAAATATAGCCTGTTATATTTTATATTATTTTTTTTTTTTTTTTTTCATCTGTTTAAATAAAAACCTGTGAACCTTACCTTTTAAAAGTAGTTTATTTCATGTTTCTATGTGCTACAGAGACTTAGATATTAAGGTTTTGGTTTTCAGAAAACCCTCAGGAGATAAGCATATGTAGCCTAGATTGCCATAGGGTTTAAGAGGTGTTTTTCAAAGGTGCCTTAGTCATCAATGGGTTAACCATGGGATCGAAACATGCTGTTTTCATGGATTTACATTGAGCTGTATTTCTATGTGAATTTCACTATCTGTTATTGGATACACACACAGGCACACATATTCACAAATACATATTTGTTGAAATACACATATACACTACTCTATGCCATTATGAAGAACCCAGACAGAGCATGTTATCTCAAATATTTTATTCATGTGGCCTGCAGTGGCCTAAGTAGCAAGGTAGTGCAAATTTACATTTTAGCCTGTAGATGAAACACTGGCATATGTGTGAAATTAACAACAACTAGTAAAAAACACAAAAAATGGAAAATGTCAAGACATTAGTTCAAGGAACCAAAAGAATAATAAAAAAAATCAGTTTCTCTCATCTTTTGGCAGCAGGGTCAAAAAGTGTAGTTTTAATAGAATTCTGTGTGTCGTACAATGGCCCTTAATGGAGGGCACATTTTAAATCTTAAATAGCAAAAAGAATAGAAATGCATTCAATTCAATATTATTGTTAATTCTTGACATCTATCACACTCTTATAATCCCCCTCAAAAAAAATCCAATTTAGACTAATTATTTAGCTTTTAATTGATTTTTGGTGTTTTTTAATTAAAAAAATGAGTGACTTTTTCTAAAACAACTGGAATTTAAAGGGTTAAAATCCTTAAAATAAAGATGAATATGGTTTGTATGGTGAGGACTCGAGTTGAAAAAGAAAGTTATAAAAAAAAATTGGTGGAAAAATACATTCATGTTATTTTTATCAACATATCAATTCAAAGTGACATCTTAAGCGCCGAAGGAGGTAGAGTGTGAGGTTTTTTTTTAAATCTTAGATATAAAAAAAATATAAAAATGCTTTCAAATCAATTTCATTGCACATTTTTTACATCTATCACATTCTTATAATCCCCCTCAAAAAAATCCAATTCAGACTAATTATTTAGCTTTTAATTGATTTTTTGTGTTTTTTCATTAAAAAAAACGAGTGACTTTTTCTAAAACAACTGGAATTTAAAGGGTTAAAATCCTTAAAATAAAGATCAATATGGTTTGTATGGTGAGGACACGAGTTGAAAAAGAAAGTTATAAAAAAAAATTGGTGGAAAAATACATTCATGTTATTTTTATCTACATATCAATTCAAAGTGACATCTTAAGCGCCGAAGGAGGCAGAGTGTGATTTTTTTTTAAGGATGCACTGAAGGTTAACTGAAGTCTACAGTCTAATGAGATAATGAGTCTTACGACTTTTATTGTCAATGAGTTGTTATATAAGGCTTATGAGACTGTTTGCTTTCTTTTCCCTCTCCCCATTGTTTATAATTTTTTTCCTTCTTTTTCCAGGATGATTATCTTGTCAGTAAGCCTGTGAGACTGCATTTGGCCAAATACGACAAGCAGCTGAAGAAATTTAATGTATCGAAAGCTCTGGATACAGCCCTTGAGGTATACATTTCACATATTTATATAAGTTTTTCAAATGTTTGAGGTTCCTTTTTAGTTTTAAAGTTGTTCAATTTGCTATGTAACACAGTAGCACTAATACTTTCCTGTTGCTAAGTTGTACTAAGTGAAATGGCAGGATGAAAAGCATCCCTAATGCAAAAACAAGCATTTCTAAAAAGATGTCAGTTTGATTTTAGTTGTATTAATATACCAGTGTATTCATTTGAACTAATAGTCATGGACAAGGACGAGAAAGCCAGAGATCACCGTCGCTGTTATGAAGGAGCTGGATCGAAGAGGAACGTTGAAGAACGCTTTGGCAGGACGCGACGAACAGGGACTCTCTCAGTTGCTCAACTTCCTCATAGGGTAGGACGCAGATAAAGACTTATCTACATTTGTACATCGAAGGAGCCTTTTGCCACATGAATACTCAAAACTCCTTTACCATTTCTTCTCCAGGAATGTGGTTGACCACAGGTTTGCTCCCGTCCTTGTACCGACGGCCGAGATGCTCCTGGACATCTATCGGTCTGTGGTGGGCCAGTCACCGGTGGTGGACAGACAGCTGCTGCGTCTACAGGACCTGGTGGAGAGGGAGATAGACTACCAGCAGGAACTCCTGGAGGTGCTGGGCATGTTGGACACAATGTTCGCCTCCTCCCTCCCTAGGAAGGAGGTGCCATGCTCTGGAGCCAGCAGGTCCAATGGCCTGACACAGGGGGAAGCCAATAGACCACAGCTCCAGGCTACCTGAGGCTTGTAGGGGAACAACCCCCGCTTTAGACTGGGTTAGAGTGCCTTTTAGCAACTCTAAAACTCCTTTTTCGAAACATCAGACACACATTTCCTGGCGTGACAACAATGATAGGCTTCAACAAACTGAAACATTTGTTACAGGTTTTTAAGAGACTGAGAAACTCAAGGTCTCTCTCTGGTGTGACTGAAAACACAACCGGCAACAAAGAGACCATGCATTTACCGTATGATTAGCCTGTGTGTGTTTGTGAAGGTGTTTTTATTGGAAGTCCTATAATTACACTTTCAATTGGTATGTAAGTGAACATTTTTGTGCTTGTCTGTTTGCATAAATTCCACGTGACTGTCTGCTTTGTATTTTCTTAATATTTGGCATTGACAAATGTTTTATAAGCAGATAAAAATAAATCTTTGTAATATTGAAACTGAATCATAATAATTGCGTTTATGCAGTTTGAAAAATAGTCTGGAAAAACAAATCAAGTGTAAATACACACTAGTTTACAGAGCTTAGCCCTAGGCTGTGTATTTACACAATATTTTTTTCCAGTGCATACACAGGTCAGTCGATTGTTAGAAGTTATTCACTGATTTTGACAACAAGCATTCTCCAGAATCGCTGACTCCAATTTCCACTGATCATACAGATTTCAACAAGTGTGGATTATCTCTCTTTGCCGTTGAGTCCATTAGAGGTCGCTGTAACCTCAAAGAAACGGCTAATTTTCACATGTGAGAAGGAATTTCCATTAGAACAGACGGTATACCGGGGGCAAGTGACAGGGAGGAGGATGCTGCTGCTGTGTCAGTGGAGGCTGCAGCTCAGACTGGAAGCAGCAGCATCACGAGCGCCATTTCTCAACTTGTAGCTTTGACGCTGACACTTGAATTAGCAGCAGGAGGATGAGTCCGAGTTAGGTGCTGTCTTTGCTACATTTTAAACGCACTGTCACGTGACTCGTGGCGGAGTTTGAGCTCCTGCGAAGGTAGGAAATTACCTCAACACAACGTGAACCCCTTTTCAACTAGCTGTCGACTTTATGTGTCTGTTTCCTATCTGCGACCGTTTGTTTGCTAATATGTCACACCTGTTCGAATTGTAAAGTATAGCCTAACGTTATTAAATGCTACAAATGTATTCTGTTAAATAGGTCAAATTTGAAGTGATTGAAATTCAATTATATATTTTTTTAAAAGCACTTGTTTTTAAAGCTAATGTTTTTGTAGAATCTGCTCATTAATGTCCAGTGTTGTCTTTCATATTCATATCCCCACTCCTCTTTCATGAAGCTAGCTACCAATCTTGCTTTGCCTTTTCTCACTGTAATATTTGTTCAGTATAATTCTATATCATTATAGATTGAAAAATGCAAAAGATAATGTGATTGCACAGGAAGCAATTTCTTGAAAATTGTTAAGACCTTGCTGTTGTGTTCGGTTTAGGAAGTGGCCACTGATAAAGAACAGATCAGAACTCTGCCGCAATTGAACTTAATCGATGTCCTACTTTTTCTCTCTCTCTCTCTCTCTCTCTCTCTCACTCACTCACTCACTCACTCACTCACTCACTCACTCACTCACACACACACACACACACACACACACACACACACACAGAGGAATAGGCTACAGAGTGCATGCATATTATATTTGGGCATGTTTGGTGTTCTGTTGCTGTCTCTACACACCAAGGTAAAATTGTATCATTAAATTAATTGTTCATGTACTTGAGATCAAAAGATGATCCTGTCAAATCAGAAACACTTTTATTGGCTCAGAGAAGGTTTGATAATCTCTTTGGGATCAGAGGAGCAGACAAAATAACCAAGGAGGTAGTGAGGAGTCACATGGCTACACATACTTACTGACCCAAGTTTTTTAATTTTTTATTTTGCTCTCACAAATGTCTGTTTAATGTCTGTCTTTGGCTGCAGTTGGTGCACAGATGGAGCTGAGCAGGAGGAGAGTGCCTCTGTATGTGAGTATACTGCAGTCAAGTTTGAGACCAGCTAGTCTCCAGTTAATCTCAAGAGTTAGTTGCTACTCTGGGAAATCTCTGCAAATTGAGTTAGGAATGTAGTGAGGGATCCGCAGCCTCATTTATAAAAACCAATGGTCTGTGGCAGAGGTTTTGTCCTCGTGGCCAAACCAAGGTTTTTATGGTAAATGCCTCAAAAGTCTTATCTGAAAGTATACAACTGGTTTCAGTGCATTTCATTCAGTTCACTAAAGTTAATTTAAATAAAGTTCTGTATAAAAACAACTTCAGATTTGACACTTGGGTCAATGATTGTGCCATTATGACAGACTTTTGACTTTGATCAAACAGAAACTGTATGTGAATGAAATAGTACAATGTTTTGCTGTTGGATTATTTGAGTATTTAATCATAGTTTCTTTGATAGAAGAATAAGAAACGTATCCATCAGCACAACAGTGACAATGCAAGCCTGGCATTTGTGTATTCTGTGATTCATTCATGATTTTTATTTGTATTTTACTTACTCAGCATTGGAAGGTTAAGCTGTAGTCAAACAGGGCAGGACTGCTGTCAAATATTTTTGTTATTGGTTTCAGTTTGGGATTTTAACATTGTACACAAACAATAATGAACAGAACTAATGCTTTTCTGCAGATCAAAAGGGTCATACATCGGTCACGCTGCATTCTGTCAACTGACTCCTTTCTGATTTGACATGTTTTGAATGCTGTTTCTATCATTTTACTCAAGGTCCCTTAAAGGTTACCAATGCATGCAACAACAACTCAGGCAGTCACAATGTCCTTAACAATTTTCGTGGCAATTCATCCAATTGATGTTGAGATATTTCACTCAAAACCACATATGTCAGCCTTCTACTGGCACTAAATAAAATAAATAGAGGATCATTAAAAGAATGGCAATCCGTCTAATAGTTCTTGAGTGTATCTTTTCCAAGGTGGAGAACAAAGCAAATGGTAGCATATTGCTGGTCAGGCACACATCATATCACTTCATGCAGCATCAATTGTTTCTAGCTTCAGAGTCTGTTCTTTTCCATTCTTCCTTTGCCTGAGGTAGTCCCCACTGTTACTGTTTGTCCAGTATTTAATTTAGTGGCCACAACATCATTAGTGGTCAACTTGTGGAACAGGAGAAGCTGTGTAGACATTATATGATTTGTGGTAAATCGGATGTTCTCTCTTTCAGAGAATAGATGATAAGGGATTGTTGCTAAATGTTTAAGGGAACCTGAAGGTAGGATCATCATGTGAGACTGGGAGAGACATGGAGGCGGGATCCCTATCTGAACCAGCGAAAGCAGTGAAGAGAAAAGCCTCTCGGTTTTATAGTCTGCGAAATTAGGTCAGCTGTTGAGGTGATGCAAGACTAGAAAGTCTACTTAAAAACACCCTTTACCATCCAACGTTATGCCCATTGCATTTCAAATTAAGCCTTATCATTTACAGTTTTGCTTTCCTTTCTTTCCCTCAACCTGTCTCGTCTACTAATGCCTCAGTCAGTCATTTGAAAGGTTTCCCAGAATAACCCACACAGTGTTTTTTTATGGCTGTATTGCTGTCTGGCCCTATTAAGGCCACCGTAGGTGGACCAATAGATTTCTGTCGGTATCGTTACTAAAATTATACACAAACATTTGAGTATTTTCTCTCTTTTTATAAAAAATAAAGAATAGAAAATAATTTTGGTTCTGGTATCCCAACCTAGAGTGCATTGGCCACGTTAATAAAAATTAAAATGTAACTATCCCCAGCTCTTGAAAATTCAGTGGCCTAGAACTTGAACAACAACTGTGGGCTCTAATGTGAGGATTTACAACATGTTGCCACACCCACCTCTGAACTGCGCAACTTTTCTTAAAGGCTATCAATCAGACTGTCAGAGGTCTGACTGTTCTGCCCTATTTCACCTTTGTTCCCGCCTCAGATCAGGTCTAAAGGGTCCGGGCCTGTCGGGATCAGGACAGGACTTTACAGTAGACCCCTATACATTCCTGTTTTTATTGGGAGGGAAGTTTTTATTCGACCCTCAAGAGGAATGCTGTCAAGGGATTTGATGTGCTTTTCAGAAATGCAGAACACAGCTTTACAATAGTCTTAAATTGAACCTCTTTCTATATGAATAAAGATATGTTTTACTCAGTAGCATCTTTCTTCTTGATTCTCCCTGTCAACCCCTCATATGTTTTTCTTTACCTCAGGGCCAGGCCAAGGTATTTGCGTTGCTGGAGGGTTTAGACTCGGTGCCAGAGGATGCAGAGGTCTATGTTGTTTTGGAAGGATCCAGACTGGTCCATGTCACCAGGGCTCAGAGTGATGTCATGCTCTGCTTTATCGTGCCTGGTATGTGCATGTGTATTATGTGTATTGCATTCGTGTGTTACTGTATGTATTTTATGTATTTTGGAAAGAAAACAATCTAAAAGGAAGGGAATTATAAAAAATAAAATAAAAATTCTGACACTGAACCGTACATTTTGACAGTCCCTAATGTTCCACTCCCCACACACACACACACACAAAGACAGACAGACAGACAGACAGGACACACACACACACACACACACACACACACACACACACACACACACACACACACACACACACACACACACACACACACACACTGTCTGTGACTTGAGGTCTGGAAGGGTACAGAATCTTATCAGCTTCCTCTCAGGAGGGAAGCGGCTCCATAAACAATATGTCAACATTACTGAGCCTCTGTCTAGGTTGACACAGGCAACAGGCAGTCTGTGGGCTTGCGCATTATCTACAATAGCTGGACTATTACAACCAGATCTCCCTCTCCATAAGGAAAATAAAAAAGCCCATTATCAGCATACAAAATTAAAATCTGAAAGTTTTTTATTACGCTCTGACATTTCTAAGGCACAATAGGCTGTTGGCATTTAGGGTTTCGTATATTTAGCATGTTACTGTATACTTTTTTTTTTCAAATGTCACAGTCTTTAACAAGATACAAGTGACTAGAGACAGTGCCTCAATGTGAAGTGAAATAAACTTTGATCTCATACTATATATATTCTCTCCTACAACCACCCTTTCTCCATCCTCTCCTGATCTGGGATTTAAGGAAATCATATGTACCCCCAGCAGTCAACGTCCCCCTCAACTCGCCAATCTAAGCCACAGCGCCCGGCTCTTCACCCCGCCACGCAAACCCCCTCTGATCCCACCGCGACGTCATCATCATCAGACTAGGGAGACTGATGATGTCAGCACTTGTTGATATGTGCCGGGCCGCAGCTACTTAGTTAACGCCTACGACTCACAGGATAAGCTGGGGCCCTGTTTCTCAAAGTGTATCTCAAGTAACAGGAAACTCTTAAATCCTGTAAATGTATCAAATCTGATAAGCATTCCTCTTCAGCCACAGTGTGCTGAAATAAATCGGGCTGACAATGCTTCGAACACACTAAATTTAGCTTTATTAAACATCAGATCCTTGGCAGGTAAAACATTTTTAATTAATGATCTTATTACTAGGCACAATCTTAATTTTATGTTTTTAACTGAAACTTGGTTAGACCAAGATAACAGCTCAGCTGTTCTTATAGAGTCCGCCCCCGCAAATTACAATTTTGTGAGTGAATCCAGAGTGCATAAAAAAGGAGGGGGGGTTGCTATTCTGTTTAAAGAATCTCTACAATGCAAAAAGATGTCTTATGGAAATTTTGATTCATTTGAGTATGTGGCTCTACAGTTAAATTCAGCCTCTAGAGCTATTTTCATCAATATCTACCGGCCACCACAATACAATGCAAGCTTTTTTGATGAACTTACTGAACTGCTGTCTGTAATCTGTACTGAGTTTGACTGTGTATTAATCGTCGGAGATTTCAATATTCATACTGACAAACCAGAGGACAGATGTGCGAAAGAACTGTGCTGTGTCCTTGACAACTTTGGACTAAATCAGCATGTTGACAAACCAACTCATAACAAAGGGCACACGTTGGACCTTATCATTTCCAGAGGAATGAACATTTCAGACATAACAGTGGCAGATATGGGTCCCCTCTCAGACCATTCCTGTTTATTTTTTGAGAGTACAATGTCTGTTCACACAATTGATCAGTCAAAAGTAATCAAAAAGCGGTATATTACAGAAAATACCAGTGAAACATTCATTCAAGCATTTTCTTCGATACCACCCCTCCCCTGTAACTCAGTTAAGGAGCTCTTAGACAACTTTAACGGCAAACTTACAAGTGTTATAGATGCTATTGCGCCCACTAAGATGAAGGTTGTCTCTGGTAAGAAAAGATCTCCTTGGAGAAATGCCCCGCAGGTCAGAATAGAAAGAAGAGAGTGCCGTAAAGCAGAACGCAGGTGGCGAAAAACAAATCTCCAGGTTCATTATGACATCTTCAAAGAGAAACTGTGCACGTTTAACTCAGAACTGAGAAATGCAAGGCATTCTTTCTTTTCTGACATCATCACCAAAAACAACAACAATGCACGTGCCCTGTTTGCTACTGTCGACAGATTAACAAACCCTCCTGTGCCAGTAGCGTCTGAGCATCTTTCCACGAGGGCCTGCAATGAATTTGCCTCCTTCTTTACTGAGAAAATTCACAAAATTAGACAAGCTGTCACTGCATCAATACCAAGTTCAACATATGTGTTCCCTCTTAAAATCAATTCAAATACAATGACAGAATTTTATCTTATAAACCACAAAAACCTGGAGGACATTATACAACACCTGAACTCCTCATCCTGTTGCCTTGACATTCTGCCCACAGGCTTCTTTAAAACTGTTTTTAGCTGTATGGCCTCAGATGTTCTACAAATTGTCAATATGTCCCTTCAGACAGGTGTATTCCCACAGGCCCTGAAAACAGCAGTCATCAAGCCACTCTTAAAAAAGAACAATCTAGATACATCACTCATGAAAAATTATAGGCCCATATCTAACCTACCATTTTTAAGTAAAATCATTGAAAAAGCTGTTTATCAACAGCTAAATAACTACTTAGCAATGAATAACTGCTTTGATGTCTTCCAGTCAGGATTTCGACAACACCACAGTACTGAGACTGCTCTGGTTAAGGTCCTCAATGACATCCATTTAAACACAGACAGTGGCAAAAGTTCTGTCTTAGTTTTACTGGATCTCAGTGCCGCTTTTGACACAGTTGACCACAGCATATTACTAGATCGACTAGCAAACTGGGTTGGACTTTCGGGAACTGTACTAAGCTGGTTTGAATCCTACTTAAAGGATAGAGACTACTATGTGTCAATAGGCAATTTCACATCTGAGCGGACAAATATTACATGCGGGGTCCCCCAAGGTTCCATTCTTGGCCCTCTTCTATTTAACATCTACATGCTCCCACTAGCTCAGATTATGAATAAGAACAAATTATGCTACCATAATTATGCAGACGACACACAAATTTACATAACCATATCACCAGGAGACTACACTCCAATACAGGCACTGAGTAAGTGCATTGAACAAATCAATGATTGGTTGTGCCAAAATTTCCTTCAATTAAACAACGATAAAACTGAAGTAATTGTCTTTGGTGCCAAAGATGAACAATTAAAAGTCAGCGCACAGCTTACATCCATTATGTTAGAAACAACACCCCAAGCCAGAAATCTTGGTGTTGTTGTAGACTCTGACTTGAATTTCAAGAAACACATAAAATCAATCAATAAATCAGCCTACTACCACCTAAAAAACATATCAAGAATTAAAGGGCTTATGTCTCAGCAAGATTTAGAAAAACTTGTCCATGCATTTATCTTTAGTAGACTTGACTACTGTAACAGTGTCCTTGCTGGCCTTCCAAAAAAATCAATCAGACAGCTTCAGCTAATTCAGAACGCTGCTGCTCGAGTCCTCACTAGGACCAAAAAGGTGGATCACATTACCCCAGTTCTGAGGTCTTTACATTGGCTTCCAGTCACTCAAAGAATTGATTTCAAAATTCTGATGTTGGTTTATAAAGCACTAAATGGTTTAGGGCCAAAATACATTACTGATATGCTGATAAGTTATGAACCGTCCAGAGCCCTTAGGTCGTCAGGGACAGGTCTACTTACAGTCCCTAGAGTTAGGACTAAACGAGGAGAAGCAGCTTTTAGTTTTTATGCACCAACAATCTGGAACAAACTCCCAGAGAACTTGAGGTCTGCTGCAACTCTCAGTTCTTTTAAATCGAGTCTGAAGACTTTTTTGTTTCCTTTTTAACTTGCAATTTTCATTTTATTTGCTTCTTTTATTAAATTGAGTTTTAATTTTTATTTTATTTTTATTTGCTTCTTTTATTCGCTTTTAAATGTTTAATGTGTTTTATGTATTCTAATCTTGCCCCTGTAAAGCACTTTGAGTGGCCTTGTGTCTGAATTGTGCTATATAAATAAACTTGCCTTGCCTTGCCTTGCCTTGCCTATATATAGCCTATATTCTTTTTTAAATGTTCTTTAAATGTATTTAATTTTTTTAATTTAACCTTTATTTATACTCAAGAGATCAATTGAGGGGTGACCCTCATTTGCAATGATGTCGAGTCAAACAAATGCAAAGCAAAAACAATACATACTAAATATACAATGCAAATACGCAACAACTGATGAAGAGAAAAAAAACAATTGAAAAATGTAGGCAGTAGAATGGAATAAATAAATGTAAATATTGTACATTATCTACAAATATGTCTGAGTGAAGTCTATGTTGTCTCTCTCTTTTTCAGGACATAACCTGGCTGAAGTGGTCTCTGTGCAGGCGTACCTGTGCTCCCAAACCACAACCCTCACCTGGGTGGGCGGAGCTTCGTTGGAGTACGTCCAAGATGATGCTCAGGTAGGGAAGATACACAAATAGCACTCTTAATGCATGTTTGTGCTTTCTAGTGGTAAAATAAACATTCAACCATATCCTTATACACAGAATGTTCATGCTTAAATAAATGCTCTTTTACCTTGACTATAAGTATAATATTAAGTGAAAAAAGTTTTTTTTTTACAGAGCAGTTATCACAGATTGTATCTTATTCATGAGTGCTTTGCTCTTAGGATCTGGCAGAGCACCTGGTGATAAACGGTCATTCTCTGAGCTCCACGTCTCACAAGGAGCTGAGCAGCCTCTTCAATCTGGGCCAGGAGAGCTCCCGCTGGGCTATGGATCGTCGCGTGGCCCTGGCCATGGCAAACCTGGATATCCCCCAGACCTGGAATGTACTGGGGAGCCACAGTGGAAACGGTGAGAGCAGGATAATCTTGTGTTGATGAATGGGCATTCCTGCACCAATTTGTTGTTCCAAAGCACATTGAATATTTAAATTCATAAAGATTTAAAACTGTACACATTAGATGGATAATATTTAAATAAATGAAACTTTACAGTGTAAATTGACAGACAAGGAAGGTTAAGGAATGGTTTGGGGGGTAATTTAGTTTAAAGACAGACACAGTTTTGAGGGATTGACTATATTTTATCATTTAAAGCTCCCATATTATACACTTTTCGGTTCTATTATACACCATATTATATGGTCTTAGTGGTCCCTAATACGTTTTTCTTTAAATGTTTGCTGAAAAAAACTTTCAGATAATTTATTGTACTATGCTGATGTTCAGCTAATCTCACAATGGCCTATTTTTTAAAAAGAGCTGCAGCTCCCCTCGTAAATATACAATCTTTGAGCTCCCTCCGCCCCCTGTCCGGAAGCGAAGCCAGATACGCCTCGCCCTCTGTCTGTCAGCGCCGTGGACCAATATGAAGTAGGGGTGTGGGCTGCACAGTGGAAGCTTCTGGCTTTCCAGTTTTTGAGGTCAGAAACGAGGATAATTCTGACTGGAGTATATTGGGGCAGAGGGGTGGGGGTTTCAGAAAGGGGGAGAGTGAGAAAAGGAGAGATTGTTATTTTTTTTATATTTTGGCAGTCTCTAGGCACACCGTGGACCCATGGATATGTTAGAACACATTTAAAAAGTGCATTCAGCATAATATGTGACCTTTAAATCTCAGCTCATGAACAAAACATCTTGAGGTCTTGTGAGCACAGATATGGTTGACAGATTTTGTCATAACGTCATCTCTCAGCATCACGCTGGAAAATTGGAGCCAGTGCTTTCAGGGAAGGTGAACTGTTCAACTCGGCTCCTCTCCACCCACCTTCTCCCTTGCCGTCATTCCCATTTTCCGTGCTTACTAGGCTGAAATCGGAAGTGAACATGGTCACATGTGTGCTTCTGTGGAATTCATCAAAGCCAATTAAGCAGCATGTAATGTGGTTAATAGAGCCGTTCCATCTGGAAGTAGCCCTAGGCAGAGCCCAATAAGTGTGTGTGTGTGTGTGTGTGTGTGTGTGTGTGTGTGTGTGTGTGTGTGTGTGTGTGTGTGTGTGTGTGTGTGTGTGTGTGTGTGTGTGTGTGTGTGTGTGTGTGTGTGTGTGTGTGTGTGTGTGTGTGTGTGTGTGTGTGTGTGTGTGTGTGTGTGTTGTGTCTGTGTCTAATAATATGTGTGCTGACCACCATGTACTGTATACTAGATGCCACCATCTGCCTGTGTGATCTGAGTGTTTGTGTATGGGCCACCTACATAAATAACAAACTAGATTTACCATTAATATAGTTATGGCAGTCTGTTTCATAGCACCATCTTCTTCTAAATGTCTATAGCTTATTTGATAACACTGCTCATGACATCACTCTATTGCTGATGCTGTATGCGATATCGGTGGTTAGCATTTGTTATAGTGTATTCTTCATTTTTTTAAAGGCACTGGAAAAACTGAACTAATCCGCATGCTATCCCACAATCCAGATACTTCTTTGTAGCTTGGTAATATTCTGGATCCAAAACCCTGAGGGGATTTGGATACAGAATATTCTTGGTCAAAAAGAATAACTGAATTTTTGAGAACCGACGTTGAGCCTTTTAGATATATATAAAGTAAACATGGGTTTGTTTACTGTAAATGAATCCCAATTTGATTATGATTTACAATGAATCTCTTCTAAAAGTAAATTACGAAATGATGAAAAGCTGCAGTACACTCCTTATGTTATGTTTATTGTTATTAAAGTTAATGTGACTCAATTCTGCAGTTACGTCTGAATGGCTGGTAAATCAGTCACAGATGCTGCAATATTATGGGGTTTAAGTCACAAAAATCTTGATGAAAAACACAAGGAAACTGCATTAACAGACAGGAGCAGTTGTTTTACCAAAAGACACGTACTGTTGAGACATATTTTATCAACAGTAAAATCAATACAGAAATACAATAGGTGTCACTAAATTGGTAGAGACTTCAGGATCTTGAATTGTGCAGCATGTTAAGGTGCTTCTATCATTTTCTTTATCCAATGGGAGTTACCTTAATGATGAGCTAATTTTCCTTTTTTCCCAGTTTGGAATGCTCTGACTTTCTCTTTCTCTTCTTCTTTTGATACTTCTTTTAACATAAGAATCTTTAATAATACAAAATAACATTTCCAAGCTTACTTTGAAAAGCTTTTTTATTTCCTTTAAGTGGGTCAGTAGAGCAGAGGGATCTGGTGAAGAGACCAAATCAATCATTGACATTTGGGTTAATTATCATGGGGAGGTGGTTATCAAGATGAGATTTTTTCAACCGCTTAGTTTCCTCCTATTTTTCACACATTCTGCCAATGGCTTAGCGTTTCTCATCTCACTGTCTTCAGTGGATCTCAGTGCAATATGTATATCTCTGTAGAGTTATGTGTTGCTATTTTATCGTCCTATGTTTCTTCCCTTGCCTCCAGAGCACAATGTAAGGGAGTCTCCCCTCCACCTGGCTGTGCGGTGGGGTCTGTATCATCTGGCAGAGCTGCTGCTCTGTCAGCCGGGGGGTCTGATGGCCATGTCTATGCCAAACCAAGAGGGGGTCACGCCACTGCACCTAGCACAGGCAGCCGGCAACACAGAGCTCCTAGAACTGCTCACACAGTAAGAATGTATCAGCTCCAACAGGGCACTGCAGGGAGAGAAAAGACAAATGAATTACTGTTTTGCTGTAACATGGTCTTTCACAACATTTCCCACACAACCCCAACAAACAGGGAAAGCTTTCCTTCAAATGTAAAAAATTACCAAGTTTTACACTAGGTATTTCCCCATGCATTCATTAGATGCACTTGCTTATCCTTCTTAGAGGTTTGCATGGAGGCTGCAGCCAATCCCAGCTGACTTTGGGCGAGAGGAGGGGTACACCCTGGACTTGTCCACTGTCAAGAACCCTCTTGCTTTTCTGCTAACTACCACAACCCAGCTATTGCTCCACATTATTCGCATTCTTTAGATTTCCCTGTACCAACACTACAATATACTGTTTGAGGAACATTTTATGACCAGATGAAATGCTAAACACCTGTTTGAATTACCTGTCAAACTCAGGAATGTTTTGTGCTCAATCTGGGTCCATAAATCTTTTAGTTCACCTTTTATACGCCTGTTCACTTAGCCTGAAAAACAAGAAGACCACCATCTGCACTGAGTGACAGTACTACTTATTTATTTGTTTATTTATTTTAATTGCTTGGAAGGAAGTATTAACCATATTTTACTGATTGAAAGTGGTATTCTCTTATTAAATCCACCTTAATGTTATTTTTGTTGTTGTTGCTATCATCCTAACCCACCTGTTGTGCTGCAGCCCGCCCAACCCTCTAGCCACGCCCCCAGCCGGCCTGTCCCAGGTCTGGGCAGACCGGTCCCGCATGCTGAGGTTCTGTCACGACACGGGGAACCTGACTCTGACCGTCAGACAGAACCTGAGGTGGAGCTCCGAGGAGAGCCGGCACGCGGACATACTGCTGCTCAGAGACCGCCTCAAAGATGAAGGCTTTCTCAGAGAGGTGCGTTTGAGTTATCAGTGTTTATTAGTAAGTCGTGAATGTATGTAATGCTGGGTTAAGACAGAAAAGCACTTTCAATTATAATCAGACTTGCAAATACACTTGCTGTTGATATTATCAGGCATAATGTTCTGGCTTTTTCTTTTTGGAGGACCTTGCGCACAAGCAATTCTTAACTGCAAATGTACCTGAAAGTACGATCAAATTAAAGCCAGTGGAAAATTGGGCAATTTAAATTAATATGTATTTAATACAAAGCTAAGCAGTCTGTCCACAATCTTTATAATTGAGTTTACTGCCTTACTGTTTACTTACCTACATTTCCTTCCCTCCCACAGATCAGAGCATTAAGGAGGGAACGTGCAGAGATCATCATAGGAAAGGAAGAACTGGTGGATGATCCTACTGAGAACGGTACCATGCCCCCTAATGACCTGTCTATCTAGTGTGGTGTGAGAGACCTGGCTAAACTAAACCATCGAGTTTCAACTCTTCTCTCTTGTGCTTTATGAGGCTGAATACAGTGGCTTGAATCCGACTTAAATACTGATAGACATTTACTGCCCTCCTGTGGGGGTTTTAGGTATTGCAATACTCAAATGCAGTAATTGGGCTGTTGTAAACATACTGCAGTAAATGGGAAAGAAGGTCATGCAATTTCAAGGAAGCAAACATCTAAGTCATGTTTGAATAGTATGAATCATTCCAATATAATAGTTTCCAATAAAAATTGTATAATACCGCTGTAATTAGTTTAATAATTTCATTTATAAAGAAGTTGACTGACAGAGAATTAATCACCAAGAATATTGATTACTGATTCATTGCTCAAGTCATGTTAACCAGCTCCAATGCAAAATATTATAAAATGTGTTTTCTGCTTTCCCCTGCTTTTATATCAATGACTATTTAATCTTTTGTTTTTCCGAACGGTTTAGACACAACATGCAATTCGGAGATGTCACCTTAAGCTCTGGGAATTTTATAGAAAATAAACTGTTTCCAGATAAATAATTAATCAAAATGTTAAGACGAGCGATTAAAAATGTAAAAAAAACAAAAAAAACATCCAGTTCGTTACCAGGAGAAATTTTGAAATGTCACAGTCTCTTTTACAAGTTTGCTTCCCGTCATCCTCTGTCTCTGTTTCTCTCCCTCTCGCTGTGGAGCAACATCAGGGCCAGCTGGCATCACTGTATCAGACTCCAGTGAATGTGTTTAACGGTGTCACGCTGAGGCACAGAAAGACCTTTGTCAAAATAAGCTTGTTGTTTAGGGGTTTCCCTATACTTATTATTATACATATTCTCTTTACTCTGCCTTTTGCCTCTGGATTTTCTTCTTCCTCTTCTTCCTCATGTATCGCTTGTCCCTCTTGACTTTCTCTCCCAACCCATACATCCTTTGTGGGTTGTTGCTGCCACTTCCATCTGCTTCATTTCCTGCCTTGATATTTAAATGTGACCCCAGGCCTCATATTAAACCACCCAAGCACTCATTTCTGCATGTCGCTGCCTTGTTTCTGGTAAGCATTCATACACTGTGTTCTTTGATCTGGGACGTACACGGTAGTTAAACGAAAAGAGAGGAGATTAAGGCCACACGGTAAAGATCTCCCCAGGTAATGAAAAGAAATGAAAAATTAGATGTTACATTGCATAAAGTACACCATTAAAAAGTGACACACATCTGTGCTTACTCGAGCCTCTTTTGAAGTCTAGTGGAAATCTAGTCTCAGTATGTGTTTCTCTTCTTTCAGAGTTGCATTCTGATGTCAATGAAGGGAACTCTGCTGTAGAAGAAAATGTGAGTATTCCATGCAAGCACAGCAATATATTTTCTGATCACAATCCATATAAACAGAGCTGTGGACTAAAATACAACAATAATATGTTTTACTCATACTGCAAATGTGTTTGCACCATAGGTTTGCACAGCTTTGTTTGACGAGAGGAGCCAAATATGACCATAAGTTAGTTACCTGTTCTTCCAGAACATTTATTGTAATGACAGGTGTCACTTAAAGAATCCTGGTTATGTAATTCCATATTATAAAACTCTCAAAGCTCCATTTAATCTCCACAAACATCTTCATCAGCCGGTGGTAAAGTGTGGCTTTGGCTGAACAAGGCACTGACAGCCGCTCAATGCTCCACATTGTTTCACTCTTATTGTTAAGGTGTTGGAGTTGGCACCTTGCGCACGCCACTGAATAGCTGGCTTTGTGAACGGGTCAAGTGTGTATTTCATGTTCTGAGAGGTGTGGCGTGTGCACATGATTCTGGCCATCCAATAGAACCTGTTTTATGTGATGCAGATGGTTACCTAGTCGATTATCTGTCGCACACCCAGGCACTCACCAAACACTTGTGTTTTTATACTTAGTTCCACTAGTTTTTTTTCCGCTTTGCTTGTAGCCTGACGAGAGCCTGACTGTGGAAATGTGTGTGTGCTATTTGATGAACGGTTCCCCGTTTGTTCACTCAGGACTACCAGGAGCCGCTGATGTTTTGCCTGAACAAGGAGGACGAAGAGGACCCATCACAGTCTGACTCCGGTAAACTATTTTATTTTTTAGAGTCTTTCCTTAAACTTTCCTTCCAAGCAAGATTGCTCTCTCAGCACTGCAGGCCTGTTTTTAGATGTGGCTTTACATTGTGGAGCTTGCGGCGCCTCAGCTGTGGATCCTGTTTTGCGCACAGTGAAATTGATCATTGTTGTTTTTAGTTGGTGTTATGTTCATTGGAAATTATCCAAGTCGCTTCAAATCAGTAAATGAGTCCAACTGCAGGAAACATTTCCTTTCCTGAACAGAATTTGGAACTCAACTCTAATCCTCAACTGGGCTGTCTACTATCCCTGTGGACTCTATGGGATCACATTTCAGCCCCTTGGCTTGACCTCCCTAGTCCCCCCCTCTCTCTCTACATGGAGTTTTTGGAGTATCATCACCCTGTGTTTTCAGTAATCTTGGCACCTTTTTAATCCAACATGTAGAGAACCATTCTGAGTCATCCTATTCCCACAAGCAGTGACAGGGGAAGAGGAATGAATCCTAACGAGGTGGCAGAAGGTTGATGTGCTTTAGGATGGGTAGAGAAGGGTTTGAGTTGAAACATCCTGCGGGTTAATAATTGGCTTGTATCGCTGCAGAGCAGACTGATGCCTCGGTGTAAGAATGCTGTGGTTAAGAGCTGAGGCTTCAGGCTCTATGACACTTGGCAGTGGACATCTGCAATCTTAACTTCTTGTGGCTGGTGTCGTTTTCCATGCTGTATGGTTTATGCATTTTATACTGTGTGTGTGTGTGTGTGTGTGTGTGTGTGTGTGTGTGTGTTTTGGTGGCTGGTGCAGGACTTTCTTTGAAGACTTCCTGCCTGTGACCTCGATCGATCCCTTTAAATGTTGTATGTGGTTCAGACGAATAAAACTGGTCGTATCCTGTTATCCTGACTAAAAAATAGCTCAGACTGCAAATGAGTCAGGTTTTATGCATGTAAATCTTCCAGGAATACAGTGCTTATTTGACCCTCTAAGGAATTTAAATTCCTCATTAGACATTCCTAAGCTGTCAGGCGTCACGATAGACCTGCAGGTTAAAAACATTTTCTAAACAAAGAAGTGAAGCACATAGCGGGATTCCTGTCTGTTTTTATCCCATACGACATGTCCGCTTGACTTGAGCTAATGCGTCATCATATGGACAGACACAACTTCTGTACCCAGAGCTTCAGCAACAGATGAGGAATTTCGAACGTAGCTGTCATGTTCGCCCTGACTTCTTGATGTCAAGTCTTTCCTCTCTCCAATTCCAATTACTGTAACTCCCATTGGCAGGACTGTAATGTATGGCCATAGCCGCTTGTACAAGTTTTACAATGCAGGTATAATTAAATATATTATTCACATTTTTATAAAGAAAGAGTTTCTCTCTCCCCATCATCCTTCTGCCTCCCTCTTCGTTCCCCCACTTTGCCCTCCTAATGCCCCCAACATTCAAATACCCCACCCAAACACACACTTTCCCCCAAATACCTACATACGCACACAAACAGAGGGACTCATGCACCCATGTCTCCCGGGTCACATCCTCCCAGGTCAGCATTTTAATGTGAGTTTAGTGAACAAACAGTAAAGGCCACTTTATCCTGACAAGCCCCGGTCTCCACAGCTGAAGAAATGAAGGGGGTTGATGTGTGTGTTTGCGTGTGTGTGTTGTCAGTGTTTGTATGCACTTGTGTGTTTGAGATGGAGACTGCAGTGGGGAAGTGCGCTCTGAAGGGGGCAAGGGGTATGGGGTAGTGGAGAAAAAAAGGGTTGTTTTGGGCTGAATGGGGGTTGCCAGGGGCTTTGCTGAATTCTTTTTTTTCTTCTAGCAGCTTGTTGAGATCCCTAGGGAGAGGAGAGGAGAGTAGAGGAGTGTGAGAATGGTGTGTGTGTGTGTTTGTGTGTTTGTGTTTCTGTGTGTGTAATGTGGGGGTAAAGAGCATGAGCAAGAGAGAGGGATTTATGATATGGATACGCTAACAAGAGTCTCCGACCCCAGCTGAGGGATCTAATTGGAGAACGGAAAAAAGGATTATACCTTGCACAGACCCCACAAAGACAGCATTAATGTTCACCAGTTCAGTGCCAACACCCTCCATAACCCCTCCCCACACACACACACACACACACACACACACACACACACACACACACACACACACACACACACACACACACACACACACACACACACAGAGACAGAGACAGAGAAACCACTTCGATTTATTCTGCCTACATTCCGTCATTTATGTGCATTTATAAACCAATGTTGGGCCCCTTTCCAGAGTGTCATTGTCTTGATTTATCTATGTGTCTCTTAAACCCAATCTCTCACTTTTTACCACCGCTAGCCAAACGTACTTGTATTTTACTTGCTGTTCCAAACAGAGCACTGTATACTGTGCAAGTTGGCAAGAGGAAAAAAAAGAATGAAACGACACAGAAGAACAGCAGCGGCTCTCACTGCTGTC
Organism: Hyperoplus lanceolatus; assembly: GCA_026929865.2. Lineage (NCBI taxonomy): Eukaryota > Metazoa > Chordata > Actinopteri > Uranoscopiformes > Ammodytidae > Hyperoplus > Hyperoplus lanceolatus. Next base: position 26,352,869 of record CM049397.1, read on the forward strand.
TCCATGGTGAGGCTGCTGACCTGGCAGTTTGCCCCCCACAATGCTTCAAACCCCTTGTTTTCCCCGTAGCTTGGCTTCGACATGCTAAACTATATGGAAAAAGAGACAGAGAGAGAGAGAGAGAATGGAGTGATCATGAAGGAGTCCCTTTAGAGACGTGGCACCGGGCATGTTTGGTTGAACGGCTTGTACCTTTTAGTCAGTATGCGCATCTGGCATTTCTCTGAGACAATCATGAACTGGCAGGGTTAATGATTTTCTCCCCCCCTTGTCTGAGGCTCACCTTTCTCTAAAGCTGTCGTCTGCCCTTGTGTTTGTCTATGGCTGTGGGTTCTGAAGTCACTCCTATGTTTGACTTTGCCTCTATACCGATTCTCTCCCTCCTTCAGTCACTCTTTTCCAGCCGTCAATATACTCCTCCCCCCTGCTCCTGTCAGCATGTGTTGATCCCTCTCTCTCTCTCTCTCTCTCTCTCTCTCTCTCTCTCTCCCTCAGTGGTGCTGTGTGTGGTAGATGAGAGACTGAGGGGTACAGAGAAAAGATTTGGACAGTCGAATGTTGGCAAAGATTTGAGAGAGTGTAATCAGAAAGACGGCAAAAAACCTAACCCTAACCCACTCAAGAAAGGACAATAAGGTGCAGACAGTGTTCGGTCCCGTGCTCTGTGGGACAGTTGGTGCAAAGTTGTGGAGGGGGAAGGGGGTGGATTTCTGGGGGAGGGGTGGCCGGGGGGTGAACATGCTGGCTCACTCCTGAAGTGTCAGAGTGTTTCTACAGCGGAGCTCTGGAAAAAGGAGAGTGAATGTTGCAGCCGGTCCACAGTGTCTGTTCAGCTCATTGGAGAAATGGATCTAAACTGACGCGGTGATCATTTTATTCATCAAACACCTCGAGCTGTTTGGATGAAGTTGTTCTCAAAGTCGGCAACATTATGGATTCTGACTCGGATTCTCCTTTCAACTACTCCTGGCCCTCTTTCCCCAAGATGAGGATGCACAGGAAGACCGGCAAAAAAGGTAACACTGAGTGGGATTGTAATTGATAGCTGTGGAAATCTTAATAGAGAAGAAACTTTCCATCCTGCTGGCTGTTATTTATGTGTAGCCGTTAAAGTCTAATGTCACAGTCAAATATTCTTGGAAAAGAGTTATTAAGAGGTTAGAGGGACATCACTTTTTTTTCGTACTGCTACATCATGTCACAGATGGCGAATTACCGTAAAATGCCCTCCTGGCAGACATGTCTCACTGTTCACTGTGTGTGGAACAATACAGTTAAAATTAGACTGTTCCCATTACACATTCTTATTCATAGGCCCCTCTGCGGTACTCAATCCGGGTGAGATAACTGCATGTTTGCCAGTGATGTAACCTGATATGTGACAGTGTGTTGGGGAATGTCAGATGTCCACTCGAGGCTGACCGAGGGGTTTGGGGCTTTTTGGACATCATGGGCCCAGTGTGCATGAATGAACCCGCTGAGTGGCTTCATGTGACTGCTTGGGAAGTGTAAAAATAGGGATTCCCAATGCTTAATATGTTCCTTTTATTTGATAATGCTCAAGCACCTGCAATTGATTGTCGTCAAATCTGTTTTTGTTTATGTGTCACTGCAGTGTCATGGAAGTTCAGCATTTTCCACAGCTTGTCGATGTTTGAGAAACTTCACCAAGTCGAGGGTTATCCTGGTGCTCAAACTTTACACGCAAGTTTTGATGCTTCACCATTAGTCACTGGAGAGCTGAAGTGAATGCTTAAAATAGTGCAAAATGAAACCAGCATGGTTAAAACGTTATTTGCTTGTGTGCAAGTGGCTTTGTGTGTTTGTTAGGAAGAGAGAGAGAGTTAGAAACAGAGAGCGAGAGAGACACAGGCAGATCGAGTTACTGCCATGTCTGTGTCATGGCTCAACTCCAGCAGTCTTTTCCTCATCTTCCACCATAAACCTCCTCTAGATTATGCCTGTTATTGCTTCTTAATTGTGATTGACATTGGGCGAATTTCATGCACACTGCCTGTCTGTGCTGCAGAAAATGTTGGCAGTGTCAAGTCTTTTGTAAACCAACCGTGTGGCCTCCAAGTGGATTGAGAAATGTTCAGAAGTCTAAATCTGAAGGAAAACAGCTGTGTGTTGTAACAATGCACCTGTAAAGTGAAATGTGATTTCAGGTGTGCGGGAAACCACACGTTTATTTCTTGACTGTGAGGACTGATCGCTGTTCACTCTGGGTTTACCTCTTCCTGGATCTCTTGGGCCGACCAACGCGCTGCAAAGTAAACACTACGGGAACGCACAATGTGATGATTGGACCGGGATGTTTGACCGCAGGTGTCATAACTCAAAGCGGGTTTGTGTATCTTGGTGAACAATTGTTTTAATGATTTAAACGGCCCGCCACGAACACTGAGGTGGAACAATTACCTCGTCCCTTTTTATGAGGTAATAACAACCCCGTTTTGATTCTTTTTGACTCTGCTTGTTATTTCACTCCGCTCCTCAAGTCTCTCCAGCTCTCTCCATAGTGACAATTGTTTGATGCGGTGCTTGAAAAGCAGCTTACATCATAGGAGAGGGGACAGCGTGGATAAATAATCCATTCTATACTCATAATAAACGAGCCTAGGTGTTTACACAATTAACTGCTATGATCCACGTGTTTATCTTGAACTTTTTTGTTTTGCCACTTTCCGCACACCAGCAGCTTCCAAAGAGAGTGTACCTTGAGAAAGAGCCCGTTGTGACAGCCCCTGCCTCCCCCCCTCTTCCTCGATCTCTCCCTCCCAGGGGTGTGCATGGGTTGAAGGGTCATTCTCTCTGTTTAACTGCCCTGGTCTGGAAACCTGGCAGTGACTGCTGTCTTTGTCTGAGTCTCTGCAAAGCTCAAGCTCTCTCTTTTTCTCTCTTCACTGCTGCTTCTCCAGGCGCCGCTACTGTATAGGGTTGGCTCTCGCTCAGGGACATGCTCTGAATATCACATCGCTCCAAAATATACTTTCTATGAGCATAAAGCCTATACAAATAGCCCCACACACTGCTCTGCATTCCTTCGAAACCTTTGAAATGTCAACCTGTGGACCGCAATCTCTGTCTCAGCGATAAAGACAGCTTCTCTGGCAAAAAGATTAATTTTGTGCGGCTCTAACTTGTTAGTAATATGAACTCCCTGGTTCTCTGTTATTCCCTCAGTTAACTAATGTTAAACACAGATCTCAGCCCCTGACAGTAATATTCACTGAGGCAGTGTTTATGGGTCAGAGGTGTGTGAGTGATCGGGCCGGTGGCAGCCAGCTGTGGCATTTGGACCTGGCCCAGAACCTTCACTATTAAATGTGTCTGTCAGGTTCCTTTAGTGTGCTTTATATGAAACTGTATCTGCTTTCAAACAGCAGTTTGACCCCCATGTCTGGATATGATGTTGGACTAAAACTATTCCTGTACTACACAGTAGAAGGTCTACATGACTTTGTGCAGGTATAATGGACTTGGATTCAGGTTGGTACATAATGTTTTCATGTGGAATTAAGAGGATTTACCGATCCAGATGCTATGTGAACAACAGAAGATTAGGTTGCAATGTTTATGTATCTGACATTTTCTGCTGATTTCAGGCTGTAGTAACTTAACAGTATTTTTCAGTACGTTCTAGGAACATAGGAGGCAGTTCTGGACACACTTCTCAGCCTTAGGAGTGATGTGGGTCATGCTGTGTATATCCTGCACTTCTCGGGTCATTTTTTTTCAACATTTGATGTGGATGGAATGAGGATCATCTGTTGTCCTCATCAATGTCTCCCTGTTGCCTCTCAGATTTATTGGACTCACTGCCTACAGGCAGCACGGCCAATGGTTGGTCTGATTTATTCACTGCTGGACTCCTCTTTCTTCTATTCTGCAGTGCTGGCAGCTTGGAAACTTTGGATAAACTATGGATTTGTTATTATAAAGAGGATGGTCACAACTCATTTAAACATTTCTCATTTCTATTTTTAGGAGATAAGTTGGAAAGAGTGATACCAAAGACATGTTTTTGCACCAGTGGCATGCTGACATGGTTTGGCCAGTGTAAGGTGACACTGTCATTGATTATGATTAGGTGAACCTAATCATAACTGAGCTAATGAGGCTGCCTCCTCTGATTAGTGTGATGAGTAGTGCACTGTTGATAGCCGGTGCTAATTTGGTAAGTTGTTTTTTTCCAGTGAATGTTTCGCAGATTGTGAAATCTCATTTTTCTCGCTGTTCTTACCACTTTACATGTATAATGCTGTTATACCTGTGAGCTGCTGAATTTAAACATTATATGTCTGTGTACCTACTTAGAAGCTCCACTAGAGCACTGGGGGAGTTGGTACATTCATGAGTAGTTAGGGGTTGAGGCCCTTGTGTTTTGGTGATGTATTTTTCTCAGTCCTGTTCATGTTCTGTTGGAGTTTGGCATCCTAAATGTTTTAGATGCTGAAATGTTCATTGACAGCCATTTAAAGTTAGTGTCAGTCCCTCAGAGTCAGATCTTAAGAGCTTCTCTCTAAAATGGATCAAATCTTTCTAGATCTTTTGCGTTAATCATACAATGCGAATCTCAAGGTTGGTGACACGTTCTTCTGCTTATGATAGACTAATAGAAGTAAAAACCTGGGATCTTGGCAGCATTCAAAATCAGCCTTTTACAGATATCTATAGAGGTTGCATGTAACACTCAGGCCACAGGCAATGAGTGTGATGCCAAGAAAAAAGACAAAGTTAGTTTTATCAATACCATGATTGTGGTCATATCACATGATCTCATAGACATGTTTATAGTTATAGAGGTCTTTTTTATCAAAAAAAGCAGTTGACAAAGAATCACACCTAAAGATTGATACACACACACACACACACACACACACACACACACACACACACACACACACACACACACACACACACACACACACACACACACACCAAATAGACACATACTGTACATACATACAGACATTTGTATTAATGCTTTATATTTGCATTGACATGTTACTGAGTTTAACTTTTAGCACATTAGTGTTATAGATATATAGTATAAATGTACCAACAAAGGTTTGTTGTAATGAGCGCTGTGGCTATTAAGGTTCAGTTTCTTTGTGCTTGTGCATATCTCTATGTTGTTTTTTAACCAGCAATACTTTCCAAGAAGTCATGTTTGTGGAGAGACTGTGTTTTGTACAGAACTACATCCCAGAGGGAGCGCTGTGTGTGTGTTTTGAGAGCAGGAGTGTTTTCCCCTGTTTAACAGCAGAAACCAGGCGACTGCTCACAGTGACTCTACTGTGTTGAAGGGGTTCCTCTCAATGCTACTGTGTGCTCACCAGGAGCTTTTTCCACTCACTCGCTGCATTGAAGGCAGGGTGGGGAAGAAACATGCCTACAGATGCCTACTCCCAGCTCCACGCACACCCATTCACGTGTGTGTGCAAAGAGCCATTCAGACAGACAGACACACACACTCTCATACAGAGACCCACGGTCCACAACAATGACAAGCAACTGCAACCAGGAAGCCTATGTCATTTCCTGTGTTTGTGAGAAGTTATTTGCTGTTGCTGTGGAAACCAAATGTAATATTAAAAAATCCCTTCTCTTTCTGCCCCCCCCCCCCCCACAAACACTCTCTCTCTCTCTCTTCTCTCTGTCTCCTCTCTCTGTCTCTGTAGAGAAGAGCCAGTCCATAAGGGAGAGCCAGGCCTCGTCACCAACCCGGGCTGCAGCTGCCAGACTTTCAGCGATGATCCATGGCGGCAAAGACAGAGTATACGCCAACACTATGCTGGTGGACCAGGTGAGTGTGTTAGTACAACACTTTACAAAGTTAATCAGTTGTATAGTTTTATAACATTTATTCAAAAACATGCCTTGCATACTGTCAAATGTTCCATTACAGGAGCTACAAAACAGCCGGTGGAATTGTTCCTTTTTGTAGCTTTTTTTCCTCAATCACTTTTCTGCTTCAGGTGGATGACGGAGCTGGCATTAAGTACCGCTCTCCAGGGGAGGAGGAGGTGAGCCCCGGGCCCTGTGTTGGAAGCCCATGCTGGGACTCTTCTCACTTCTCCATGACTTCCGCTAACTCAGGGAACTGCTCCCGGGATCAGCAGCAGCCATCCTCTCCCCATACCTGTGAGAGGGGAATCCAGCGCCCAGGCCTGGAGAATCACAGAGCTCCATCTCCTCAAGTCTCTCCCCCCTCTCCCTTTGCTTCCTCCCCTTCTTTTCCTTCCTCACCCCGGGCTTCCCCCTTCCGTTGGTTTGAGGGAGCACAGAGGCGTCAGACGCAGCCAGTTTCTCCTGCTTTGAATAGTAGAGGATGCAGCTTGACTGAGACCAGCCGCGGCCTGAGGTAGGACGCTATTTTTATTGTTAATTAGTGAATAAAAATATCAAGGTGCTCAGAGTGTGACCTGATGTATTTAATTGCAGAACTATCTTTACTAAGGTTGATGTGATTACCTCACAGCTGGAGTTTTTGTTTGGTAAAATGAGAGAAAAAACACTCTGGGTAATGGCCAACTTGTTGATAGGATTGGAAAACATTCCTGTGACTAACCCATACTAAGACAAACAAGTATCATCTGTGTGGAATCTCAGCAGAAAAGCATTTAGTGCATTGATTGTAGTCAGTGAAGGTGCCGAAAGTGACAGGAAGTCTGCACACAATTGAGCGGCTTGTGTGTTGTCGGAACATTCTTTCCCGTTTCCTCAGGAATATTTTTCTGTGAACGCTAAAGCCGGCACAGTGCTGCACAGTTGAAAGCCTGATAATAGTATGGGGTTTTGGCCATTAGGACTTTCCATAGAGATTTGCACTTATCTTATCTAGATCATCATGGTCCCAGAATCAGCATTATCTTCATGTTTGAACAAATCTGATTGAGTTAATGACAGTAATAATGTGTGTGAAGCCTAGACTAAGAGGCTCAGGCATATACTAAATGATGTCTGTTCTTGTGTGATTGTGTGTGTAAATAGTCCTAGTCTTGAATGTGACAGTGGAGAAGAGGACATACTGGGACATTCCTACCCCTGCACATCTCTAAAGCAGCGACCCTTCCTGCGATCCAGCTCAGGAGAAGAGAGGGAGTCTTTCGAGTCACCAGACTTGAACCGCACATTCTCTGACAGCACACACCAGTCCACCAAGGTACACCTCATTAAACATCTTGTGTTAAGTATTCAGCGACAGTGTTTTTCTCTAAGCATGTTGGGTCTTTATGATTGAACTGCCCTCTAAAACAAGAATGTTTGACTTTTCTTCCTGATCTTACTACAACATTTTGATTTTAATTTGCATCAGATAAGAAGGTCATCTGGGTCTGGTTCCACTGTGACCCGATGTGCTAAACGTAAAGCACCTTAACAGACACAACCTGCCTTATAAACAATCACCAGATACGTCCACACTGTCAACAGCTCAATAATGCTAAAAGTATACAGTGTTAAAATAAAAAATATTTCCAATGCAGCTATTTACATGAAATTTAGATCAGACATACAGTTCATATTTGCTCAACAATTTTGCTCCAGTGATAGAAAACAAAGATGTTGGAATGACTTAAAACCACTGGAACATTTGTGGAAGATCTGAAGATCAGGATTCACGAGTGGGCCCCCCTGTTTCTGTAGAAGAATGGGCCAATTTATTGAGTTAATACCCATGTTTGGTCTGAAACCTACAGTAAAACTGCATTGGAAACATCTTTATTGAAAAAAATTGTGACGTGTTGAATGTTTATTTCCACAACTGTAGCATTCTGCAGCTCTCCAAGTTTCCTTTCCACATTCAAAACCCGTACAAAAACCCACCTCTTCAAACTGGCATACCAGTTGTATTTTATCATTCTTCTTTTAGTCTGTTGGTGTTTTTATTGCTTTGTATTTATGCTTGCTCTGTTTAATTGTTGTGCATCTATTTTTATCTTTTATGATTAGTACATGTAAGGTGTATTTGAGTGGCCTGAATAAATAAAATGCATAATTATTAATTTTTTAGATTAATATTATAACTTGTTCTTACTGCGCTTTCTCTTCCCAGAACCCTGAGGAGGCAGAGGTTCGTCTGCGCTCCTACTCTTACTCCTCTCCAAAGGCCAAGCCGTCACGGCCGCTGCTAAACCGAGACGCGACCGTCACTGACCTGGCAGAAGGTGAGTGAACTTTGAGCCCTCTCTCCTCTGACCTTTCAGCCAGCTGAATGGACACATGTGCCACATGTCTTAAAAGGGGGTTGTCATAAATCAGCTGAACCTCTGCAAAGTATATGCGTGTTAAGGGTCAGCTCTGCTTTGATAGAGCACCACTACTCATGCGTGTTTATCAATACATGCTGGTGTGCAGCTTTAAGGCCATGCTTTGTCCCATGTAGATGGTGTGTTCAGCGATAGTGGCCGTTCTCTACTTCAAGCATTATCTCTGTCTAAATCCCTCTCTCGTCTCAACCAAGTTAGTAAGTACACGAACAGCGTCGAACATTATATTGACCACTGCTGGTCGGCTGGTGAACTGCCGTCTTTTTTTCTCTTTATGGTGATCCGTGGGCTGTACTGGTGATTAGCTGCACAATGAAAATGCATAGCTGGTATATTCAAACTTTTAATGACCCAATGTAATTTAAATGTAAACAAAAGATGGAAAAGGAAGAGCAAAAACTCGATTCAATTATTGAAATAGTCTTGTTTTGGCAAGTTATTCTGATAATACAATTTTCGAAAACAGTGAAATTTCTTATTGTTGCCCCAAAATGTACAGCTTTATATTTGTGGTAATTCGGTGGTTGAGTACGGCTTTCCTAATGTGCAGTGCACAAACCTCCGTCTCACAGGAGAAGATTTTCATAATCATTATCAGTTGCCGACAGATCAAGAGCAGACTTTCTCCCTATAGTCATCCGAACTCTAATTTCTACAATGACAGACAAGTAGCAAAGTCTAAATCTTTATGACTGTGTATTTTTGAATATCCTGAGGCTTTGGAAAAAGACTATCTAGGTATTTCTTTTAAAACATCTGATTTGTTTCTAATTCATGGGTTCTATTTCGCCTGCATATGGGCAAATGTTTTGTTTCCCTCTTGGTTTGGATTTTTCCATCTTCGGTTTCTTCTGGTTTTTCAATGCAAAACACTTGTGCTTTGTTAGCTCTTCCTCTGTAGGGGTTTGCTGGATCCAATTTGTTTCAGGGGTTCTTGTATGTGCTTCTAATTCAATTGTGATCAGGGATGCTAGTACTTAATGCCCTTGGCTGATTCACTTAGAATAATAAGCTCTTCAATTTTATTGCAGTGTATTTCTGGCTTATTCATTTTGCCTGTCCTTGTTGCTTTCCCCCTACAGAGCAGAGAGCATTCAGCCTGACTGAGACTCCTGAAAGACTGAGAGAAAAGAGGTAAAACCCAGTGTCATTGCTTTGAGTTCAGGAGAAATACACTCAAATGACCCACCACTCACATGTTCCTCCCTTTTTTAGGCATCAGTGTGGACCAATGGTTAGACATTGGCTTAGATGGGACAGCTTGTGTGTGTGTGTGTGTGTGTGTGTGTGTGTGTGTGTGTGTGTGTGTGTGTGTGTGTGTGTGTGTGTGTGTGTGTGTGTGTGTGTGTGTGTGTGTGTGTGTGTGTGTTTGGATTCGCATTCGTATCTCCAGTGTTAAACCTGTGGTCGGGGTCTGAGTGCGCAGGATGTGACATATTTCCTGTTGCAAGGCCAGGGCCAGAATATGCTCCGATTGCAACCTCAAAATAACCCTGGGTAAACAACAAAACGAGGGGCCTTCCTGGACTCAAAACCTCAGAAAAATCAACCAAATTTGTAACCCACATCAGACATATTGAATTTTTAGTATGTGCATATTGTGGTGTGTATTTTGGATATAGATTTTAACAGGTGTTCTAAATAAGCATTTCCTTAACAATCTTGCCCTGTGACAAATTATATATATTTTGTTTTCATTTCATAAACTCCACAGCTCATAACCATTTTATAACTCATTCCATCTCACTGCCTCATGGATTTATCATGCACTAATACATTCTGTGTGCTTACAACCATGCATAGCCAACAGAGGAATTATTTTAGAGGATCAGATTATCATATTATTAGAGTATCAGAATAAATCATTAAATATTACTACAATATTCACCAGCAGCCTGATAGCCTATTGTAGTAATACTGACCAACAATTTTTGTCCCTCACAATATCTGTATCCATCTAATGTTAACAAAATGTGTATAGTACCCCTACCTTTAGCATTGGCTTGTATGTTAAAAGGTTTACTAAATCAGTTTGTTGTATACACATCAATGTGACTATCAACATTTAAAAACTGTTTATTTTCAGTACACACATTATTAGAGCCATAAATGATTTATTGACTCTAATCTTAGATGCCACACCTATGAAAAAAATATTTTGCGTCTCCCGATGAGCTGAAACCCAACAACTTGGTCTGAGGTGTGTTACTATCCACACAGGGTTTTGGGTTTCCGTAAGCGGGCCCAATCCGCAGAGGAGGAGAGCAGCGCTTCTCTCGAACACCTCACCCTCACAGAGTTCCTCAAAGAGTATGTTTCAAGTGTCCTCGCAGCCATGCATGTGTGGCTTAACTCATGCTAACCCCGTTGTAAAACCATTCCTACCAACTCATCCATTAACCACATGGATTCTTTGCAGCTGTCTTTGGTCATATATGAATTTAATTAACACTTTTTTTTTATGTCAAGTCACAGTATAGGTTTGATTTGATATTGCATGTTTCTTTCCTTTACGTTCTGTCCCTGTTGCCTTTCACCTAGAATGTAACTAGCATATATTGCTGTCAATAGTTGACACAATGTTAATTGCATCTTGTCAAGGTCGTACTATAAATAGTAGCCACTAGAGTCCATAGTGACTTCCTAGCATGCCAAGCATGTTTTTAAGAGTAATAGTCTGTAGTCCAGGGGTCCTGGAAGACTGTCTGGACATTCTTCCATTCCAGCATGGCACCAATGTACCTGATTATTGAACCTTTCTAGGTATATTAAAAGTATTAACAGAAGGATCACTTTATTAAAGAGTGTGCATGCTGGACTTGAATGCTGCAGTCTTCCACAGGCCGAAATGATAGAAGAAGTTGTCATGGCCGCTGACTAAAATGTTTACATTGAAACAGGATCGAGGATGAGGAGTGGGATAAGTACATAATCCCATCTAAGGTTGAGTCAGAGAAGTACAAAGTCAGTCGGACCTTCAGCTTCCTGAAGAGCAGGATGTCCAGCACTCGCAACAAGACTAAGGTGTGACACAGTGGAACATATGATGCCTTCTGGCTAAGATTTCACCTGCATTTGCTTGAAACACATTTGAGAAATCGCTATAGTTTACTTTCTTTTTTCTTTATAAAGTCAGACCTGAAAATCCTCCCAAAGTAACACAATAAAAGGTTTACCACTTTGTAGACTGGCCCAGTCAGAATTCCTGTGTTGGGGAGCCATTGTCTGTCCACGGTGCTTTTATTTGGCGAGGGGAGAAAATTCCCTTAGCAACGGGACACAGTGAAAATATCTTCTTACATAATGTGTAGACACCGCCTCCACACAGCGTGAGGAACCAAAACACATTCCATAGTATACTCTACATCTACTAAACATGTGTTTCCAGAACATGTGTCCTTGTATGTGCAGACACGCAACGCACGTACCAGTCCAAAAACAAACATGAAAACTTCCGTGTAAAAGTTTAATTTGAAAATAAACACTTCGCTATCACTTACATATACAGAGGAATCCCCGTACTGCTCCCCTGAGGATAAAGCATCACAACAGCAGCCAGTCCCCCTCAACCCCTTACACCAGGGGTGGCCAACCAGTCAGAGACTAAGAGCCACATTTTTTACTGTGTTACTGCAAAGAGCCACATCGTACACACGGGTACACATGAACATCCCCCCATCCCTTCCTCATACACACACACACACACACACACACACACACACACACACAGACCTCTGCTCAGTCAGATTTACTGTAAATGTCACAACCAAAATGATAATGCAGCAACGGCCACCCGTTTCAGTTGAATTTTGTATTATTATTATTTTTTAAATAAATAATGCCTGTGCATGCTACCAGGCCCAGGGGCACAAGGGCTCAAAGGGGCCCTAAGCTAAGGTACTGATAACTTTACATGTCTTATAGTCAAAGAGCTCAGTCACTCATGTCAATAAAAGGTTCCAAAAAGGAATAGCCTAAATATAAGGAAATAAATCATCATGGGCCCCTCAACTAGTAGGAGAGAGATACAAAAGCAATTGTAAAGCAACAGCATTATTAGCTCTGTCTTAGGGGCTTCATGAGGGGCCTCTAAGGCCCCCACACATACAGGAATAAACGTTCTATGTGTAAATTCTATACTGTTCATAAAAAGTAGCTATCCACCCTTTATCTGTTGAAATGGGTCTCTCCATCATATAACATGGGTCTGCAGACCAATCTATTGTTTTTGCAGTTGCAGAGTAAAGGATGCTGCCTGCTTAAGAAAAATCAGAAAAATAATGTTCCTTCTGCAGCTCAAGATTTGATTTAGCCTCTAAATTTTCCTCTCTAAGTGCATCAGATTGATGCATTTTACTTTAAAACGGTACACATTGTCTTCCAGTGTGCAATGCCCCCTGACCCCCCAACAAGGACCAGGGTCCCTCCCACAGTGTCCCAAAATCATCTGGGAAACACTGACTTTCTTAATATGTGTTTTGCCAATAATTGTATGTGTAACTGACTGGATAGGTAGGAGTGGGGGGGCCCTTTGAGAGTCTTGGTCCAGGGGCCTATTATCTCATAGTCCGTCGAAGAACCAACTGGATTCCACAATCTTTTTAATTTTCGCATTATTTATTAAAAAAAAAAAAAACGGGGGGCCCCACACTAGGACTTGAAACGGGCCCCCAGATCGTTAAGGCCGCCCCTGTGATAATGACAGAACTGGACTCCTACAGTACTAAGACGACAGGCCAGTCATTTTCAACAATGAACATTGTGTGCACTGCCTCACACACAAACTCTCAGTTTAACCAAGTCCACAAACAAAAATATAACAATTTACAATAGCGTTTTTCTCTCACTATGCATGTTGCTTAGTGGGACTTACTTTTAGCATGGAGTGAGCTGAAGTGGCGCTGAAGATTTGAAGCCTTGCAATGTGCTAATGACGCCTGGCATATAAGGCAGAATGGCTTGGTATAACGTTCAACAAAAAATATAAACTCTCCTACTCTGTTTCGGAGCGAACTTGACACAACTCACGGAAAACCTCCCTCCAAGCTGAGCGGGCAGTTTTAGGTTGCGTCCACACCAAACGTTTGCGAACGTTTGCGAACGTTATGTTGCGTCCTCAATTAAACATTTGCGAACAGGCATACACATACACATTAACAAAATAAAAAAATGAAATAATAAACAACATGTAAAACGAACGTAAGAGCCGCATGAAACGTTTGCGAACATGCACACACATAGGCCCACACAAAAAAAAGTATAGGAAAAAAAAATTATAATCACAAAATTTTATATGAACTGAAGAGCCGCACGAAGCAAGGCAAAGAGCCGAATGCGGCTCGCGAGCCGCAGGTTGGCCACCCCTGCCTTACACAGTCAATAGAAAAGCTCACTCAGTGGCCCCTTTATCTCAACTCACTCCACTTAACAGGTGTTTTTCAGCAAGAAGATGAGCGCTGTATGCCTCTTTCTACCCGCTCGTCGGAGCCATGTTATTTCTACTTTGGCGGTTTACATGATAGTGTGGAATTAACTTCAGTAAATGTCAACCGACTGAGTACGTTTACAAGTATTTATTTATGACTTGTGTTTCAGGTGAAGGGCAAAGAGATGAAGGAGGGAAAGGAGAAGTCAGCAGGCGCTAATGGACACCAGTTTGTTCCTGTGTCTCCATCTGGCCACGCTCTCTGTGTGGCCTGTGAGAAGTCTGTTTCTGGGAAGGAGCTGTTGCAGTGCTGCAGTAAGTACTATTATACTGCCGGCACTGTTGTTGTTTAATGTCCGTGGCAGCTGAACTGTTAAGGGGTTCATGTAAATCTCTTTGCGCATGCTGCCTTTAATGTTTTGTTCAGCACAAGACATGAAGTCAGTTTTTCTTTCTCCCAAAAATCTCAACATTGATCCGTGTGGAGCAGGGCAGCCTGACAGCCATCTGGACACTGAACCCAGAGATGTGCTAATTTTGTTTATTATCAGTTGACTGATGACATTAACTGGGATTTCATCTGCCTTTTGTCTGCAGACTGTTTCCTGAACGTCCATAAGAACTGCAGAGAGGCTGTTGCAGCCTGTGGAAAGGTAAAAATCTACAAGAAGGAATAACAAATGATTTAAAAAGACTATAAATAGATACATTTACTATCTTGTAGCCTTCTTTCTCAACACCTTTTCTGGCTAATTTCTTTCATTTCTGCTGTCGATCAGCATGAATAGCGGCAAACCTTCACCATACCCACTTGTAGAAACACTGCTTCATGTTAATCATACTCTCCACTCAGTGACTCCACTCAGTTAACATATCATCTCATGGGGTTGTAAAATTCCTTTTTGAGTAAATGTGAGAAGTAAAGTAACTGCAAAAGTTAATTGAAAATGTCCAGTAGTTTGAAAAGTGTGCTCTCTGGTAGCCACATCCCCATATGGAGCCAGCTTGTGTTGCAGGTCATTCCCTCTGTCTCTCAATGTGTTTCCTGTCACAGTCTGTCGTGCTGTCTTGTGAAGGCGAAATGCCAAAAAAAAAAAATAACTTAGTAACCGAAGTCAAGACGGGCTAAAATGAAGGGGAAGGCATTTCAACTCTTGGTTGCAATGGAACTCCTGGAATGTGTTGTCACGTCACATACTATACTAATGATAATAACATGAGTATCTGAGCCAGGGGGGTCTCTTCAATGTTTAGTTTAGAAAACTTTGATGTCCTCAAAGGGGCATTTTTTAATACAGCACACAGTTCAAGTATCAGTAATCAACAACTACATAGAAACAACATTAATAACTACAACACACTACATCAGCCATCCCGGGATCCTTAGTAAAGCCATACAGTATATTACACTTTGTCAATCACTAATGCCCAGCTCATCTAATTCACTTGTGTTATTGCCATTGGAATAAGGTATTTCTTATTCATTCATTCATTCATTCATTCATTCATTCATTCATTCATTCATTCATTCATTCATTCATTTATTTAAGGCTTGTGACCATAATACCATGGTATGGAGCACAAACATACAATAATAACAAAACAAAACAATGGCCTATGGCATGGTCAAAATACAACAAATTGTACCCTGTTTTACCCTGTTGTTTTTGTCAAGTTGAAATTGTCTACTTGTTGTGTTACAGCCACATCGACTTGATATTTAAAGCACAAACTATGTTTTACAGCTGTGGATGATAATATGGTTATATCTTCCCTCAGAAGCCACAGGAGAGGAATGCTGTGCTGATGAAAAGCAAGACCATGTCTCTCCCACAGAGTAAGTCAGAAATTATGTCTTGTCCCCGCCCCAACCCACCATAACGTCCTCCCTTGGTCTTTGATTAATCCATTTTTACCTGTCCTCCCTTCCCCTACTTCCCTGTTGTTAAGTTACATTTGAATGACTCTCAGCAGGGGGGAGTCTGGCCTGGGTTGTGTTCATGTGTGTTTGTGCATGAGTGCAGATGTTGAGTGTTTTCTCTTGGATCACTTTGTTTCCTAATGTGAAGCAATGTTTTCACTGAGCGTTTGATGTCTGACAATGGTGTCTAGAGGTCAAACACAATCAGCTTTGATGAATACAACATATTGTCACAACTGTAGCCTGCATGCCTAGTTAAACAGTGACCGACGAAAAAAAAAAACTCCTCACAGCTATATAATTGAGTTGCTGTGACACTTGATGAGAAAATATATATAAAAAAGCAGTTTAACACAAAACAGAAGTTCATACTTGTAGAATGGGAATACCTTCATTGTGTGACTGATTCATCTTCCTGCTTGTTTTCCTGGTCTGTCCTCACCCCAGACTATGTGAAAGAAAACTCTCCTGCCTCCATCTTCTCCTCTTCCTCTACACTTCCCATCATGACCAGAGAGAGGAGAGAAACGGTGGCCCCTCTCTCCAAAAGCATTTCAATCTCTATAGACACCAGGTAGGATGCTAGTGTTACCACTATATACATTACATACATACATTTTTAATATGGACACCACCACATCCATTTGTTTCCATATTATCTAAATTTCATCAGATTATGTAAATATTGATTTTAAGATTTTCTTCAGTCAGTCTCCAGTTTCCTCCTCATTTGTCTCATCAGGTCAATTGAATTTGAATTTTAGACTGCATTCAGTGATTTATTGATCATTTTTAATTTGTTAATAACGTGAAACGTCTTGATTGAGCAGGCACTCTTTCAACACAATTTAAGTGAGCTTTTTTATCTATAAATTCCAAGGAAGTACTGAAATCATACTTAATGTAACTTTATTTTGTTTCTGTAAAGACGGTTTAGTGATGCAGCAGGGGCGGACAGTGAGTGCAGTGTGACAGCATGCACCAACGGCTTATTGTCTGACGAGGGATCACCGGTAACAGCGACCCTCCCGTCGACCGAGCAGCCAATCACCACACAGGGTGAGAAAGAAGATTTTTGCATCGTTACCTGTCACACCTGTGCACACATAACATTGTGAATAACTGTTGAGTGGATTGCGATGTAGAAAGGAAGACATTGTTCATTGTGTTTGCTCCCTCAGATGCTGCTGACGCTTCTCTACTGAGCGACCTGTCAGCTGACCTGCTGGGACTGGATGTGGAGTCGTGGAGTCTGGCCGTCACACCAGAGTTTTGCAGGCAATATGAAAGGCACACCGTTAAACGTCAGGATGTCATTTATGGTAGGACAATTCTTCTTAAAGCCTTATTTCATATGAATAAGCAGAAATTATTGGTGAAACCTCAGGGACCTTAATTATTATTGATATTTAAACCTCCTACGAGGAAATTTAAAATGTTCATGAAACTATTTTTTCCTCTGATGATCATAGATGACCTGTAACAGAAAAGGAGACCAACAGTGAAAAGAACCAAATTGTTGTATAGTTTTTATTAATGCCTTTGCTCGTGTAAGATCTCCCCGGAACTTAGACAAAACTTATTCCGACAGACAGACCGGAACATCCTGTGTTACCCGAATGGAACTGTTTCACCAGCGTCATACTACCATTATTACTCTTACATAGTCGCATATAAATACATTACATCATGGTGGTGCATCCTGGGGTCTTGCTTTCACTCACTTCCTAAACAAATGCACACGCCGCCGGTACAAGCTTGGGCACTGGTGTCTAAAAAACCTTACTGCTTTTGTCCAAAGGGGCCACTCGAATCAACAAGAGGTACCTTGTAGCTACTGGCAGAGACGCAGATATGAATCTGAACATCTGCATCTGTACACAAGCACATACTGTGCATTTCAGCGCCCTTCATCCACTGCCACTGTGCCCAAACAGAGCTGATGCAGACAGAGCTGCACCACATCCAAACCCTGACGGTCATGTCGGAGGTGTTCCGCAGAGGCATGTTGGAGGAGCTGCAGCTGGACTGTGACTGTGTGGCCCGGATCTTCCCCTGCCTGGACCCACTGCTGCTCTTTCACAGGAACTTCTTTGGAGCACTGCAGGAATGCAGACAGACTGCAACACAACCCGACAACCAGCGCAATTACCTCATCAGTCAGATTGGAGATGTACTGCTTCAGCAGGTATGGTGAAGACGGATTGGTGCACATAGAGACAAACGGATACTCATAGTATATATGTAGTAGTTGAGTATAGTATATTGTCTCTCATAGTTTATTTCTCAGTTCTCAGATGAAAATGCTGAGAAGATGAAGCAGGTGTACGGAGAGTTCTGCAGCCATCACACGGACGCGGTCAACGTCTTCAAAGAACTACAGCAGCAAAACAAAAAATTCCAAAACTTTGTCAAAGTAAGCTCCTGCTTCCTTCCAGTGCCGTGGTGCTTTCTAAATAAATGGTTTACCAGTAAATTGTCTTGATTGAGCATGGACTCATTTTGGTGTTAACCTTTCTGCTCACAGCAACAGAGCAATAACTCTCTGGTCAGACGGAGAGAGGTGCCGGCATTCATTCTGCTGGTCACTCAGCGCATCACCAAGTACCCAGTGCTGCTGGAGAGGATACTACTGTACACTCAGGGTACGTCAGCTCTATTCTGTCCTAAACAAAGCCGTACATACATGTGTCTGTTATATATTTTTTGGGAGCCATAACAGGGCAAGGCCTTTTTTATGTTCTTTCATATCAAAAAGTTATTGTAATATTTGTGACATGATCTTAACAATTGCTGCAACATTTTTACCTCCAAATATATAGAATGTGTCATACTAACTGAAATATTTGTGAAAGTGAAAGAATTTCATCAATTTTGCATTAGCTCTTTTTTCAGTAACAATTGATGTTGCTGTTTTTAAGTAGTCTCTTGAGAATTGCTGTATACAATTACTATGTGGGAAGTGGATTCTTTTGGGGGGAATATATAAAGAAATAACCTAAATATCTATAATATCTAAAAAAAGAAACAGGGTAAAATATTATTTTGACCGGACCTCGCTCCGTTAACTTTCTTTTCCAGTTGGAAGTCAGGAACACTGTGATGTGTCGAGGTCCCTGGCTCAGATCCGTGACATCATCGCGGCAGTGGACCTGACTGTGAACAAGTACGAGAGGTGTCAGGAGCTGCAGGAGGTGCTGGCCCGACTGGAGAACAAGAGTTTTGCCAAGCTAAAGAACGGCAAGGTGTTCCGCAAGCAGGACCTGCACAGCAAAAACAGGGAACTGCAATACAAAGGCCTGGTCTACTGGAAGACTGCCACAGGACGCCTAAAAGGTGTGTAAGAGATCATTACCTACCACCAAATCTTTTAAGTGTAACAGACAACCAATCAATATGTGTTTGTCCGTTTACAGATACTTTGGCTCTCCTGCTCACAGACGTCCTGGTTTTCCTACAAGAGAAAGATCAGCGCTTTGTATTTGCTGCTGTGGTAAATACTCTATGCTTAGAAATTCAGAGAAACTCTTGTGCAGCTGCCCATCCATTTGTCTCCATCTTCTTAAACCATCTTCATGGGTTTTATCTGCTTTCCCAGGACCAGAAGCCTCCTGTGATCCCTCTGCAGAAACTCATTGTCAGAGAAGTGGCCAATGAGGAGAGAGGGATGTTCCTTATCTCCGCCTCCTCAGTGGGACCAGAGATGTACGAAGTTCACACCACCACTAGAGACGAGAGGAATGCGTGGATGAGACACATACGTCAGGCCGTAGAGAGGTATGTGTGTGTCAAGTCAAGTGTACCGTGTTTGCCTGTACAGGTATGCATTAGCCAGGGCTTCCACTTAAAGTCTGTGAACATGTATGTGTTCCTGGCTAATGTATGTAAGTGTATGTGAGTTTATTACCCATTATCTAACCTACTGGTCTACCTGGCAGTTGTCCCGAGGAAGAGGAGGAGGAAGAAGAGCGAAGTGCTGAGACAGAGGAAGCAAGGCGGGCATCAGAAGTGAGAGTTCAGAAGATCACCAAGTTCCAAGGTAAGAAAAACCTTTTGTGTTGTGCCCACAAGCGCATTTTTATTGTTACCTGTACCTGCTTATGAGGCATCACATCATCACAAATATTACCTTTATTGTTTATCTAATGCAGAGACACTGTTGGGTCAGGACCAGCAAATTTGCAACAGCCTGGAGGAGAAGTTACAGCTTTATGCTGAGCTTACAGAGTTAACCCTGCATTCTCCAGAACCTGTGCCACATCGCCATCTGCTGGTACAACCAGAAGCATACAGCGAGTCGCCACGACAGGCCTCCTCACTGCTCACAGCTGCACTCAAAGAAGGTCAGACATTTTTAAATCCTCTGTGTGGGTACTAAAGAGTGTGGGCTACATGATGCTGTTGACATGCTTGCTAATGATTATAACGAATGACTAACCTAATAAAAAGGTACATGAATGCACATTTCTTTCAGACTTTTCAGACAATCATTACCTTAAACTGCATTTAACACAGACTTTATAATACAGAAAAGTATTTTCGTAGGGGGACAATATATTTTGGTTTGCAGCCTAATAATTAAATATATAATTAAAATCTATATAGGGGAGAATGGGGTAATCTGAGCCACTTTTTACATTTGCTCCCCTCTAAGCGAGTTAGAATTATTTATTACTCAAATTTACACATTTCCCATTAATTCAGGATGTTTCCTAGAAATGGGCATTGGCAGAATTTTTTCAAGACAAGGGGCAGTGAAAATATGATTGTTTTAAAAAAAAGTTGTCATGTGGCTCACTTTACCCCAGCTGTGAGGTAAACTGATCCACTTACTTTTTCCACTCTGAAACTACCATAACAACACATATTGTAACAGTAAGAATCCTGAAAGCTAGCCACACATTCCAGAACTAATTTCGGACTAGTAAAAGAATGATGGGGTTTGGTCAATTAAGCAAAGCAAATTTTCTAAACACTTGAAAGTAACTCTGAACAAAATCAAATACAACATATTATAATTCAAAAGGTTTTAATAAGATTCAAATGAAAGATAGAACCAGTTAGATTAGAACACAGTCTGGGGGTTTATTATACTATCTATGGTCAGAACACAGGACCCTTAGAGCCAGCTAGTGTCTGGGGGTTAAAGCATAGGAAAATCAGAACTAGCGAGAACAGCCTGGGACTCAGAACACAGGAGGAGACCCAACTGGATTACAACATCAGCCTGTCATATTCTACAACCAGGCCTACTCTACATTCCAGCCCTGAAGGTTACAGGGAAAGACGAGAAGGTGCTCTTTCCGTGTGGTTGCCCCAGGTCGTCTTCATGGTGTATTTCCTTGGCATGATGGCTTTTCTATAATGCGTATGACATTAAAATAAAACATATGTCATGTAATATTACATTAAAATATGTTTAAGACTAAACTTAACTTGTACCTCATGGTGGGGGAAAGTGAGACAGTGGCTCACTTTCCCCCACAGCATTTGGCTCACTTTCCCCCACCACCATAATTTGAGAAAAAACTACCTCTCTTCGCATTTCAGGCTAATCTTCAGTTATCAGCATCACATGGTTTTTTCATATGTTGGTAGTTCATCAACACGTATGACAAAGTTTGTTTACGTGAATAAATTTTCTTTGGCACAACAGTTGATTAAGTTGACAGCAAGAAAATTTACTTTTACATGCAAAATACCTATTTTGGTGAAAAAAAACATGCTTACCACAGCACAATGAGGTCCTCTCTTTCAGGGCCATGGGGAAATGAGAGGGACTTGAAAACATATATCTCACATGACCACAAATGTTTTCCGTTGCCTAGATACAGGGGGTGGCTCACATTACCCGATGCCTCAGATTCCCCTGTTCCCCCCTATGGGAAACACTGTTTCAAGCACTTCACCTACTTAGTATTATATATACAGTATATAGGGCTAACTCATTGCTTAATGGGGGACTCAAAGCAAAAAGGAAATTGTATCCTTTCTTAAAAGCCCATGTACGTTGCCATGGTACACCAACACTGTTGTTTCACTTATTTTGGCAGATTAGTCCTCGTTTCTTATGTGTGCAAACCACACTTTATTCATAATTTTTGACAGACATTTATTGCTTATTTTCACAGCGGAGAACCTGATTGGCATTCTTCAGGCTCGTGATGGCCTTTCTGTACAAAGTCAGAGCTCTCCTGTCCAAGGGCCGGAGGGCTTCAGCTACAACAGCCACGGCAGCAGCATCCAGGAGTCTCCCTCTGAACGTCAGTCACACACAGACGCTGTAATTCTCAATGACTCAATTTGTGTGATGTTTTTTCTGCCAACACACTACTTGACCTTTTTATTGATGTGGCTGAATCACATGACGTAACATGTGCAGGCAGTAACATTTAACTTGTGCCCTTTTTACAGCTGATTATCTGAGCACGCTCAGTCTGAGCTCCACCTCTCTGGGATCAGACAGTGAGCAGACGGGGCTGGACGGCGTGTTGTGGAACTCTGCTGTGGAGCTGAGACGAGGAGACTCCAAAGGGACCCTGTTAAAGGTTCGACCACTGTGGTTCCCCATGAACAGTGTTTGTGAATAGAATCAATATGCTTTACTGTTCCTCTGTAATAACACAGTGTTTCTGTAGGTGACAGAGAGCGTCCAGAGTCTGACTCAGCTTCTATACAGTCTGCAGGTGAGACAAAAGATGCACTAATGAATATTTGACATTGCATGCAATCTGAATCAATATAAAAATTATAATAACTATGACTGCATGCCCACTCCATTTTAGATCCTATGACAAATTTAGTCGACTCTCTTATTAATCTTATATTTCTCTATTGTTTTATCAGTTAAAATGAAGTAAAGAACAAAACCCTCAGGTTTCCATTTAGCTCAAGCCCAAATTTATAATATATCTCAAAAGATTAGTGTTTTAAACATTTTTTTCATTCTTTATTTATTTCTGAAAAATAGCTGAAAGGTCCATTTAGCTTTGTGTTGCGATTCAGATTCAATACGCAAACTATTGGTTGATCAAAGTTTCCCCAACTCCATGATAATGGACAGGTAGTAAGTGGAGTGTGATCAGGCGTCTCCTCCTTGTGTTGGCAGGCGGCTGTGACCCTCCAGGACAGCTGCCATGAAGTCCAGAAACTCCTTCTACAGGAGGGGGAAAGGCCTCAGCTCCGAACTATCACCTCCCTCCAAAACAGTCTGGTATCAGTCTCTCCATATTTATCTCAAATTGACTTGATATTTTAAGGAAGTTAGAAACTAGAATTCATTTCTGCCTCATTCAGGAATAGTGGAAAAAAAGATTAAACCAGTGTGTTGTTTCCAGGAGCAGGAGAAGCAGAGGAGTATTGAGAAGAAGAAAGAGGAAGTAGAAAAGAAAGAGTTGGAGAGGAAAGAGGTGGATGAGGTGAAGAAGCTCAATGTGAAGCTGAAGCAGGAGCAGCAGCGCTGGGACAAAGAGTGTCTGGCCAGAGACAAACAACAGGTAAGCCTCATGCTGACGTCCTGAGTGGCATGTTCTCTCTCTTGACCCATTTCGTTTGGCTTTTCTCTCTGTTGTATTCACCCAATGGCAGCAGTGCTATTCAGGAAAAAATACTGATTTTCATCAGAAACTTTTAGGTAGTAGTAGATATAGACAATGGAAAAATATTGTAACTTAATTTTTCCTTTGGCCACAGATTGGTTGTCTTTTGAAATTTCTCCCATTAAATGTGAAAACAAGGAACTCTAATTTAATAAAGCTGCTGTTGATGGGTGGACTGCGGCTCATCTAATGTCCGTTTGAAATTAGGAATTTAGAAAGAAAGCTCTTGTCCCTTTTAGTGATCCTGCTTTTTGTTATTTTCCACCCTAATTCTCAAAGAAGCCTCACTGTGGGTTTACAGCAAGACAATATCACAATACCATATACTGCGACAACACATCCAATACATCTTTGAACCATTTAATCCTAATCACACTAATGATATCCACAAACCTCCACTACTGTATATCCACAGAAAGAGGAAATAGTTGGCTTAACGTGATGCTGACATCTGTGTGTGTGTTTCCAGAGTGAGCAGGAGAGTGTGTTGGAGCAGCGGGAGCAGCAGTGCCTCCTGGAGGCAGAGCGTCTGCGCTGTGAGCGTGAGGAGCTGGAGGCCCAGCTGCTGGAGTATCAACAGAACCTGGAGCGACTGACGGAGGGCCAGAGGGCTGTGGACAGGGAGAAGGACAAGATCCGCATCCAGGAGAGGCTACTGCAGAGCTGGAGACACACCCGCCAGACAAGCCTGCCCGTTAACATACCACTGGATGTGTACAAGGTAGGGAAAAGGGGAGGAGAGGAATGAGGACATAAATGTGAATGTGTGGTGTGGATCTGAGGAAACAAAACACACTGCAACGTTTTTGTTTGTTTGTTTATCTGGATCCACATCAGCCTTAGCATTAGCTAGAAGCTATTCTTCCTCGTGTCCTGCTGTTTTCATTGGGACAATACAATATACTGTATATATTCACACTCATCATAATACACAAACATGAGACATTACACAAACCCTACATACAATACATCTAATTTACAGTAAAACTATTTTTTTAAATACATTGACTCAACCAAAACAAAAAAGTGATATTACAAAACTCTGAATGAATCTATATCTAAAGGATAAATGAAAACAAAAAAGTCCATGTAAGTGACACTATACAAAG